>CM024695.1:26338115-26865545 GCA_014182845.1 Corymbia calophylla
CTAGAGATTGTATAAAATTATGTTTGAGTTGTTTGAAAGTTTACTTTGGTAAGCTTAATTCTAGAATTGCACTTATGACTAATATGTGGAGTTCCATTCAAAACTTAAATTATTTATGTCTCACTACACGTTTCATTGATGAAAACTGAAAGTTACATAAAAGAATCATCAATTTTATGGTAATGCATAATCACAAGGGTAAGGAGATTGGGAAAATAATGGAGAAATGCATTAATGACTAAGGAATAGAAAAAAAGAAGAAGAAGATGTCCACAATAATCGTGGCTAATGCTAGTTCAAATGATATGGCCATTGGTTATTTGAAGGAAGAGTTTTCAGGAGAAGAGTTTTTGATTTTGAATGGTGATAATTTGCATATGAGGTGCATTGCTCATATACTTAACTTAATAGTAAGAGATGAATTGAATGAGATGCGTGATTCTATTACACACATCCGAAACATAGGTATGTAGAAAGCTCTTCCACGAGAGCTAAGACATTCCAATCTTGTACTTCGAGAGTGAGAGAATTGCATAAAAGAGTTCATCTGTCTTGATGTTTTCACTAAATGGAACTCCACTTAGATGATGTTAAACACCATCATAAAGTTCAAGAAAGCTTTTCAAAGGATGGAAGAAGATAATTTTTTTCTTAAGGGAAATTGACCACAATACTCCTCAAGATGAAGATTGGGAAAATGCCATCATTCTTTGTAAATTTTTGGAACAGTTTTATGATGCAACTAAAAAGATGTTGGGGAGCTCTTGTGTTACTTTAAATGAGTATTTTGAAAGGATTGTTATGTGGTATACATATTTAAAAAAAAGCGGTGAATTCTTTGAATCCAAAGCTTCAAGCTATGAATGTAAAAATGAAAGAGAAGTTTGACAAGTATTATGGGAGTTTGGATAAAATAAATATGATTGTGTTAATTACGGTTGCATTGGATCCTACAAAGAAGTTGACTTATGTGAAGTTCTATTTTGAACAAATTTATAATAATAAAATAAAAGTTGATGAGATGCATGATAAAGTGAAGGTTGCTTTGGAGCGTTTGTATAAGTTTTATAAACAATCTTTTGTTGGTTCTTCTAGTAAAAAATGATGGTAGTTCAAGTGTGAATACTAGTAATAGTGCTTTCAATGCCAATACTGATGACAATGAGTTTGAAATCGAAGCTTGGCATAAAAGCTTTCTCCCTGTAAAGAAAAGAGTGTTTGATGAAAACAAATTTAAGCTTGATCGGTATCTTGAAGCTAAAGTGAAGATGTCCTTAATCTTGACCTTTTAATGTAGTGGAAGAGTACTAGATCGAAGTATAAAATTTTGTTTTTGATGGCTCGAGATATTTTGTCTATTCTCGTAACTATCGTTGCCTCAAAATTGACTTTTAGTACATCGGATTGTGTACTTGACGTCTTTCGAAATTCTTTGACTCCTAGAGTGGTGAAAGATTTGATTTGCACTCAAGATTGGTTAAGAGCTGTTCACATACCAATTAATGTTGAAGGGTGCATCAAGAATGCGGAAAAGTTTGAGGTGGATAAGTCGCATAAGTATCTATTGAGTAAATGCTTTATTTAATCTCTTTTTTGGTTTTTAGATTTGGATTGTCTTACCAAAGGACATTATCCTTGGAAAATAGACCATTTTGTGGAAACTCCAATTTTATGGTAAGTAAATATACTTCGTTAATCCATAAGTTTTGCATATGTCTTTAGAGCATGGTTTCTTATTGATTTTTCTTTATGTGTGAATTTCAGGTCTTTGTTAGAGATTTTGAACCACGTGGATTGGCTCGCCGATTTCATTTTTGAGGAGGAGTTATGCTTGCAGCAAAGATTTAATCGTTTTTAGATAAATGAACATTTCACATAGTAGATGTGGGAATGAGACTAATATTAGAACATGTTTGTTGCTAATGTTTATGCAATGTTAAGATTTTAGCTTTCTCTTATGATGTTTGTTTATGATAATTAGCTTTGTGGATCCTTAGTTTTTCATTTAGTCAAAAACTTCATGTACTTATTTGATTACATGTTCTTAATGTTTCAATACAAATTATGAGTATTACGTTTACGTTATTGTTTTCTCATCAATTAATGTAAAATTCAAAGCCACATAAGATATCAAGTGATTGCAAAATAGGTTTTAATGGAAATAGGGTAAACCTTGTTTCTAAACCAGAAAACAAGGTCGGGTCCAAAACAGGATCAAATGCAAATATGGTTGGGTACGGGGTCCATAAAAGGGGAACCGATTCTACCGTAGAGGGTACGGGGTCTAAGTCTAGACCTTACCAACCCTAAATATGATCACTCCTATGGGTACCCACACATCTTATTTGCCACCACATTGAACCGCATTTGCAAAGAACTCGGCTCTGAGATATGAGTCTAATTTTCTTTGACAAACGGAGGAGGGAGGAAAGAGAAAGTGTCGCTCAAAACTCTTCAAGTTTTTTTCAAATTGGGTTTGACAATTTAGCCCTACCCAAGGATACGTGTCGATGTTTGGGCTGCCTTCTTATTTGCTAGCATGGCAAATAAGTAGTATGTAATATTTTCTCCTGATTGCGTAGTAGCTTAGCTAATTGTTACACGACTTTGACCATATGGATAATGTCATGTCTTAAATTTTTTTTTTGTCCACTATTTGTAGCAGTTGAATAAGAGAGGAACTAAGAGAAAATATTAAATAGACTTTAAAATGTTGACTGTACGCCAGCCATTCAATATGGCACGATTGCCAACTCGACAATTTCCATTCACAATTAGCTGGAAGGATTATATTAACAAATCTTCAAAATATTTAGAACTAAATTGATCAAATTAAAAAATTTAAGACCTAATCAATCTTCATGTAATAGGTTTAAAACTTTTTGGATAATTTTTTACGTTAATTTATGTTGGACAAGAACTAATAGGAATAAACACTCCTATTAAACTTTTTTTTTTTTTAATTCTGGAGGAACCACCTCACAGTAGTACTCGGCGTAAACCCCCAGGGAGCACTGACGCGGGGACCCACCTCCCACGGTGCTCCACTTAAGTCACGCTTTTTAATGCGCATGCAGAGGCTCGAACCTCCCCCCTTCCGCAATTAGAGGGGGAAAGGCCGAATCAATGCGCCCATAAGCGGGGTGGTACTCCTATTAAACTTTAACCGTGAATTAGGCAAGAACGTGTTAACATGGGAATACACAAGTGGCAATGGAAACATACTTTGATTATGAACTTATTCGATTTGTCGGTCCTTATTGGAATGTAAATAGAGTTGTCATATTCACGTTCAACTATTCACAGCATGTGCTGCGCATTGAAAACGACTTTCTTGACATACATATACACGTACCCACGGGATGTCGGTAAACTAAAAAGAGCATGGGCCTCTTATCATTCAGTCAAATAAAATCAAATTTTGTCGGAATAAATAAACTACGTGACAGCTTTGCCAAAAAATGCACGTGATAGCTTCACCGTATACACAACATGACGAAGGAAACCCTAATCATTCCATGTTCTTTATGCTTCATTGTCCTCCATTTTCTCATCATACTAATAGATGAAGAAGGACCGAAGGTATATAAAGACTATAAACTTCATTGTCAGACAACTTAGGATGTTCTACAAATTGAATTTTTTTCTATTAAGTCATCTTTGAAGTTTTATACTAATTGAGGGTAATCTCAAATTTGATATTACTCATCTCACTTTTTTTTTTTTTTTTTACAAAGGCTAAGTTTTCATCTGTATGTAAAAGTTTTGGGAAGAAAATGCGTACCTACATCGGCTATGTGTCTTCTTGAACAGTGAATTTCAATACCAGATATCTAAGAGATCGGATGCTTTGAAAAATTGCTCAGCCATAATAGTTGAAAGAGATGTGAACCTAATGTCGGTATGGACCTCTAGCGCATGGTCAATTTGGTGAATCTGACATAAAGAAGATAAGACAGGAGACTGCTTCTGTTTGGTAGGACAAATCAAGGTGATGGTAAGAAAAATGATAATTGGAAATAGGACAGGTTTAGCGGCAGCCGAGGAGCAGGGTAATGCTGTTGTCCGAACACCTACTGTTCAAATTCAGAGCGCAGTCCGAGATCTTCCGCACCTTGTTTGAGTGTATGTTTTCAGTTACTGCAGAGATAATTAACCTAAAAGCTTTATTTTTTTAAAATAACTGATTGTGATCCTATCAAAATCTGATATGATATCAGAGCTCGAAATCTTAAATTTAAATCTTTTCAAAATCCTATTTGCTTCCCCAATTAAATATTTTTATGCTTAATATTAGGCAAAAAACCTAAACTAAATACGAGGAGAAGTGATAAATAATTAAAAAGTAAATCACGTATTCAGTTAAAAATTTAAACATTTAAAATAATTTGTTGTGATCCAACCAAATTCTCACACTTGCTCTTGTAAAGCCAAAGATCTCCTAAAGACAAAATACAACTGTTGAGAAGCAAGGATAATGGTGCACATTCCTAACTAGTTCCGAAAGAATTTGCTCATGCTAGAGGGAGCATCGTCGCCTAGTTATTGATGGACGGACTAGGTCATGCAAACGTGAAGAAGTTATCATAGACTAGTCACATGTGGGGAAACTTGCACGTATAATTCTAATCAGGCTGTCTTTATTTATCTAGTGTACTCCTCGTTAGCACACCTATCCTAATCATTGTCCACATATGATGCAATGTTCTTTTTAGGGGGGATGATTTAGCCTAGAGTTATTAGGCTTCGGAAGGTTCCTTTGGGCCAAATTCCCCGAAACAATATTTTACCAGTGATCATTTATAGAGCACCGCTACTGAATCGACGATTATTGGATGAAGTACAAGCGAGAGAAGAATGACCGAACGCAACATGATTTCTCATGAAACCAATATCAATCCGACTAATAAATACGTATGATCTTAACATCACATAACTTACTTTTAAGTTGTTAACAAATTATGTTAAATTTGATATAGGAGCAATGTGATGGTTACTTAAGTATGTAAAAAAGTATAGATGCACTATCTAAGAAAAGGCACGTAGATGTTCAATGGGGCACTGTTCAGGCACCCGGCCACTCCTTGGTCGGGAGCCCGCCTGCTGGCTTTGATTATCCAGGCTAGGCGGGTCGTCATTTCGCACTCGTCCATCTCTGTCTCCACGCAAACTCTCTAAACGTCTCGAGAATCATGAACACTTGTTGCCTTCGAATCAAATGAGATCGACTTCAAGCCATAAACAACAGCCAGCTATTGTCTTGGCTCAACCACACAAATTAAGGTGGTGTTTGACTTGTCCATTGGATGCTAACGGGATAATGTAATCAATGCGCGACGTGAAATAAAAGACATATCCGACGCCCATCTATCAGAATTAAATGTGATTTGCTCGCATTGGTAACCCTCAGAGCTTGACCAGTGCATGTCCACCACCTTTGCGTCAATAATTGATGCGCAGCGTAGAGGACGTACATGGACATGAAGAGCAGAATTGAACACAGCGGTGTTCCTGTTCTGGTGACCTAATTGTCCGATTTGTTTAAAGATCTGAAAGCGCCATACACGCGTGCATGCAATACCGACGCTTGAGGTCCGTATCTTGTATCTCGAATCATACAACGTGGGAACGAACTTGAAATGAGGCCGGATGAGTTGCTGCTCACAGACGAAGATTGAGGTGATCATGCGTCATTTATCAACTGTTCTGTTCCAGACAAGCTTTGACAAAACAATCGTTGAAATTCATGTATCAAAAGGTTCAAAATTAAATTAGTCAGATTGGAATATTTAGAATTGAATTGGCCTCTATGCAATAAGTTTAGAGTTATTTGGACATTTTTCCCCTCTCAAAACCCATCACTGTCACCAAACTCAGCTGCCATTGACATTAGCAACCGAGTCAGCACCACCACCATCCTCTTGGGGGCCTCTTATATGAGGCAGGGCAGCTTCGACCTAATGTCGCAGCTCAAATCTGAGGTTGTCACGACCTTAGACTTATGTACTTTTTTGTCATTGAGTTTCACATCATTCAACTAGAAGGGAAATAAAAGGCCTTTCTAGATCTTCATTTGAACTCAACAAGCATGTTCTAGATGTCAAGACTAAAATGATGTGTGGTGAGTTTGTGAGAATGCTGAACATGCTAAATTTGTACAAGGAAAACAAAATTTGAGATAGAAAAGATCACCACTGAGACATAAAAGAATATTCTACCTATGAGCTAAGATTCACCACCAATGAATTGGATAAAAAAACAAGACTTCACGATTCATCACAACCAAATTGGATAAAGAGCCAAAAGAATCAGCCCCTTAAAGGAAATATCATATATTGTCAACTCAAATTTGCATGCTTACAATTGAGAATACACCTCCCACGTAGGTGGACTAAAACTAGGACACGTTAAACTGACTAAGACTAGGAAACACTAAACGAACTGAGACTGGAAATCATCAAATCAGATTACCATGGAAGCAAGGATATCAAATTGAATTAGGAATTTATTCAAATATTGAAACCAATTCAAAGTAGGAAATCTACTCAAATTAGTCCATGTGTTATTTGCCTCTATTCCATTTCGGTCTTCAAGTTGTATCATGTGACAAATTTGATCCCTAAATCAACGTCTAGTCGTGGTTTTATGACAAATCTCATATTTCCTTCGAATGCATACAAAAAATGCCGATTAAACACCAAAAGATTTAAAAGTGGCGCTGCCTTGAAAAATCAAAGAGAAATTGCAGAAATGGTCCCCATACTATTGTCGACATTCGATTTCGGTTCCCGTGCATTGTTTTGTTATGGATTTAGTTCCTAACTTGATTTTCGATCCCAATTTCAGATATTTCTCGCCAAATGCAGATAGGAATTGCTGAGTAAGTGCCAAAGTTCAGCATATCTAGTCGGCATAGAATCACTGATGGAAAATCAATGAAAGCGATCTTTCTCTCGTAAAGCCAAAGACCTCCCAAGACAAAATACAACCGTCGAGAAGCGGATATAATCAATAGAACTGGCTGGATCCAGGCTATGATAATGGTGCCCATTCCTACCGAAAAGATTCGCTCATGCTGTGAGGGAGCATCGTTACTTAGTTATCGATGTGCTAGTTCATGCAAATGCGAAAAAGTTATCACATACTAGTCACACGTAGGGAAATTTGCACATATAATTCTAGTCATACTTTTCTTAGATAAATTATGCAATCAGTCCTACATCTATCGTAAAGATATCAATTTAATCCTTAACTTTTCAGTTTTACTAATTTAGTCCTAAACATTAGCGCAAAATTTTATTATTAATCCTTGCGGCCAATTTATTTGGGAAACCGCTAATATGGTGGTCTAATCATTGACGGTTGTCCTATATGGCATGTCACCATGTCAACAATTTCTAGTGAAAATTAGCCAAAGGGATTATATTTGAAATTTCACACAAAGGTTTAAGACTAAATTAGTAAAAATTTTAATGATGCTAATAGTTCAAGCATCTTAGAGTATCATATCAATATCATTAGGTCACAACATCCCTTGAGCTCATGCGCAGAGATCATTTTTATTATTCATTTTCCATGCTGACCTGAAAGAAATAAGTACAAGCTCGAGTGAAAATACACAACACGTAAAGAGAAAGCTAAACAATATTTGAACTGCCTCCCTAATCAATTCTTCTTCATCCAGAATGATGCCACGGTCAAGCACTTGCACAAAACGTTAACACTCACATGTTCTTCTTTGTCATTAGACTCCGTAGGAGGAGGACAGAGTGGTGAGGAGGCTTACTTTGAGCTCCAAAAGGTGGATATAAGTGGCTATTGTGTGGAACAAGTTTTGGGGGTGAGTTTGATGGCAGCCTGGGACTATGGAGAGGAGCTTGTAAAGCTTCCTTCTTGTGGACAACATGTTCTTCACTCTTATCTTCCTCCCTCTCACTTGTCTCCATGGGGAAGAAGATGTAGAAGACGACCTCGATCTCATTATTGCGAGAGAGAGATGAAGATGTTCTCAATCTTTGTGAGGGTAAGAAGAGAGGCTTCAGCTTCCATTTATAGGAAGGCGGAATAGCTCTCATGTCACATTCACATTATAGGAAGATGCAGGAGAGATTTTTGTCTGTTTTTGCAATAATGCCAAATACCAAACAAAAGTGAAAACCACATTTTTTTTAACCTAAAACTTCAAAAGTTGGACAAAAAAAAAACTTTAAAAATGCACCTATTCAACGGGAAATTTTGCTCTAACGTTGTTAATGTCGAGATTAAAAAAAGGCACGTGCATGTTCAATGGGTGAGATTCAAGATAACAAAACAACGCCGTTTTATGTATTAGTTCCTCTATGAACTATTCAAACAAAACAAAACCACACTATAAATTGCTTTCTACTAATGCTTTTGCCAAGTATCATAAAAAAGAACTTCATTTTGTTCTCGAATCACATGGCAAAAATTATCTCATGACCATAAAATATGTGTCTTTTTTTTGGAATGCTTCAAAAGCTAAAATAGTGCATTTCTTGGAAGTTCAAGCAAAAAATATCTTAGTGGTAGAAGAATTATTTCTTTTCGTTTTTGGCCCTCTTTATAATATCTATGTAGTATCTAAAGGAAGCTATTAGGGTCAAATAAGTATAATTGTGTGATTTTATGAGAACATTATCAACTAGTTTAAAATTTTAAGATATTAGACGGAAGCATGAGTTATTTTTAAAATATTCTAACAACAATCAAAAAATCATATAAAAGAATGCGGTGCACGTACTATGAATTAAAAATGAAATTGGAGCCGCATTAATTGATATAAACTAAGGTTAAATCTCATGCATGCAACGAGGAGATTGATGATATTGTTACGATTAAATATCTCGATTTTTCTTTAGACTTAGGTTATCAAAGCAATAAAAGAAAATCAATAGGCACAAGTTTCCTAAATGAAGTATTTCAAGATGGCAAATGAACCCATAGTTGCGCAATGTATTCAATATCGTTATGGACTTATACAAGTGTAAATAATTAGAAAGAAACCGAAAAAGTAATTTTTTGATCAATTCTCTCCTTTTTTTTATTAATAGTTCTCAAATTTCCTCTGTGGCCCAAAACAACGTGATTTTTACAATGGGATTCGACTTTGGCATAGCTTGTTCGTTCGATTATATAATGAAGTGCTTCATTAAGAGCTCTTCAAGCTTGACTTCGACAACCTAGCATTCCCATGTTTGTATTTTCTATTTGAATAAATAGAAATGGAATTGAAAAAAAAAAATTATTGAAAGGAGGAGCGATGCTTAGGGAATCATCCCCTCATGGAAGTGCCTCTGACCACTGACTGGGCAGTCGTGTAGCCAATTGTTCCACGCCTTCGGCCACTTGGATAGATTTATGTCAAATATTCTTAGCCACTATTTGTAGCACCTGAAATAGAGAGGTAGTGAGAGAAAACATTAAATAAACTGTACCATCATCGACTTAGCGATTTTTGGGTCAAAATTAGCAGGAATAATTATATCAACAAATCTTCAAAAATTTAAGAATAAATTAGCCAATTTCAAAAGTTGAGTATCCAATCGGTCACCATATAATAAGTTTAGAACTTTTTTAATAATCTTTCCCGTTATTTGTTGTTGTACAAGAATTAATAGGAATAAAGCTCCTATTAAACTTTAACCTTGAATTAGCCAAAAGCGTTAACATATGAATACACAAGTGGCCATGGAAAACTTATTTTATGAGCTTAATCGATGCGTTGGTCCTTAACGAAAATAGAATTGCAATATTCACGTTCGACTATTCACAGGACGCGTTAGGGCAGGAAAACGACCTTTTTGACTTACATATTCATGTACCCACGTGATGTTGGTAAGCTTAAAAAGAGTATGGGCCTCCTATTATTCGGTCAAATAAAATCAAATTTGCGGAATAAATAAACAACGCGACTGCTTCGTTGGAAAATGCACGTGACAATTTCACCGTACGCATAACATGACAAATGAAACCCTAATCATCCCATGTTCTTCATGCTTCATTGTCCTCCATTTTCGCTTCAAACAAACGAATGGAGGAACATCATTTATGTATAAAGACCATATAAACTTCATTATCAAGTTAGATGTTTCTATTAGGTAAAAAAAAATTTGTTAAGTCCTCTCTTAAATATTATACTAACCGAGGGTAATTTTAAATATGATATTGCTCATCTCGCTTTTTTTTTTTACGAAGGCTATGTCCTCATGTATATGTAAAATTTTTGGAAAGAAAATGCGTACTTAAATTGGGTCATGTTTCTCATTGAATAATGAATCTCAATATCAGATATCTGACAGATCGGATTCTTTGAAAAATTGCTCGGCTATAATAGTCAAAAGAGATGGGAACCTAATGTCGGTTTGGACATTTAGTGCACGATCGATTTGGCGAATCTGGCAGAGAGAGGATAAGACAGGGAGAGTACTTCTGTTCGGTAGGACACATCAAGGTCATGGTAAGAAAAATGATAATTGGAAAAGGGACAGGTTTAGCTGCGGCCGAGTAGCAGCGTTAATGCTGTTGTCCGGACACTTACTGTTCAAATTTGGAGGGCACTCCTCCTTGGTGTGGGCATTTTGCATTGAGTTCACAAGACGATGTCCAAATTGACAACTTAGATTGGCAATTGATTCTGAGAGTTATTCCACACTTGAATTGAGGGTATGGTTGAAGTTACCACAGAGGTGGTTGACTTAATCCACTAAGGCCTGGAGCTGAAATATCTTCTCTTCTTCGACGATTGCAAATTTGAACCTCTTTCAAAAGAGCAATCCCTACGAAAAAGATGTTGCTAGATTTTCAGTGGTTCTCAGGTTTGACGGCAGATGTTATGGCACAAAATCGACATTCAGTTACCGGTGCAGAGTTTTCGTGGTTTTTCCATGGAGGGTACCGATATCGGTTGCTCCTTCTTACCCTTTTGCTAATGACTCCAGCATAGTGAGGACAATTTTTGCAAGCTGTTATATTGGAGGTACGCATTGTTTTTTTTTCGATTTTATTATCATACATCACGATCAGGGGGAAGCATTCGTTTATGTATCTGCTAGCCATTCGCTTGATGCAACGTCCTAGATCTTCTTGACATAATAATAAAGCACGTTAATATACATCAAATAAATTTGATCTGTCACAAAAAACCGTGAATTATCTCATAGACAAACACACATAATTGATATAGAATCTGAATATCATAAAATTTCACCAAAGCAAATATTAGTTTACAGGATTGATTGCAGTTATCTACCATTAAATTTCGCTACCTCCCTCTTTTCCTCTTTCCCTGATTTCACTTCGGTTTTTTTCAGCAATGCAGAAGCTCGAACAAATGGGATTAACTTCGAGCCATAATCAATAGCTGGCTCTTTTCTCGACTCGACCACGTCAGATAAGGAACTTATCCATTTATGCAGCGCAATAATGGAATCATGTGCGGTGCAAAATGAAAGACATATCCAGCGCTCATCTATGCACATTAAATGCGAGTCGCTCTCGAAGCTTGACCGGTGCACGTCCGCCACTTGTGCGTCAATGATCGATGCACAGCGTGAGGAATCCCATGGACATATGTACATGCACCACTTAAATCGTCCCGTTTGTCTGTAGTTCTGAAAGCGCCATGCACGCGTGCGTGCAATGTCGACGCTAGTGGTCCGCATCTTGCACCGCTGAACGTGGGGAACGAACTGCAAAAGAGGCCAAACGAGCTGCTGCTCCCAGACGAAGATTGAAGTGACGATGCATCACTTCTCAACTGTTCTGCTCGAGACAAGCATCGACAAAGCAATCGTCCTGCGATCCTTACGCAGCGTAAATTCTCCTGCACGAAACATGTGATCGAGTGTCCTCAGAAAGAAAGTATTTCGTGTAATTATTGTATGTTATTTTATCAACGACGAAACTTTGGAATTTCAAATGCCGAGAGTAATATCTTCTTGTTTAAACTACTTCACCAAGGTGATTCAAAAAATCTTTGACATCGTTTGTAGAAGGATGGATCTAAAAATTTACTTTCGAGGGGCCATGACCTGCATGAGTAAATCGATAATGGAACTGTCATTTGTCCACACGTGTCAATGCACTTACCCTTTGGTGGAATTTATTTTTATACCATTGGTGTAACGTATACTAATAATCGCATTGCTTACTCTTTTATTACATAACCAAAAAAAGTAAAAGCATGGATGGAATTTAGGAATAAGGATACCTGTTAGGTGAATTGCAAGTGTACAATATCAACAAGTAATAAAGTGATGAGTGAGTATCGTCCCACAAGCGACGTTTTTTATTTTATTTTATCCAATTACTTAACTTGAAAGTGATCAATTCAAAAAAATCTAGCTAACCAAATCGAAAAGATGAGTAAAAGTAAACTAAACCAACTAAAATACTAAAATATAGAAAAGGTCAAAACTTAAAGAATTAAAAATAAGTAAAATTAATCTAAAGCAAATTCAAGATCACCAAGGGTTAGAGCATCCAACTTCACTTAATCATTCATAATTAATTTTCTTAACTTTTCATGCAACAAATTAATTTCCAATTGTGTTGGCGAAATTTCCCTAAGATAGATTAAAAGCCGACCTCGGTCTAATAATCCCTAATTAGATATGTTAACCCACACTAACCTTAGGTGAATTTAAACTACCTAAAAGCATTAAGTTCTTGTGGAAATTCGGATTTAATCTAAGTAGTCCCAACCTAGATCTACTACCGCAGCCACATAAATAACCTAGTGTACCTTGACCTAGATTTAATTTATGGTTCAATATCACTAATGCGCATGCACACAATCTCCACCCGGTATCATGTATACATAAAAATCATTCAAAAGTTGGCCAGACTTAAAAGCATTAAGATCATGATAAAGAACGACACAATCAAAAATTCTATTGCATGAAAGTCTTTAAAAATTAATCAATCATGATTAAGATCCAATGGAGCTCTAACAAAAGAAATTTAGAACATAGTAAAAATTAAACTAACAAGAATTAAAGAAAATATAGTACTAAATAAAAACAAATTCACCGAATTGAGAAACAATGAGCTTCGAGGTTTGTCTCCTCCTTCTCTCCTGACATGCATCAACTCCACTAAAATAGAAGAACAAAATCTAAAACCTAAAATCTTCTGTAGAGATGGTGGCTCCCGGATTCTCTCTCCTTTTGCGGCATAAAAGTTAGTTTATATAGCCTCCAAAAATCTGCCCTAGGTTGACTCCTACTAGGATTTGGAAAAGATTCCTCCTTGATTTTCTTTGAACTTTATCTTCAATCATGGTCAAATTCTCCAAATATCGATTTTTTCCGCTTTTTTCTTCAAGATAAAATATTCGAAAGATATTCATAATATTCGAAAGATCGAAAATATTTCATACAAAATAAAATTACGTGAGTAGAATTAAATTCACCCAAAAATTCCTCAAAATTTAGCAAATATCAAGTCTAAATTAGCAAGAATACTTCATTAAAAATAGAGTTATCAATACCGTAAATATTATATCTTTTATACGACACTTATTTGAATTTCATTTTTTTCATAAACTTAAGTACCAAAAAATTTTTGACAAAAAAATATCATAACTTCTAAAAAACATCGCTTGAGTTCCATAATTTGCAATAAATTACTTGAGTATCATAACATTTAAAAACATTTACTTAAGTGTCTGAAATCTAACGTGATACGCCATTTATAGTAAATATTTTTTTAAAATTATGACACTCTAGTAATTAATTAAAAAATTATGTCACTAATTTTTCGCAAAAAAAGTTAGTGTTCAAAATAATCCATTTGTAGAATTACTTTCTTTTTTTAGCTTATGAATACTCAAAATACAGCGATATGCAAAAAGAAATATCAGGTATAATATCATAATCAGCACCGCACTTTAATAATTTGAACGATTCTGTCCAAATCAGTCAAATTCAATAATAAAGTAGAATAATACTTCCAAACATTTGAAAAGTACTTTTGCACGTTCACTGATAGGGCGACGGCTAGCCCATGCGTCCTCACTTTGTTCCATGCTTAAATGGGGCATTGGCCCCCTGTAACATCAAAATCCGTCAAAAAGCTAATGTCAAATCATGTTTCTGTCCAAAGTTGCTATTTCTTGAATATTTTTCCTCAATAAAATTATGAGGGATTTTATTGAAGTGTTAATACCACAAATTCTAAATTAAAACATTCAAAATAAATTTATTACAAATAATTTGTTTAATCATTAAGGGCGCGAATGATAAAATTTCTAGTCAGAAATTGATTTCTGCATTAGAAATAGATTTATATTCTTAAATGAGTTTTTGAGAAAAACGTATTTGATAACGACACAAAATTTCTATTTATGAAATAAAAACCCGTTTGATAACAACGTAAAATTTCTCTTTTGAACAGCGATGACAGGGGGAGGAGGCAACAACAGTCGACGACCGACAATAGTGGGGAGGGGGTGGCAGCAACGATGGTGGGCAATCGACAAAGGAAGGCGGCGTAGCGACGACCGGCGATCAAAGGTGGGGGAAAGGGGTGGTGACAAGCGGCAATAGGGGGAGGGGGTGGTGGCGGTCGGCGGCGGGGAGGGGGCAATGGCGGTGGCAAGTGATCAATGACCGACGGCTGGGGGAGGGGGCAAGGTTGGTAGGCAACCCGGTGATCGGTGGTGGGGAAGGAGGTGGCGACGGCAACACGGCGGGGGGGCGGTGGTGGGCAGCTGATGGGGGAGCAGTGGTGATGGCGGTGGCGATGGCGGTGGCGGCAAGTGGCCAACAATGGGCAATGACGGGGGGGGGTTGTGGCGGTGACGGTGTGGGTGATCGGCGGGGGAAGGGGCAATGGGGGGAGAGGGTGGCAGCAGTAACGATCGATGGCCAAGAGAGGGAGCAGGTGACAGTGATGATGCTAGTGGGTGGCAGTAACCAGAGGGGGGTGGATGGCTATGGTTAAGGAGAGACTCATTAAGGTGAAAAGTAAAAAATAGAGAAATAATTTCTGATTTCTATTCCAAACCTATTTCTGAAATAGAAATCTATTCCAGAAATAGAAAAATGAAATTATTTTATCAAACGGATTTTTGTTTCAGTAACAAGTCTGTAATAGAAAAATAGTTTTTGAATAGAAATAGAATGGTTACCATACGCGCCCTAACAACCTCAAATTTGTACATATATTTAAATTACTAAGTTAGATAACACATAATAATTGACGAGTGTATCAATTTAAGATTTTACCCTATGTTTGTCATAGGTCTATCAATTTTATGTTATTGGTGGTTAAAAAATTCACAAGTACACTAATTTAGAATTTTTTGCAAAATTAACCCTTTATAAATATTTTTACTTGAAGAGTGTCTTAAGATAGTACTTTTTATTGTTGTACCATTTAGCATCATTTTAGCCTTATGCTTCACATTTTTGCAACGTAAATGTCACATAGGAGAGAGAAATAATAGATAAAAAAAATCCACGTCAACATTCGTCTTTAGCTAAGTTAAATAGAGTTAAAGGAATGGATTAATCACATCGATTGATAAATTTTAAGATTTGATTTACTTTTTAAAAGTTTTAAAATTTAATTGCATTTTCATAATGAGCTTTAGGCCTTATAATGCAATTAATCTCACATACAATTTAACATGATATGGAGTCCCTTCAAAAACCATCAAAAGCTAATGTCAAAACATGATTGTGTCAAATGTTGCTATTTCTTTTAACTCTCCCCCTTCCCGCCTAATTTAGGATATGAATGTCGATATTCATGAAGGAAAAATTCTTGAATGCACCATGAATCCCTTGCATGATAACTGTTTAATTAGTTAATCCCACAGTGTTTCATATGAACTTAATAAAACCAATAATTGTTCCAAGTGCAAAGATCAATCGGAAGTCTTGCCAACCACAAGTCAATACTTAAAGAAGCGTCGGAGGGTAATAATTACCCCAAAATCAATTTGGAATATTTGGTCAATTAAAGCCGTTGGCATGAAAGGAAAGTAAAACTTGGTAAATGATAAGAGAATTTGTTTTTTTGTTGTTGATAAGAAAAGTTGGTATTTCGAAAAGGATAAAACAAATTCAAATAAGAGTCGGTAGCACAAAATTATTAAAAAATTTATTTAAGAAAAGTGGGTAATCACTCTAAAGCTGGCAAATTTAAATAGTTGACCAAAATAAATGTGGTAACTCAACTGAAAAGTTGGTAAATTAAGGGGAAAAAACAACCAAAGCTTTGTAATAAGCAACTTCTATGAGAGTTGGTAACTTAATTAGAGAAATGTGATAAGTTACTGCAACAAAGGTCGGTAATTTTGTATGGTAGTCGGTGAACTTAAGGCATTGCCACATTGGTGAATAAATAAAGAAAAATTGTAAGTGATAAAGAAAACTGATTTTGGTGAGAAATAAGAGAAGTTGGCAATTCAAAAATACCCAATAAACTGTCGATAATTAACTCAAAAAAAAGTTGATAATGCATAACTTGTTAAAAAATTAATTGTGTAAAAGTTTGTGATTACTCCAAGTAAAGTTGGCGATTTTTTTAAAAAAAGAAAGATATATGTGTACTAAAAGTCTTAAAACTTGTTATGAAAGTGCAATTGAATTTTAAAACTTGTAAAAAGTACAATTAAAACTAAAAACTTATCAGATTGATGCAATCGAGTCTTTTTTTTTGTTAACTACGTCCAACTTGACTAATAGAAAATGCTAACGTGACTTTTTTTTAAAATATCTCTCTTACATGGCTAAAACAGAAAACATAAGGTTAAAACGATGTTGTTTTGATCCAAATATAATTTGTAATACAAATTTTATTTAAATTAAATTAAAAAATAAACAAAACAAAAAAGTAGGAAGAACCCGACAATGAAGGCTTTATAGCCCTCGTTGTCGCCACGCCACCATCATCGTGAAGGGCCGACGACCCGTACCTAATCTAGGCAATTGGGCAAGGGTCATGGCCCTCCCCCAAATTGGGCGAGGGTCACTAGCCCTCACCCAGTTCTAGCCAAGGGCCACCAATAGCGGCCAACCCCCTCAAGCGGTGGCCCTTGGAGAAAATTGAACGAGGGCTAGCAACTCTCACCTGATTTAGGGGAAGGCTGCAACCCTTGCTCAAATCTGGCAAGGTCGCCAACCCCTAGCCCATCATTGCTCAAGCAGCGGCTTCTTTCCTTTTATTTTTATTTTTATTTAATTTATATAAGAATTGTATTAATACTAAATTTGGACTAAAATAATGTCGTTTTAGTCACATCTTTGTCACATAGAAGAGAATTAAAAAAAAGCCACATTAGTATTTTTTCCATTAACTAAGTTAGATGGAATCAACATAATGACTTAATTATATCAATTTGATAAGTTTTATATTTGATTACATTCTTTGTAAGTTTTATGATTCAATTGTATTTTCGTGATGAGTTTTAGGATTTCCAAAGAACATATTTCTTTAAAAACCATTCCAAATTTAAATTATGAGTAAAAAAACAAATAAAAATCAGTAATTCAATAAGAAAAAATAGGTAAATATTTTTTAAAATAACTAAACGTTAGTGAGCAACTCAAATGATTTTAACGGGGTAGTAATTTAATGGGAAAACACCCGATAAGTCACATATAATGGTGGAATCTTGCAAGAGTTCTTAAATTTAAGTCGTTTGTAGCAAAAACAAACAAAAGAGATTGCAAGAGAAACATGGATGTGTGGTCGAAGGATACCAGTCAAGTCCTTAGCGACCTATGTGCAAACTTACGCACATCGTAGATTATATATCATTGATATTCACGATCCGTGTACACATGATATGTTTTATCCCTGAGATTGTTCTAATTATTTCGATCAATACAAATAATTAGGTTAGTTGTGAATAGACCGCCCAACCAACTGATGGCACAGGAGAAAACGCAAAATGGACAGCAATTGATGTTACAAGCAGATGATTTTTCTCCGTCTTCGGATGGCCTCTCGAGCTCGATACACGAAGTCGTTCACGAGGGTCTATCATCGAGTCAAATCCTTTCTTTCGTATCAAAGTTTGCTGCTCAGTCCAATCACACGTCCCTCGCGATCCAAACTCATCTTCTCGTCCTCAACGTAAGTACACTATTCCCCCCACGAGTGGCTGTCAACGCATACGCATACCGAATTGATTGGGTGTTGGAAAAATGAAAAAAATTAGAGTCAAATTTAAGACATGATAACATAATTTTTAAGGAATTATCTATCCAACAATGTTGTTAATGGTTACAAATAATAATCTTCCGGAATATAACAAAATCTTGAATGATATTGCAATTTTAGTATATCTCCAAAAACCCTCGTAAGGAAATAATAAGAAAGGATGCTGTTTCTTTTGGAAAGAAAATTTAACAAGACTTAATAATGATGGATACCAAAAAACTGATGTACTTATCTCAGTCTTTTTACAACCATTCCAAAAGGGTTGCAAAGTGAACACATATGTTCTCAAGTGATATGTTGAAAAAAATATTAAAAATTTCTGGATAAAAATAGTCATAAATAATAATTTAATTTTTTTAAATTCCGAATTTCATTACTTCTAAAAATACTGATCAAACAAAGACAACCTTTCAAAGGTTGTAACCCATTTAATAAAGATTAGCAAAATAACCGTACGGGAAAAAATATTAATAAAGGAGCATTCATGCACCCACACAGGAGTATTATGAAGTCTAATCCACAACCCATTGTCTTTATTTGAACAAGTTAGAAAACATCCATATTTATACAGTGACCCACATACCCACGTACTTCTAACTCTTCTATGCGGAACAAGGAAAAGCACTATTTTGTTTGTTTTACAAACAAACAACCGACATTAGGATCGAGGCACATGTGTTCACTAGACCCGTATTCATCGATCAATAGCGGTCGGCTTTTAGAAGCCATGGCCAGATTTTTCTCGATGAGATGTTACGACCGCGACACGAACAAGAGAGTTCGGCATGGTAAATGACTTGGAGAAAGCTTCTACAAATGGAGTTGGTAGTTTTATTATTACTCGGCATGGTGATAATTTATAGGAAAGCTTCTCGAAGTTGTGGGCTCTCTTTTGCACATCCAAACTTGAAGACTTCCAATGGGCTCAATCGGGCTTTTGAACAAACTTTCAATTCTTATCAGGAACATAAGATGGGCTCTTACGGGCCTTTTTCAAATTTTTATGGTGTAGAAGAGAATGCCACAAAATTGAGGGGAAACAAAATTCATCGCCACAACAAATTGCTACTTGGACTTATTTGTGATGAATTTTTACGTATAACATTGTAAAGCCACCCCAATCAAGCTGGGTTGGATTTTATAATTAGAAAGTCTTGTCTAAGCATGCTCAAAAGTGCCTTTCGAGCCAACACGGCTCAGGTTGGCTTTGGGGTAGCCAGCAAATTATCAAATTTAGCTACCACCTAACATTTGAGTTTACTAGGCCCGCTCTTCTTCTTATGCACGATACTTAACCCTCTTGAAGTAAAAGGACCTTGGGAGCAAAACTTCTCTACCGCATACATTACATGTGAGTTTTTTGGGTAGTTTCAGCATGAGATAGCTCTTTTCTTTATGTGTCAACGATCGAGGTGTTTCTCTAAGAAACTATCTAACCCACCTTATGGTGTCCTGTATCTCGAGCAAGTATTTTATGTGCTTCTCATCCTATGTAACGCTACCATTTTTAAATTACTCATTTTTTGTCAACTTGTTGTACTACCTAAATACAATTCATGATTGCGTAATTTAATCATGGTATCAAATCCTTTTTCATTTTCGTCACTGTTGGAATACAAGGGAAATGCCATTGAATCACGAGCTCTGGCTGAGATGATTCAATGAATTGATAACAAACAATTAAAAAAAAGGGCTTGGGGATTATGACAGCTATCATCACTTGTAGCCCAGCCCATGCTGGAGAACGTAACATAATACCACTAGACGAGGGCAGTACAAGGCCTCCCACCTCAAGGTGGGTCTCCTGCCTATTTCCTCCTTGAACCTTTTAAGAATTTGTTCAAATCCTATAATACAGAGATTATCGGCTCTGTCTAAGCTATGAGCTAAATCAACAAGTTAACGTGGTTTTCCCTCTTCGATTATGAGGAATGTGTTGGGCTCTTAGCTCGTGACTGAGTGGCGTTCCGACTCCACCCAATTAGTAAGAGCTAAATCCACAAGTTAACATTTTCCTTTTTCAACGGAATAGAATTAGTCTAGATGCTAGTACCTCCCAACGATACTTGTGAATATAGGGATAACGGCCCTAGAAGTCCCTATATTTTTCCTCAAAATGCAATGTAGTTTGAGCTTTGTTTTTTGGCCACTTCTCAAAATCAATGCAATGTGATCCTTCCATTAAATTGGCTAATTAAAAATTGCTAACAAGGCGCTAATGCCATTAGCCGACCAATAAATGTCCAAATTGGCATTTGAAGAGTCCAATCGGACAATTCATGTTAAAATATTTAAATAATAAACTATACATTCGTCCAATAATTTGATTTTTTTAGAATATATGGTAATGGTTTCATAAAATCTCACATAATATAGAGTAGAAGATCATGAGTTTGAATTTTTTCAGACCTCTATTTTCCTTCCCATTTGCCTCCACAAAATCTCACGGACCAAATGCAACATTTTGACCTTCTTTCTTTATTTCTTCTTCTTCTTATCCGATGAACAAAATAAGCCATTACAAGAAAAGAAAGTCTTTCAACCTTGAAAGTTCTGTCATTCATTATCAACTTTTAGTGTCACAACCACCGCGCTCGAAACCTATTACCACCACCAATAGGCCTTGACACCACCGCCGCCACGCCCTCCTTCTAAGCACCGAGGCAAGAGCTAGTCGAGGTCGACCTTTACCGTGCCATGGACGTGGCACGTGGTGCCTATGTGTTATTTGTTGGAGCGTTTCCGACGAACATCTAATAACCATCAAAATGAAACAAAATGGTATCGCCTTACTTTTTTTTCTTTTCATATAACGCCATTGCAAAATGTGATCACGACTTTGTTCTGAACGATGTAGAAACTCTCCATTCAAATGACACGTTGGCATGCACTACAACGCATGCCAAAACTTAGCCATGAGCATACTTCAAGCGTGTGCAAAATTTGTCCACTGGACATAGGTATCCTTCTCATGGAACACTTCAAAATCCGGGCCCAAATTGTCCTAAAGATGAAAACATGCGCCTTTATTAGCATTATTGGCGCATAAAACCGCTAGACATGATCGATGGACAGCCTTGATTCGAGCCTAAGACCCGGCTGAAAGTCCTTGTCCAAACTCGCCCATAATCCACAATTTTACTCATTAGAAAAACCAAGCCTGGCCAAGCCAAAGAGGACCTATCTGCCGAGCACGAGCCTAAGAAGAAAAGTGCTTGTACGGCCAATGTTCAATTTGTGCTTTGGGCCTTTTTTGGCTCGGGAAGCTTTTCTGAAGCTCAATAGGCAGTCAATTCCATGATCAAGTGCGGCCCCCACCATCGGTTGCCGAGTCGCACTCAATCACCACCAACATCGACTTCAGCATTTGCCTTATCCCTAATGGGACCATCATTTCCAATAATCATCATGAGTCAGCTACACTAGGAAGTGTAATCAAGATAAGTTGAGTCAGCATGATTTCAAGCTCGAGCTCGATTTGATTCGTGTACTTAGGGTCTTTGAAACTCAACTTGAGCTAGATTGAGTATTAACTTTTTTGCTCGAGCTTAAGCTTGGCTCAACTTGATTACAATCACTTTTAAGTAAAATATAAGCTCAAGGATTGCACAATTTTTAGTATTTTGTGTCTATTTATGTAATCATTAAATATATTTCTTAAAATTTAATAAAAACTCGATTTAGCTCAATTAGGCTCATGAGCTTATCAAATTAAATATTGATAAATTTGAACTCGACTTGACAAGATACTTAAGTTTCACTCAAATTTAGATAAGTCGATCATTATTAGTCTTTAACTTGAGCTCGAGTTACTTGCAAGTAGCTTGAATCAGTTTTTAATGCTAAACTAGACCCCACCATTGAGTTCGAGATTACAGGAACTCGAATTTGAAATTGAGACCAGAAATCACATAACATGTGACCTTTGATCCAAATACATAGAGAGAGAGCCATACATTCCTTGAATTGATCAAGTTGGACAAATTTTAAGATGAGAATCGCCTATCCTGAAATCGATCACCATCGGTCGATCAATCCAAGCGAGCCTACGATTCTAACGTGAGACACGACGTACCGTGAAAAGCACCAAATATCCAGGTTGCAAACTGGAAAAGGACAGGCACGGGAGCGGGGAAAAGGCGATGTGACTGCAGGTCGACTGCCATATCTTCTGAATCCGACAACACATGGGGCGCTCCACTGACGCTGCTACAGCACTATCGAAACGCTTCGTGGAGCCATCATAGCCTCCCCCTCTCTCTCTCAGAGAGACACGGCCACGAGGGACATGAATACAATTATCGGACAGCGATGCCTGGCGTTGGTGGTATCTGGATTTTGATAAGTTCGATCAGACAAAAAAGGGCATCATCCCGAGAAAAGTATAAGACGAAAGACAAAAGATCAAGAGGACATCCTTTTACACGTAATAATCCAAGCGGTACTACAATTAGCACGTTCAATCCTGGAAAATATGACAGTACAAGATGGGAACGTGGGACCGAGAAAACGATCGGGCGCGTTCCTAGGGGCTATATAGCTACCAGAGCCGAAAGTCAAAGCCTAATTTCCTTTTAAAAAATCTTGAAGTCTAACTCAGATTACGTCCTGAACTCTTTTTTTTGTCTGAACATTGACGTTCACTCTGGTTTTAAATTTACCCCACGTCAAAAAAATTATTAATTTCTTCAAAATTATTAATATTTGAAGATTGTCGTACTTTGATAAATGAACCTCTAGTGGCTCCGATAATAAAAGATTTTGAAGAAAAACTAATGGTATTTTGGGAGGCAGGGGCATATTTGAAACAATAATGAAAGTTTGTGTTTTTTAGACAAAAAAAAAATTGTGGTAGAATTAGAATTAGAATTAGACCTAACTAGAGGTTATATAGGAAATAAAACCCTTACATTATTAATTAGTGTTGTAGCCCATTCGAAGGGATTTTACTTTTTGAACAGTTTTTTCTTTGTCGACCAAAAAAACAGTTTTTTCTTTACAATTTTGAGATTAAGAAATATTATTGATGTTTTGGAAATCATTTAAAAATGTCGTATGATTCCACACGCCAACATATGATTAATTTCAAACACCTAAAGTTTTCTGAATTGATAAAAGTCAAAATTTCGAATTTTGTGGCACTAATTAATGGTACAAGTTATTCCGAGCATATTTTCCACGCTAACTTTGCTCAAATCAATCCACTTGCTCATGCATAGAATCAGAAATTTAGAGTTTTTATCTTTAGATTATCATCAACTAAATTCCAATCCAAAATTTTCTCTTATTTTTCTTTTCTAAAACATGCTGTATCACGAACTTGCAACCCAATGGATCCCCATGAATACAGGCAAAGTGTCTCATCCACTTGAATCGACTAAGACTTTGCTCATAGGTTAATCCCGACCAAACCCAGAAATTTCTCACTTCCACAAAGCTTTGCATAGTTGACTGATAGTTGGAAAAACTTTGCAGAACAGCACTGGACTTCGGCTGAAAAACTGTGTCAGATAGTTGCTTTTACGTGACCCTTTTACCAAATCTCGGAGCTTTCTTTCAACCAGAGGACTTTTGAGAGATCGAATCTTTTTCGAAATTTTCCCAGACTCGCCCAAGTTTTCAAAACTCGCCTACTTTTTCAAGATTAATCTTTTTCCAGTCACACGAATGATGCCTGAAGTTTGAATAAATCAGCAGCCGGTATTCCTCGTGCTATCTTCTTTCCCTTTTGGAAAGGGGCTGCTCACCTTCTAACATAGCACAGATTCTAAAGGGAAATTCAAGCTGCTAGAAGCAGATTCCGGAAGTAACTTGAATATCAGATATACAGGAGCATATAGAATGAACATCGAAAGAGAGAACAATACTAGGATGAACCTAACATGATCAGGTGGATCCACAAAATGCAATGCTATACAGGACCATACATACATCCCAACTCGAATTCAAGACTACACAGGCCCAAGTTTAAAAGGCGGGTTCGGCTAATAACTCTTTAATACACTGTACTTTACTAAACATCTAAACAGTCGCTGCACATCGACGACTACACACTTCAGGGGTACCCACGCCTCTTAAAGAAAGCGTTTTCCTCTTTGGTTGTTCCGGAACGCGCAACATCCCACTGAGTACACGATGATGAGGATAACGAGGATGATGATGTTGAGGATGGCGACCTTCTTCCAGTCCCTCTTGAGGTTGTCCAGTAGCCCAGCCTTGCAAGACTGGCAGTTGTAGCACAGCACGCTCGAGTCGTTGCTCCATGTGCTGCAGTCCGAGTCAGTGTAGGTCGTGGTCGAACCGGCATTCCAGACGGTCGGGCTCACATAGGTGAAGTTGCAAGAATCCGGCGGCTTGCAACAACCGGACTGCGAAAAACATGTCAAATTGTTAGTTTCAAACTTCCAACCAGGGAATGACTAAGAGAGGAAAACCAACAAGCTCAAACACATCATAAAATTTAAGAAACAAGTCCATGACAGCATTGATTTATGTAAAAGTTTCCGAATTGGTACAATAATAACCGCACCAGACCAGTTTAATGAAATCAATAGGACTTTCATTGGAAGGGCAATTTCCCCATGAAGAACACAGCAAGATGTTCGGCTAGTTTGCCATAACAGAAATTTGATTCAACAGACATCATAATCAATATAATTCATGGCCAATAACAAAGTCACATCTTCCAAATTGATAAGAGTTTAGAATGGAATTCTAACTGAGCGTGCAGTGAGTCGCTATGCAGGATCAAGCATTGAAACAGAGACAATTTTAAAACCCTCGTGACGATAAAACAGTTCATTCCAAATTTTTCAACCCAGAAGGAATCCAGAAAGCACCATGCTCTATCACCCTCTGCAAGGAAACCACAAGAACCATAGAACGAGCGATTGAACGTATCCATCAGCATCAGTCAACAATCCCTCAAAGATCTTCACGGGAAAAAGCCGCAGATTCAACGAATTCCACCCACAAAATTGCCTTGGTTTGGCTTTCAACTATTCTCACTCAACCCAACACTTGACAGAACAATCACTGAGAGCACAAACCCACAATAACCACTCGCATGCGTAATGAATTTCAAATTCAAACAGCACAGGACAATGAAGAGAGAAACTGCAGCAGTTACTTGAAGAGAGAGAGAAGAGAGAATTACTTGAAGAGCCGACAGTTGCTCGTTGTAAAAGTCGGTCACCGCAGTATCGTTAGCATACTTCTTGGCGTAAGCCTCGCAGACCTTGCTGTCGATCAAGCAGCTCTTGATCCTGTTCCAGTTCTTGGTGCTGTTCACCCGCTTCTGCAGCCAGTTGGAGTAATCCCCGAGCTTGTACTCCTTGTACCCTCTACCGGACAGGACCTCCCCGGCGCCCTTGTTGGTGACGACGAAGGCGAAGACGGTGAAGGCGAAGAGGAGGAGGATGAGGAGGAACATGACGAGGAGGTAGAGCCAGAGCAGCCAGGAGACGCCGCAGCACGCCCCGACCAGCCCCGCGATGGACACCACCATGAGGAACACCCCGAGCGCGATGAGCGGCTTATCGAGGAACTTCTCGCAGTCGGTGTCGGCCCGGCGGGCGAGCCATATGCCGGCCCCGAGGATGGGGACCGAGAGGAGGAACGAGAAGATGTTGAGGATGCCGACCAGGTTGTTGCTCAGGCGGAACATCTTCTTCCCCTCGAGTACAAAGCAGAGATACCCAACTGAGAATAACGCAAAACACGACCTTGTGGACGAGAGAGAGGTTGGACGGATGAGGGAAAAACAGAGGAGACGGAGCACAAATAAGGAAAGAGGAGCTTCAAATTCTAAAGGGTGTGAAAGCGCAAGATGCAGACGGAAACCGCACACGCGCTGCGGATCCGACGCGTGACACGGGTGGCCCTGGCCGGCGGTGCGTGTTCGTGCGAAAGTCGGCTGCAACGGTCGACGTGTTGGGGACGGTTACGCCAGCGAAGTACGATGGAAACTCCGAAGTCAAAGACGATGGTATCGATGAACAGGATGGAGGTGCTGACTCGAAACGTGACGAAGCTTGATGGTTTTCTGGATTTAGACGGTTTCTTTTCACGTCCGAACGATACGTATGCGCGTGGGATCGGTGTCATTTGGGGATGGGGAGGATGCTTCTCGTGCGTCATCCCCGAAGTCATCAAGGAAGCCGAGTCGAGGCTGCCGTCCTGCCCGTTCGGTAATCTGGATAAGAGTCGGTATGAGATGCGACCTCATCTTATCTCGCGTGTTGTGACCCAATTTGGATGTAATTTAATTGTGATTGAGTCGAATAAAATCTCTCGTCATGAATGATATGTCTTGAATGGGGATAGAGTAGGAGTAATCCCAACCGGATTGGACAAATCTCATTCGAAAATTGATCTTCATCCTCGAGAGACACCGCCATCAATGCCGTTGGTGTCGCCATTCGTGACATTCCCCCTCTTCGCTTTGGCTGCCATTTCCCTTCTTCTTCTCCTTCTTCTTTTTTGCATTTCTTTTTCCTTTTCCAATTTTGTTGGCTTTTAGTTTTCTTCTTTAACTTTTCCTTAAAAATTATTGCTTTTCTTTTTTTTTTCTTTTGACAATTTTCTAATGCGATGCCCCTTTGGCACCATACCAACGGCATGTTAGTAAATTTCATTGACATTCTGTATAGAGACAAAATTGCACCAGATTAAAAAAAAACAAACTTAAAATTTAATTATACTTTTGAGTCAAAAGTTCAGGATTTTTGCGTGACTTTCTTATTAGGAAGATGACTCGATAAAGAGTGAAGATGCTAGTAATTCTCGGGAGAGTAAAAGTCCGAGACTTTTTAAGAAAAATTAGGAACACTCCGATGATAGAAAAATCTTAAGTAATGGCCACTGAAAGTCGGGCAGCATCGGCGGTGTTAGCAAAAGGGATGGGCATAAACCTAAAGATGCTTCAACGCAACTTCATCAATGGAGGCATTTTCTGTAACAAGTGGGCATAAATAAATAAAAGGAATCCGACCAAAAAATTAATAAATAATAAAAGAAAAGAAAAAATAAGTCCAATTGCAAGTCTCACTTAAGCCCAAAGCCCTCAGCCCACTCCATCCTCAGCCCATATATGAGCTTTCTTGTCCTCATTGCAGAACCCATCGGTGAAGAAAAGGATGAGAAACCGAAAAAAAGAAATGTAATATATAATATGTGGCAGAAAAAAAAAATCTATGATGCTAAACTTTCTAAGCACATAAAGTACGAATACAAATGATGTTTTAGTGTTCAATAAGGAAACTCAATTTGAAATGTGTTTGTTCACAAGTAAAATATAAAAGTAAGAAAAATATAATTGCTCCTTTCTTTTTCACTAAATTGCAATGTAATTTTTTGTTTAAGAATTTTATTGCAAGTATGAAACAAACACTAATATTTTTGTAATATAAAGTAAGAGGAGATAATTTCATGAACTGCGTTATAAATTAGCTATAATTTATTAATATAATTTATTTCTCAAAGTAAATGAATTTACTTATTCAGCCAAGGCGTGTAACCATTATGTTTACGTTTAGAATAGATTTCTATTAGGGCACTATTTAGGAATAGAAACCGTTTGATAAAAAAATCTCATTTCTATTTTCGGAACAAATTTCTATTCCGAAATAAGTTTGGAATAGAAATCGAAACAAAATTTTTTTACTTTTCATTTCGAAATAGAAATCGAAATTGTTCTCTTTCTTACTTCTCACCCGAAGAAGTTTTTTTCATCTGCCGCTCACCACCACCCCCGCCCACCGTCGGCCCCGGTGGCGGCGGCCGCCGCCGGTCGTCGCTCCTCCCATTATCACTGCCACTTAGAAAAGTAAAATTTTTTTGATTATCAAACGAATTTCTATTCCAATAGTAGAAATTTTTTGTTATTATCAAACGCGTTTTTGGTTCAAAAACTCATCCGTAAATAAAAATAGAAAAATCATTTACGTTAAAATGATTTCGGAATAAATGTTATCATTCGCACCCTTAGTATAGTTCTTTTCTTGGACAAAATCAAATTGCTTGAAGAAAATCAATTACGCTTAAGTTAACAACAATATATTCATCAGTAACATATTATATTCGAGTGGAATTGGAACGTTTTAATTTTGTATTTAACTTTTTTTGTAACTTATTTGATTCTAAGATTTTAAATTTAAGCAAAATTTATTCATGTGATAATAATCTATATTAAGAAAATCATAAAATAGTAATATTTAAGCTAAATGAGTTGTTTAATTAAGTAAGACAAATATAAAGAAAAATGTTATATTTGAAATCCTAAGCATCATTAATTATAAATGACTGATATTTATTTTTTCTAAGTGAGATTTAATCAAATGATATAAATTACACTTTCAAATTGTAGATAATATATTTGAATATTGAGCATTATGTTGGGGACGCGAATATGTGAAGAGAAAAAATAGTAAAGAAGAAAAAAAAAAAGCAAGCAAGAATATTTACGTGGAAAACCCTTCCACCGCACTAGACAATTTTTTCACTATCAGTATCAACATTACAACCTCGGGGTTACAAAGGTTCAACGTTACAACTATAAAAGAAATTGCCCTATTTATAACAGAGTCTAGGGCATATATAATTGAATGGAAAATTACATGTATGCCATAAGCAATAATATAAAGTCTATCATCTGTTTTAATATTTTTGGATGGGTGACTTACCGGAAAGTACCTATTCACAATAATATTTTTCTCTATCAGACCGCACAACTCCATCACATTAGACATTAGATTAAATGGATTTCCTTAAATTCATTATTGTAATTTTTTTGTTCCAATGCAAACTACATCATCTAAGTATCATTTTAAAGATTCAAATTAGACTCGACCATTTGAATTGCAGAACAAAATATGGTAAAGTTGCATTATTAAAATTAAAACACACGAACTTTTTCTTTATCCAAGATTTCAAAATATCAAACTAAATGAATTTCTTTAGGGTGGCGCCAATTCCACTCTTCAAATTGCTGCATAAGCCACTCTTTTAATGAAAAGACTTCTCTTCAACTCGAATGTCCTCGTGTAAAAACCCAGCGATACACTGTGCATTCTCCAGTTTTGTTCAATGATCTGTATAAGAAAATTCTAAATGTAGATGTTGCAACTCAAACAACTTATCTCGTCTATTCTTTTTTAATATTTCACTTAGAATGAAAATTTCAAGAATAAATCCACAAGAGGATAGTGGATATTTTGGTGGCCTAATTCGCACTAGCAACTTGAAAAGAAAAGAACTTCTGGTAAAATGAATTCAATAACAATATCTACTCACCCACCATCTTGCATAGACTAATCTATTTGATAATTGCTCCTCTTGCAAGCTGAGAAGTAAACTTAAAAGTTCAATACGATGAAGGAGCAAATTATTTTAATTAAAATGATGAAGCACACTTTTTCCCCTTTTCATTGAAAGCCAAAACTGAAATGGGTGCACCATAATGACAAACAATCTCTCCTGAATCAAATTTCACAAGGGATTTCCATGTTCAGAATATAAGGTTTGGATTTTGGATTTTGCGGGAGAGGAGAGAGAAATGTGCAAGCTCTTTCATTCATCAATTTAGTTAAACTAGCCCTTTCTATACAGGGTACTTTTCGTCGGTAATTATTGATTATCAAACTTTGCACTTAGCAGTGCACGCAGCCATTTAAGGTGTGAAAGTAGATCTACCCTCATATTCATTAATTTTTTTATGCAATAAATCTAATCAGTTAAATAAACAAGTAACAAAATAAATTGCAGATGGTTTTAATTTATTGTACTTATGTTTAATTTTCTATTAAAAAGTGGTTTAGCTATTTAAATCTTTAAATGCAAGCTGTAATCAATATGTTTAGAAATATTTTCTCTTTATCTATTTTTTTAAAATTTTAAAACTGGAGTATTTGAATTGTAGATAAAATATAAAATAAAAGTTGTACTGCTAAAATAAATGCTCATGCACTTTGTTCCTATCCATATTTATAAACTATTATATTGAATGAATTTAATTAGTAGATGAAATCTCCATTTTTCAAGTGAAGTGAAGAATCCGTCTGAATTTTTTCTATAGTAATAAAAGGCAACTCAAGAACTTAGGTGGTGTGATCTCCTATCGAATAGCAAGAATAGTAATTCTTCTTTGAATGCATTTCAAGAGCCTTAATGGCTCTATCTATGGTTCATAAAAAAAAGAGTGGTTTTGAGTTGAATTTGCATATTTATTCGATTCCTTTTCACAAATCGAATTAAGGACTTGAAGGCCTGCTCTCATATATAAGATGGTCAAGGCCTCAAGGTCCCGATGACTCGAATATTTGGTAAAGTCTTTGGGATTTAGTTCTAAAATCTTGATGACCTAAAATTACCGGATTCATGGTTTTGAAGTTTTTTAATTTTTGAGAACTTCTTGATAGCAAATCCACAAAATTTAAAGTCATTGTTTGTCCATTCCAAAATGATTAGAGAGACCTCGTATTTATGGAGAGGAGGGGGAGGAGTCCTCTTATTGGTCAATTCAAGATTTTATATTCCCAATTGAAATTTTGATCAATACTTACTTTAATTATAATAATAATCAAATCCCCTTTGAATTTGATGTGGGTATAAGCTGACCTCATAAATGCAAGAGTAAGCTTTAGCACCTCAAAAGGAGTAAAAGAAAAGGGCATTTGAATGCAGTTTGCACATTCCATGATAATAGGAATAGTCATAGTATCATAGATGACTGATAAAAGGCGATCAGTTCGACCGAGAATTAGCAGCTTCCAATTCAAATTTTACTGTCAAGGCTTTAACTGGTTCAGGAAAACGAATATGCAAACACAATCAACTCTCCATAAAGACTTGGACCACAAGAAATTATGACTAGTCCTCTAAAAACTTTCTACTTTCTACGCAACATTTGATTCAACTGGCCCCCTAGCTTCTCGGCCCGTGCCGGTGCAAGTCGAGGATTGTCCCCCACAGAGGCCATTTGGCCACGAACCGATGTAATCTTCTTCGACCTCCTCCCTACAATGCAATGTAACATCTTGACCAAAGGCGAAAACTCACTTGTCAAGGCTTTTCAAAATCACAATCACTACCCAGAATACATCCTACGTAACTATCAAGTATAGTCAGGAAGCTACACTGATTTGAATTTGATCGAGACTCCATTGATGCAAGACCTTTCTCCCACCAATACTTACTCTGACCACCCACGAGAGTCAGCACAATGACTTTGTCTCCGACCTATTACTTAGGAATCACAGGATGCTGCATAGCAGCAGAGGAAAAAAAGACACAGAGAGGAACCTGAAATGTGATAGAGACTCGCTAAAGGCAGGCGAAATGAATGGCCACCAATGAAAGGAACGCTCCGATCACGAAATACGACCGAGGCACTGGTAGTCTGATTTTCAGGCAACGATCCTTCATGGTTATCTCTACTTTAGGTGACATTAACTTGAAAATCCAGTCCGGAAACGCTGCTTGACAATTTGCATGTATTGGGTTAAGAGGCAAAGATCCTGTACGAGCATCTCTGCTCCCTGGCTAGCCATGGTAGTCCCAACCTGATCAAGGCAGAAAAACGGGGGAAAAAAGAGCAAGGAGCAACAAGGCACGGTTTCATCATTGCATTGTTCTAGAATACAAACTAGAGCATAACCAGAGAAGATCAAGTAGTACCTCTTGTGCAGTGACAGTTGCTCTTTCCGCAACCGTCTTGCCAAAGTTAAGTGATTCCGGGGACGCATCGATCTTCCCACCGGTGAGGCAGCCTCCGGATAAATCAGCACAATCCAACACCAAGGCCCTCCAACCAGGGCCCTCCAGGCGCACGGTCCAAAGGTGGGGATCCGTGATCTAAATTTCACCAGAGCTGCATCATACATGACCTCGAAAGTCCATCCGAGATTTCGAAAGACCAAGGACTGCATTGATCATGCATTTTCTCCTTGGCACGAACTTGTTCTTATGAATAAGAAAGAAAAATTAGAACTTACCCAGGTGACCTTTTAAGGGTGTTAATCTCTATTGTGGTAACTAGCTATATCGAGGTTCCATTCATTATTTTTCAAGGTGAGCATGGAATTGGATTGATTTACATATACACGATACCAAAATCTTCTCTCTATCATGAAAGACACATCAATCATGTGACACCCTATATCGTCATGCATGACATGTGTCCTTTTTAATTATTATTATTTTATTTAGTAACTACATGCAGAAGCACAACAAAATATTTATATCATGCCCTACAGAGATCTCACGACTTTAATAATATACATATGCATCTTCTTTATAATGACATCAATAGCTATTGACTTGTTACAACATTAAGCAAAACACAACAAAAAACATAATCCTGAGAAAAAGATCGGGTCAACTAGCATCATTACTCCCGTGCTAACCCAAAAGGAAGCCTATACATTAAACAAGCTGCCATATAACTCAAGGGTTGATGACCTCCGACGTCATCTCGTCCCCTCCATCTTTATATCCGAGATCTGAATTTCGCCGGACCTGCATCTTGCATGACCGTCCAATTGAGATTCCTAAACAACAGAGATTGTACTGATCATGCTTCGTTTTTGTCTCGTCGCGAACTCGTTCGCGCTTTATGGCCTCGACGACACGTTCGGCAATCGACCGGGTCCTCCCGGCCTGAAATGGTTTCGATGGCGACGCGCGAGTGGTAAACAATGATGTCAAGAAGGAACGCAGCTGTAGTGACGACGACGGCGGTGAGCGAGGAGACGCGCGGGGAAGGGTTGGTCGGCTGCAGCGAGCGAAAAGCGACGAATCCCGTCGTAGCGAGCTCGGATCTGCGATCGTGGGACGTGACCCGGAGAAACGGGGAAGCGCAATGAGCTCGCCTTTGCTCCTGTGGAGCTTGGAGAAGAAACCCATGAAGCAATGGTGCCTAGGATTCGTGCCTACCGGGTTTCGCATCACAATCCTGCAACTGCAAGAAGGAATCAACAAGAAGAAGAAGAAAGAAAGGAGGAGACTCTTCTTATCTTCAAGGTGGAAAACGAGCTGGGAAGAATCAGAAAATGCACAGTTCTTTTTTTGTCGTTCAGGTTTTGCGGTTTTGATGTGGTACGGAGTAATTACTGTGGAGTGGTTGTCGCATGGTACGATTCTCAGTCTGGTGTGGGATATGACTCACCTACTCATTTCTATACATAAATAAATATAAATATATTATAGATATATATATATATATAGTATATATTATTAGTTTCAATCCCGAGCCATCTTGAATTTGTTTACCAAAATAACCTGACTTGCAAAAGCACATGAAATAAGTAAAGTAAAAGGAAACATAATTTCATCAAAGTAGCATGAATGATGTACTGTAATTTCTCCTACCAACTCACCAACTTTTACTTTTGTCGGCAAAAACATATTGAAAATAAAACATTAAAAAAAAATTGAAAGTTCAGTTTACCCACATCACAGATTCACGGTATATAATTTATAGCATAAGTGAAGAAGCTAAGAGCAATCAATGAACCTTGAGGAAATGCCAAGATGCTATTCATTTTAATTCGACTAAGAAAGAGTTGGAGAGAATTTAATAAATGCTTTCATTGAACTAAAAGGAAAACCAATATATGTACATATACGTGCAAGCATGGAATGGAAAGTTCAACTTTGTAATAGCTAGCTTTCCGGCAAAATGCAATAATAATCGGATAGGAAGATCATCAATTACAATAATAGTAATGTTTGATGAACGTACCTCTCAACACTAGGCGAAAAATTTTCGGTTAGGGTAAGTTTTCTACATATCTCTCCATTGAAACAGCATCAGCTTCAAAGATGAATAAGAAATAAACAAAAGGAATTTACTTGGTTACCTTAAGGATACCAAGGTTCTGTTCATTGCTTTGGAGGCAAGACTTGGTACTGGATGAACAAACACCACCATTTTCTTGCAATATCATATTAAGCATGGAATATCATCATTGTTCCTATTCATGGTAAGGAAATCTTCTCCGCTCTTCTTGAAAGGAGTATTAGTAGAGTCTATAGTGGTATTTTCATTTTAAAGATACGCACAGCTTTGATCATTCCCATCTAGTTAATATATCTGGATAATCCTTTATCAAAAGGGCAATCAGTTATTCATAATTCAACGGCATTTTTGGACAACACAAGAGACCACATACCAAGTTAGCTCACTTAGAAAATTCATATTGTTTTGGGTCCATCTGGTCCACTGGTACGACCTGGTAGTAGGTCATTATAAAATTTAACTTTTATTTTTTTCTTGGCAAAAGCGTAAAACTTTTATATGAAAAAAAGTTGCTCTCGTAATATAAATTGAATGGGGAAAAGACTCTTGCCCTAATATTTAGAATTACTACCACGCGAGCAAAAAACAATTTATATTGATCTCAAATCTGAATGAAGACAACAAACTCTATATCATTTAACAGATAAAGAACCAAAGGACAAACTGCATGCCGTTTACGCATTTCAAGAGCAATCATTTTGGTCAATCCGTATCTTCTTTGGGCTGAAATAATGGATTGATGTAAATAAAATCCATTTTGACGAATCAGAACATTTTGACTTGAAAGACTGATGTAATGGGGTAACGTAAATTAGAGCATTTGCACTCGTGCAGAAGCTTTTACCGCGTCGAGGATGGAGTAGTTGAAAGAAAAGACAGATTTTTTGTCATGGATATGGTAAATGCAATCGTGCATTATTTAGTTTTTGTCCAAACACTACTAAGCATTTAGTTTTATGTCTTGGGTTGCTAATCATAAAAAATCACCTACCAAGGATCATGGTCGAACTGGGATGTTAATGTTGATTCTGTTTACGCACTTGGGAATGCAGCTAACGAATCTAAAGATCACTAATCTTTTAGTTGTAGCTTTTCTAAGCAAGTCTAGAAACGGGTTTTGTTTGCTTTCTGCCATTTCGAAGCGAAGTAGATTCTTGGGAGGAAGAACGGCAATGTCCAATCCACCCTCAAAAGGGAAGCCCTCGTCTTTTGTTATATTGAAACTTTGCTTGGAATTCATACTTGTATCGTGATCGGGTAGGTAGGAATGAAAAAGTCCCTGATCATTCTACCCCTAGTAGTACCGTGGATGAGGCAGTCGAGTTTTTGTTACAGATGTTAGATCTAGATTGTTGTTAGATATGAGAAAATAGTCGGTCGCCAACTCTTCGACGAGAATTCTATGCATGCTAGAGGAGGTGTTGAGTAATGATGTATCTCAGGGTGCTTATTGACTTGATTCTGTACAATTTGGGCTTTGTGCAGACCTTGATCCGTTTTCTGCATATATGATTTTTTTGCTTATAAGAAAATATTAGAATTACTCCTTATGAGCTGTGAGCTGTGAGCTGTGGATGGAAAGGCAAACTTATCATATGCCAATTTTACTTTAAACTTTTTTTTGTCTCATAAAAAAACCCTAGCTTTAAGTTCAGTCCCAATTTTATCTTAATTTTTGGGTCTCATAAAAAATCATAAACTTTTATTTGAATTCCAAATCTACCCAAGTAACTTCCTTCCAAAATTGTCTTTAGTGATCTTAGGTGGCATTTGAACATCATTACTTTAGGTCTATTTCCAAATTTCAAATCTAGGAAGATTTCTTTTAGAGATGAATTTCTATTTCAGCCAAAACGACGTCTTCTTGGATCTGAAATGTGGGTAAAATCTAGCCTTAAGAAAGTCTTCCTCCCATCTCACTCGGTGATCTTCAATTTTGCATTTGGTCTTCAATCTCTCGTGCTCAAGAGTGTTTCATCTTTCGCAATCAGAGAGCTTGTGCTCAGGACGCTCGAACGGCTTATGCTTAGAGTTTTCCATCTCTCGATTGTTAACAAGAAATTTTGGATGGAAGGTCAACGGAGATAAATTCTTGACTCAAGTAAAAGTCAATAGTTTTTTTACAAGATTAAAAAAATTTTAGGGTAAAATTTGAGACTAGAAGGTGGAATTGGGACATGACTCAAAGTTGGAGGTTTTTCATGGGACAACAAAAGTTTATGATAGAATTGGAACTGAATATAAAGTTGTGAGTTTTCTATAGGATAGAAAGAAATTTAGGGTAGAATTGGGATTAAACCTAAAGTTAAGGATTTTTTTAGTGTATTAGACCTATAATGAGGATACTAGTTCACTGTCTTATGCCATGCACAAGGTTGATATCATTTAGACTATTTTAATTAACATGCTCTAATCTAGATAGTCCTTGGTATACATTCTCTAAATTGAATATTTTGATGATTAACATGATGTTCCATGTATTAAGAGAAGAATAAGTGTATATTGATCATGAAAAAATGAAATTATCTACACTCCATGATATGTATTGTGTATTTTTTTTTAAAATTTATATGGAAAATCATATATGCACGAATTTGATGTATGAATCAATCAAGTTGGATAACCTAAAGAGACATGTGCTTATCTTAAGCTTTTCTGATATTTATGAACATACTATGTATATACCTAGATAAGTTTATCTGTGTTTATGAATTTAAACTATTTGTTCGAGATTTTTCAATGTGAATTATTTTGTTTGTTGAAATTTAGGCTTTCATCAAATTCACCTTCTTCTCCTTTTTCACAAAGTTTCAAATCTTGAATCATGTCAATTACAATGATCTTTCGTTGATTTCATATTTATAGGGATTCTTGAATAGGTGTCAATGAAAATCATCACACACACCCTCAAAATCGGATTTTGTAATATTTATTTTTCATATAAATAATATAACATTCATTATCCTCACTTAAAATCTTCAAAGTTCCCCTTGCTATATTTTTAATGACAAATGTGGTTTTATTTACACTGAGAATCGATAGTCCATTTTGAATGCACATATTTATCCTCAAAAGCTTATCCAGAATCCCCATTAACGTTCTCGAAAAATAGAAAGACAAAGAAATTTCTATTCAAAGGGAGTATATAATCCAAGCGAGTCCAGAAACGGGTTTTGTTTACTTGCTTGGAATGCATACTTGTATCGTGATCGGGTAGCCAGGAACTAAGTTCGTGATCGTTCTACTTCTACCCCTAGCAGCACTACGGACGACGCTGTATTGTTACATATGTCAGATCCAGATTGTTATTAGATATGAGAGAATAGTTGGTCGCCACTCTTCGAGAATACTATGCACACTTGAGGAGGTGTTGAACGGTGCTCATCGACTTGGTTCTGTACAATTTGGGCTTTGTGCAGAACTTGATCTGTTTTCTGTATACATGGTTTTTTTTTTCTTATAAGAAAAGAGGAGTTGGACCTTAATAGGTTATTAAATCGAGAATGCTCTGTTTGGACTTCTTGTGAACTCTACATCTCTGGCTGTAAAACAATAAGAGGGTAGAGCTGGAAACGAGACTCAAAAAATATACTATACTAAGTTGGAACTAAGTTATACAAGCACCAACACATTAAAATAAAGAATGTAATCCTATCAACTCATCAATGGTATATCCATTAAACATGCGAAACGACCCTAGTTAGTTTCGCAAGACACCTACTTCTTAGTAAGGAATCTTGAAATCTCCAAGGATTCAAAGAGTACCCTAGTTTTCAAAGTTTCAGAATTACTCCTCATGAGCTGTGGATGGAGAGGCAAACTTAATACAAAGAGGGGCTGAATACCTAAAAAATTCCGAACTTTAGCTTCCGTATGTGTGCGTATATGTATGTGTATCGCCTTCGACGTCTACCACAACCTCGTGGTTGGTGTCCGAGCACGACATCTATGCCACCGAGCCTCTCCATCCATGTTTCCGGCCCTCTCATGTCACCCGTCTCCTCAGTTTGAGGCTCGACGGCGGCTGTCGACCTCGAAACGCCCGACGACGGCCCCTCCCGGCCTCGATCGACCTCAAATCAAATCTAATCCGAGCCCACAGATCGACCCGATCCTCGAGCAAGGCGAGAGTCATCACCCCATCGGCCCTGACTATGCATGTCAGATTAGAATCCCACCGAACCCCACTAACGAAATAAACCAAGTCGAGCAAAACCAAAAACCCTCCATTAGATTTTTAATCCCACCATCCTAAAGTGGAGATCAAATGGGTCGGTCTGACCAAAACAGCCACATGTCCAGCCGTTCCCTTGTCTCGTCCTTTGGCTCCCCTCGACTCGAGCTCTCGGCCACAAGAACGAGGGCCACGTTCGACCTGGGAAACCGCCCAAAAACAGCCACCTCACCAGCTCCACTTTCCGAATCATCCCTCCTCGAATCTCCACTCCATCGTCGTTCGCCTGTCTTCGCGTGGCGCGAATCGAAGAGCCTAGTCGTGCGCTCGAGTGCGCTATAAGTAGGCGTGCGTTCTCCAGGCAAAAACGCAATTCGAACCTCGGAAGGTTTCCGCATTTTGCTGCTCGAGGTCCTAGGGTTGTCGAAAATTCGAAAGAAACCGAACATGGCAGCTCCGAAACGAGCCATGGCCATGGCCACGGTCGTGGTCGTGGCTTTTCTTCTTCTCACGAGTTCAGTCGGTAACGTGTGCGCCAGCAGAGCGGCGAGGAAGGACTTGGGCGTGGACCTTGGAGGAGGCATAGGGGTCGGCATTGGAGCCGGGATAGACCTCGGCCTAGGAGGCGGCGGTAGCGGTTCCGGATCCGGCTCTGGCTCCGGCTCCGGCTCCGACTCCGGCTCCGGCTCTGGCTCCGGCTCCGGCTCCGGCTCCGGCTCCGTCTCCGGCTCTGGCTCCGGCTCCCACTCTGGCTCTGGCTCTGGCTCCCACTCTGGCTCCGGCTCCCACTCTGGCTCCGGCTCCGGCTCCGGCTCCCGCTCTGGCTCGGGCTCTGGCTCATGGTCTGAGTCTGGTTCTGGTTCTGATTCTGGTTCAGGGTCGAGCTCGGAAGCGGGCTCGTACGCTGGATCATACGCCGGGTCCAGGGCAGGTTCTGGGGCGGGCTCCGACGCAGGATCATATGCCGGATCCTACGCAGGGTCCAGGGCTGGGTCGGGCTCGGGGTCCGGACGCGGCGCAGGGTACGGCGGAGGGTACGGCGGGGGGTTCGGCAGGGGCGGCGGGTCGGGCGGCTACGGCGAAGGACGTGGATACGGAGAAGGGTACGGGAGGGGAGGCGGATACTGAAACTGGACGATACGTTTCCGTCATGCTTTGTCTTAAGTTCGAACGAGACGATCGCCGCCACCTTTGTACGAGAATAAAGTACCTAAGATCGGCTCTGTACATCGTTATTTCCATGTTGTTTTGTGTGCTGTGTTTTCCCCTTTTGGACTAGAGATCGTGTGTTCGAAGGCGCCGTTCTCTTGTATCCCGAGCATTTCCCATTGTTGAGAATAATCATTCGTGTGTGTTTTTGAAAACCATGTTATTATTCCAAACTATGATCTTCAAGCTCGAGAAATTTCACCGCTCGACGCAAGATGGCGGCTTTGATGCCACAGCGCTCACCGATGAGGAGGCGCTCCTCCCTCCTCCTCCATGTTCGAGGCCGGCGTTGGCCGGGAAACCTAGCTCGGCTATCTTGGAGACCGTCGTCGGTCGGGTTACCTCATCCCGTATGCCTCAAACTGCACCTCCAGCCCTGCCGTCGTTCGCAACCACCCCGCCACCGCAAATGAGTCCGTCTCCCTCGTGTATTTATATACGTTATACGTAAGGTAGCTGAGAAGAGATTTGCATTGCATGGGATGGGAGAGTAACTATAAGTTGAGGTTGCCGGACGAGAGCGAACGCAGAGCAGACTGCGAAGGGACTGGAGACTGAACCGGAACCCCCGCGCTATATATGCAGGAGTTCCGCTCGATCGCCGACTTCTTTCAGCCCGATTTCTCAGTGGCGTCGACACGTAAAAACGAAAACGCGAAAGGATAACCCCGCTGGCGATTTCGGTGAGAGACTACAGACCCTTGGGCAATTGTATCGGAAGTCGAAGAGGTAAAAGTGAAAGGTAAGGTGAAAGCCAATCATGATTCTTTCTAAGCTTTCCTAAAAAAAAAATCTTGAAGAGTGACTCGTTGAAGTCCGCAATATTAAAAACGGTATCGACTGAAGCAAAATAGCTCTAGCTAATGCACGCGTGGGCGAGTGATTCTGGGAATGAGGAAATTTTCGAATTAGTGTATGGGAATTGTGCGTATAGGGAAGGTTGTTGATGAATGAAATGCGAATTGCTGGATAAGATACAATCATCAACAAGGTTTAAAGGACGCACCACCAATCAAGGATAAAGATCGGGATCAATAAAATTTACCATCAAGGCTTAAAGGATAAGCCACCCGCCAAGGATTCAAGATTTCAGGATAAAAAAGCTCATCACCAGGGCTTAAAGAAAAACCACCAGTCAAGGATAAAGCTCTTCTTAGCTTACCACCGGGAAGTAATCCACTCTCCAAGTATAAAAAATCGATATAAAAGTGATCCACTCTCCAAAAATATTCATTTGCACAAAGGAAAATCTGTTTCCTCAACTTATAGGAGAATTACAACTTAGGAAATAGAAAAATAAAAAAAATAGACACGGGAGCTAGAAAGCATAATAAAGACTAGGAATTTAGAACTTTGACTTATAACAATAAAGACTCCTAGGAACTTAGAGAAGTAATCATTGCACTCTTGATTCTTCAGCCTCTAATCTTCAAAATTTGTCCACCAACCTTGACCAGAAAATAACCTCCTTAAAAGTTCATCAAATGTCCATGGACATTGCCTAGAATAGCCTTCCATTGATTTGTTGTTATTTGGCTTTGAAATCGATAATTAATATGGTGAATCGATAACTTCTTAATTAGTTTATTGAAGATAGTTTTTTTCAATTGATGATTTCATTTTTGGACCCATCGAATCATGTTATGCCCAAATTCTATCTTGACTTGAGTGAGCATTGATGGTGCTGAGCATGTCAATGGAACTAATTCAGATGCTAGCCCATGAAATTTTGATGGAAAATCTTAACGACGATGATACGTTGATAAAGGATCGTCCTCAGCTCAACAAAGACGCACTAGACAATCTCAGCCGGTTCTTGATATTAGTATTCAAGAGCTAATTTTCCGTCTTTACCTCTCGTTTCTTTTTGTCTTCGAGATACCATATCAACAGAAATTGCATTCTTACCATTCACTCATCGATCAATAACTTCCGTACGTACTTGCTGCATAACGTCTTCTTATTTGGTTGCACTATTATTGGCAATATTGCTAAGTTTGAATCAAGATCAAATGAAGGTATATTTCTTGGATGCTCTACTACAAATAGATCGCACCATGTTTTTAACAAAGCAATGCGGAAAAATGGAAGAATCCATCAAAATCATATTTGAAGATGGTGTGTTGGGAAGGCACTCAAGCAAATAATGAAGAAGAGGATGAGCCATATCACTAAAACCAAAACTAGTTAAGCCAATTACAAATACCATTAAAAACTAACAACTTGAAAATTAAGGATAAGCATATCGGACTAACCAAATTGGAAACTACTTGAACCGATCGGTTCTACACAGTTCTCGAGGGCATCGGTCTGGTTCTTGGTTCTAATGGGGACCGAACCAACTATATTTTTTTTTAATTTAATTTCTTAAAAATAGCAATAAACCCTAAAATAACAACAAGTCCAATATTTTTTGGGGAGAAAGATTTACCTAGTGCATTATGTGCCATTACCTAGTCCAATATTTAAGAATGCTAAAATTTGGAAATGGAATTGCCAAGTGACCAGTTCCATGGGATTGGACCTAGAACTGATTACCCTTACTAGAAACGTAATCCAAGTCTCCTTTTTTTTGTTCTCGTGGGCTGGCCTAGTGTTGGTTGGGCCAGCAATGAGTTGTCATGGGTTGGCCCATTATTTTCGGATACATTCAGCTGATGGGCCGGCCCAAGTGTTATGCTGGCCCAAACAATAGTCCAAATGCCTTTCTTTTGGCTCTTTTATCAAGAAAACAATTAAAATGTATGTCATCTTGCATTGCGACTACTTTTTGCTGTATTAAATAGTGATTGAGTTTAGAATTTTAATTGGTAGTTTGGGGCGTTATACAGTTCATACTGCATAAAATATCGCATATAAGAATTGATAGCACGACTGTGAACTAGTTTTTGACCATGATAGGATGCCCATAGCATCATCAATCCCAAAAAAAAAATCTGTAAATTAAAATAATATAGGGACAAGATTTTCGTTGATTTGACAAGTGGAATTTTCATCATTCAATACTATGTGCGGTCACGCCTAATTAATTAATAATTTAGAATTTCATTGAGATTTAAACATGAAGTATATGCTAAAATAATTTTTAAAAAATAAGAATTCCATAATCAGAAGGTTATTGTGATGCAGTTTTGGTTGATGACATATACAGAAAAGAATGTATATAGAAAATTTAAATTAATAAGATGGAGGCTTTAACACCCTGATTCGAGATGAAATCCAAGCTAGATTTTGAAGCAGTCAAATTCATTTATTCTTTCTAATTATGGACGAAAATGAAAATTTAATTCTTCCCTTTTTTTATCTGGTTTTTCGGTAATCTCTAATTGACAACACATTCAATCAAGATTCAACAAATACATGGGTCGGACTATTTTTCTCTTTTCTAATTTTAAAGGGTTTATTATTTTATTCTTTTCCGGGGTGAGGAGTCGTGCTTCCATGTAATTTCGGCTTGATTAGAGAAAAACCATATTTATTTATGAATTTAAATATTATTTTCTTCTCTTTTTTTTTTTTTTTTTGCTAATATTATTTGTTTTTGTTGAAATAGATAGGATCGCTGAACTTTTTGAAAACCTGTCGTTTTCAATGTCTGCGATTCTGCGTTCGGGAAATTTCGTGGCGTTTGACTTTTCTAAGGGATTCATTGAATTCCATACTGCTTTACTTTCTTGCTTTTTTCAAAATAATTGGGAACGACACACGGTATGATTAGTTAATTAAGTAAATAGATGTCGGCTCATTATTAAATTGTGTCGGTCCATCGTTTCAGAGAAATTTCGTCTTTAATAGATGGAATCGCCTCTGCTTTTTCTTTTTACTCTCTTTTTTCTCTTTTTCTTTTGTATCTGGATTTAGATGAAGATTTTTTTGTCTTTGTTGAAGATCACAAGCATATGGAGGTAGAGTGATTGACAATATAAACATATCTTTAGCAACTCACTCGATCTTCTTAAGTGGTATGCCGAAAATGAAAATATTTCCATATCGAGCATGGTTAGTAAATGTTCGGAAGCACTCGTCGGCGAAACCCTAACCAAATTGCAACAGCCATCCATAAAATGGCGAACCCTTGATGACAACGCCCCCCTCTTCTATCCTCCGAGCAACAATTATGGTTACCGTCTTCTACATTCTCGCGAGGGCAAATACCCAAAAAAAAATTCAAATTATGTCATTGTGACATAAATATTTATGAGTATATTAATCATATTGATATAAGTTTGAGGTATTTGCATCACAATAGACAAATTTAATATTTTTAGTGATATAAAAAGAGGTTTGTGGCATCTATATCACAATTGGCAAAATTTAACTATTTTCTTGAAAACATAAGAAATTGATTACCGAGTAGAATCACGAGCAATTTAAGCTCTTCATTCAACTCTAATGCCATAATAATTGTCATGGAATAGTGGGAATAAGGACACATAAGTATCATAATTTTGTATAATATTTGCATAATTTTTTATTATTTGAATACCATAACTTATATACAGTAGTACTCTCTTGAGTGGCATAACTTTTTATATATTAATTTTTTGATTGTCATCCCAAATACCATGACAAGAGTGTACGTTTTAAAAAAAAATTGACACTTAAATAATTAATTGAAAGTCATGATATTCAAGTGAATGTTTTTAAAAAAAATCGGCACTTAAGCGGTTGATTGAAAATCATGACATTCAAATGAACGTTTTTAAAAATTATGATATTTAAGTAATTCCAAAAAAATTATGATATTTAATTGAATGTCAAGAAAGTTAAGGTACTTAGGGCGTTTTTATTCTCGACGAGTGAAAGTAGATGATCATCTGATCAAGTTTGGCGCCTTTATCCTGGAACGGTGAAAGTATATGATAATGAAATCAAGTTGACTCTGATTTGATCTGATCTTATCAGCATAGTTAAGCTCAAGAACCCCTCCATCCTTGGCCACAACTTGGAGATCAGCATTAAAGCCTGAGGTCCAATCATGGAGGGCAATTCACCGGGTAGGCCAAGCACGACAAGCGTCTCAGAGAATCCTATGAAGATGTCGGCACGACCCTCTTCCAAATTCCCACGTTGAAACTCTCCTCTCTTTGGCCTTTTCCATGTTGAACTTTCAATCCCATCAAGTAGACGTCGATAAAAACCCTAGCCCGCCAAATGACGACGCATCTCGACATGACAGGGACGTTGACAATGTTTCTTTCATTTCATCGAAAATGCTACCAAAGTTCGAAGCAATGGTAACAATTACTTCTTCGAAAATTGACTCAGAGTGTCGTGTAATCAAAACTGCTTGACCGATAAGTCAATTACAAACATTATACGGAGTATAGTCGATCTAGTAGGAACTTTTGTGAATTCTACTTATCATCCCAAACACGGGAGGTCAAGAGACGAGGAGTCTACCTTTTCCTCCCAAGATCCTCTTATTTTTCAATATATAATATCCTTAAATTTTATATCCTAGAATTTAGACAAAACAGTTTAATGACATATTTAGGTCCAAAGGTCGATTTTTGTTCCACAGCTACAATGCATACATGTTAGGAAGGTTCTTTAGTTGATAATTGAGGCTCTTGAAATGATCTTTTATGTAAAATTGAGAAATATATAGGTGGAATCTATGAAATCATTTCACGTACCCTCTTGTATTTATTTTTTGGTTTGCAAAGTAACGATAAAATTATTGACCCATCATGTTTAATGTTGCGTATGAGACACGTGCTATGAGTTGGCAAGTCCGTCAATGAAAATGATATAGAGAAGTTTGGTTTGTCCTGGACCATCTAACCTTAGTACCTCCATTCAAAATCCAATTTATGCGCGTCTATTTAATAAATGAATAAAAATTATTCGTACCCTATGTAAGGACATATGTAGAATTTAAAGTTGAGGGTCTCGTGTCTTGTCACGGCATTATCCCGCTCATCCTACGTGATTAATTTGAATATTTTTCTCTTGTTAACTGTCATTGTATAATTTGTAATAATATGGATAAATAACTTCACTGTCTCATTAATCCAGTGTACAAATTTTTCTTTCTATTTTTCACATTTACATATTTTTAGTTTAGAACATGAAAGATATTTTCACTGTGCCATCTTTTCTTTTCATTTACAAACTTAATGTGAGCTATGTATCATCCACGATCTTAAATGTTAATCTCGAGACCATATTATAAGTAGTAATTTGGTCATTTGTGTGAGGTTCTTTTATTTCATTGCACGGTACTATGCTAAACTAGTGAAATCACGCATCAACAACTCAATTTTAAAGTGAACTCGGATATACATATACATTCATAAATTGTACATGCCAAACTCCTTAATCACATTATATAATATGCGAGATCATGATCATGGAGATGTTGGTAACTTATATATATACAAATGGTTAGAAAAAAAAAAAGAGAAAAGGGAAAAAGAGAGAAAAAAAAGAAAGCCAATCCAAAGGGAAAAAAGATAAAGGAAAATTGGAGAAGACAGATAGCGGATGAAGAAAGGGAAAAAGAGTCAATAGGATGATGTCTACACTGGCCCAAAGAACGGTCTTTTCTATATCTACAGCGAGAAGATGTCCTATCGTTACTCAAGTTCTTACGCGTGATCATCTATCTCAATCCAATACCGACGACAGGGAAGAAAAGAGCCACTTCATTTCCGTTCGGTAAGCAACCCAATAAGCGATAGCGAACCCTTCATAAGCCAAACCCTAACTAGTGATATGAAAATCAATTTCAATTCAAAAAGAGAGAGAAACTCTTAAGAAGCAAAACTTTGAATTTTTTTTAATCAATTATACTCTACTCCCAATCTAACGCTCAGATATTTGCCTTGAATTTGAATAGCTGGAAGAAGAAGAAGAAGAAGAGGGCCACCCTTTATATCCCATTAGTATTAATACTTGCCAAAGGAAGAGGGCAACTAGAACTAGAGAGAGAGAGAAAGAGAGAGGTTGCCAGCCAATCTGACCGCAATGAGAGGGGAAGGTTCCAATTATAGAAAAGCAAATTAAAGAAAGGGTCACAGCCCTTCCCTTCTCCATTAGGTGGTGTTCTCCATGATCACCCCCACGACAAGCTGGCAAACCAAGAAAGAGGGGGAGGAAACCCAACAGCACTCCCCACATTCTCACTCGTTTTCCTTGCAGAAGAGAGAGAAAGTCAGTGTTAATTGTTAGCAGCAGTCAAAGAAACGACAAACAAATCTAGAGAGAGAAACAGGGGGGGTGATGTTCAAATTAAGGAGCACCGCCCATTTTTTTCCCCCACATGGCCCGAAGAGGCCCGCCATCCCACCACATTTCACCGACTGTTCCCACCGGCTTCGCCGGCAGCTGCCCACTTTTAGCATTTTCCCATAAATGATCCTCAAAGTCCCGACCGTTTCTTCCGGTAACAGGCTGATCCTCTCCCCCTTCCTTCTACTGTCCTTCTGTTCTGTCCACAGAAAAGAAAACCATTTAATCCCCATCATGAACGGCCCCCCGCCCAATGGCCATGGCGCCCATGTTCTTCTGCTGCCGTTCTTAAAAAACCCAAAAAAAAAATATATCAATAAAATTGCTGTTCTTCACCGTTCTAATTTCTGTTGAAGAGATGACTAATTTGGTCAAATCGGGTAAATTTCGATTCCATTTCTTTGAATAAATTTGCTTAATTTCTTCTACTGCTGTTCTAGAAAAACCCAAAAGAAAAAACTTCAATAAAATTGCCGTTTTCACCCTTCTAAAAGAATAATTTGGTCAAACGGGTAAATTTGCAATAAAAGAACAACGGAAGAAACGATCCCATTTCTTTGAATAAACTCTCGTTGCCCGACTTCCTAATTTCTTTTGCTGTTGTTCTAGAAAAACCCAAAAGAAAAAATTTCAATAAAATTACCATTTTTCACCCTTCTAATTTCTGTTAAAGAGATGAATAATTTGGTCAAATCGGGTAAATTTGCAATAAAAGAACAACGGAAGAAACGGTCCCATTTCTTTGAATAAACTCTCGTTGCCCGACTTCCTAATTTCTTTTGCTGCTGTTCTAGAAAAACCCAAAAGAAAAAAATTTCAATAAAATTGCTGTTTTTCACCCTTCTAATTTCTGTTGAAGAGATGAATAATTTGGTCAAATCGGGTAAATTTGCAATAAAAGAACAATAAAGAAACGGTCCCATTTCTTTGAATAAACTCTGATTGCCCGACTTGATGGATTCAAATAAAGCCGTGAGAAAATAAGCTTTTGGGTTTGTTTGGTCCCCGAAAGAGATCACATGGGGTTTGAGAGGACATATAGGTGAACTCGAAAACGACAAATAGGGAAGGGGGGTTGTATATGGATATAAATCTTTTCGACTTCTCGGATTATATTTAGTAAATTCAATGCGCAACCGATTTAATCGAAGCTTATTGCAATCAAGGTCATTTTATCGTTTGGCAAGGTTCATGAACCCATTTTTTTCATGTAGGCGTGGCGCATTTTCGCAGGACTAATTCAAGTGAGTAAAATATTACGCCGTCCCAATTGCAATGTACTAAGCTCATCGTTTCAAAGAACACGAACGAGGAGAAAGCTCCTGTAATTAAAAAAAAAAAAAGAAAAACGCGTTCGTTTCCCAAAAAATAAATAATTCAGAAAAATATTTTTTTAAAAAAATTATTCGAAATGATTAATGTTGAAAAAAATTATCCAATTTTCCACTTTACAGTACACTCTCTCTCTAAACACGTCTGTTCTGGAGTTGATTACTCTCTCTCTCTCTCTCTCTCTCACATATGTCCAAGCTGGCATGTCCTTTAACGCGTTCACGCGTATACTTGTCGCTTCTGGGTAGCTCGCCCCTATATATAACCCTCCTCTCTCTCCCTTCCCTTTAGCAGGTGCAGAAAAAAATAAAAATTTGTTTTTTATTTTCCCTCTCACCTGCATCTGTTCTTATTCCTCCTCCTCTTCCTCTTCCACCTCTCCTCCGCCAATCCAAAACCACCCGAGAAATCCAGCACGAAAGGAAGGAAAAATCAAGAAACAGAGATCTACCCATCCGAGGCAGGAATCCCCATCGCCGGAAAGCAAGATCAAGATCGAATCTTGATATTCAGGGAAGGGCGGAAACACGAGATCAAGATCGAGATCGGCGAAGGAGAGAGAATGCCGTCGCTGCAGGAGGAGCTGTTGCCGTCGACCCCCGGGAAGTTCAAGATCGACCACCGCGGGCACGCCGTGAACCGCCAGTTCCACCGCTGCTTCGCCTCCACCAGCACCCTCTTCCTCTGGGCCCTCTTCCTCGTCGCCCTCACCGCGTCCTACCTCAGCTTCCAGAGCTTCATCGACTCCGGCAACCGCTATTTCACCGCCTCCTGGGGCGGAATCCAGTGGGAGAAGCGCGTCCGCGACTCCGCCGCCGTCCACCGCCCCGAGGGGCTCTCCGTCCTCGTGACGGGCGCCGCCGGATTCGTCGGCACCCACGTGTCCCTCGCCCTCAAGAAGCGCGGCGACGGGGTGGTGGGGCTCGACAACTTCAACAGCTACTACGACCCGTCCCTCAAGAAGGCCCGCAAGGCGCTCCTCCAGGGCCATGGCGTGTTCATCGTCGACGGCGACGTCAACGACGCCCGCCTCCTCGCCAAGCTGTTCGACGTCGTCGCCTTCACCCACGTGATGCACCTGGCGGCGCAGGCCGGCGTCCGGTACGCCATGGAGAACCCCCAGTCGTACGTCCACAGCAACGTCGCCGGCCTCGTGGCCCTCCTCGAGGCCTGCAAGTCGGCCAACCCGCAGCCGGCCGTCGTCTGGGCGTCCTCCTCCTCCGTCTACGGCCTCAACGAGAAGACCCCCTTCTCGGAGGCCGACCGCACCGACCGCCCCGCCAGCCTCTACGCCGCCACCAAGAAGGCCGGCGAGGCCATCACCCACACGTACAACCACATCTATGGCCTCTCCATCACCGGCCTCCGCTTCTTCACCGTCTACGGACCCTGGGGCCGACCCGACATGGCCTACTTCTCCTTCACCCGCAACATCCTCCAGGGCAAGCCCATCACCATCTACCGGGGCAAGAACCGGGTCGACCTCGCCCGCGACTTCACCTACATCGACGACATCGTCAAGGGCTGCGTCGGGTCCCTCGACACCGCCGGCAAGAGCACCGGCTCCGGCGGCAAGAAGTCCGGCCCGGCCCCGTACCGGATCTTCAACCTCGGCAACACCTCCCCGGTTACGGTGCCGACCCTGGTCAGCATCCTGGAGCGGCACCTGAAGGTGAAGGCGAAGCGGAAGGTGGTGGACATGCCCGGGAACGGCGACGTCCCGTTCACCCACGCCAACATCAGCTCCGCCAGCCGGCAACTCGGGTACAAGCCCACGACCGATTTGCAAACCGGGTTGAAGAAGTTCGTCAAGTGGTACTTGTCTTATTACGGCTACAATCACGGCAAAAATGTAAATTGACTTTTTTTTTTTAACCCTCTTTTCTTAAAAATCTCTTTTTCCTTTTTCTTTGGGATAAATTTTTTTTTTTTTGGGGGAAAAACTTGCTTGTTGTTGTATTTTTCTCTCTGGGGATTTTCTTTTTTCCGGCTGCACAAAAGAAATCCCGTGACTCGAAAGGAGGGCGAAAAAAAAGAAGGCCCAAAAAAATGGAAAGAGGCAAAAAAGAAAAAAAAAGAAAAAAGGAGAAAGGTAGGTTCTTTACTTGGGGAGGAGGGGTAGTGATGCAAAAAACAGATTCCGCTACACTCCCAGTAAATTTTTGTTGTTGTTATTGCTGCTGCTGCTGCTGCTTTGTAAAGGAAAAGAAGTTCCGGAATTCAATCTAAGGTCTTTTTGCTTTTTTCATATGCCAAATTGTCAATAATTTCGAATTCAATCTTGTCGAATATTGCAATTCACTTTGATTACTCAGTGGTGCTCTTGAGAATTCGATACATACTAGTAAGGCGGAATATGGCGAAATTTGTTTGGGATTTATATGAATTGGCAATTCATAATGTTTAGATGGTGAAATGTGAGTAGAATTTAGATGATATGGCAATTCGTATCGAGGTTGTGCTAATTGGGTGCGCGATCTCGGGGAGGATTGTGTGCTTGGTAAGGAAAGAATGACAAGCAAGGAGTCATATTCAACTATACCCTTTAGGAAAAGAGAGATGGGAAAAGGGGAAAGCAGAATGGGAAAGGAAAAACGGATATCCTATGATGTTCGGAAGGAGCCGTGTCTTGAATGATCTTTGGCTATTGGATTGAAATTGGATTGAAAATGCAACAAATCTCGGTCATTTAATTTATTTCAGTTTGGACAGTTGTCATTTGTTTTTGGTTGGGGAATTCATTCGAAAATGGAAAGACGAGCAAAACAGGGTAATTCTGTTGGAATGAATCCCACTTGAGTATTGCACCCTTTTGTGGAGAATATTTGATGATTGCATTACTAGAATTAAATCTGGATTTATTATAGAAGTCCGAGGGCCAATTTGGTTTTTTTTCTTTTTTTCAGTTTTGTCACATACAGTCGTTGGTCTACAAAGAATTGGTCGAGCAATGAAAATAATTTAGGCGGGACACAAGTACTTAGGATTTGACATTTACAAATTGAATATAGTCATTGTACAATATGGTTGGAAAAACAGAAAAGTTTATACAGAGAATAAAGTGAAACCTAGTTAAATTAGTAGGAAAAACAGAAAAGTTGCAATTAAATCGAAACCTAGTTAAATTGTGATAGTTGAAAAACGCATATACATTGTGCCTTTTCATTACAAATAAGGCAAAAATATTTATGTTGCACCGTTTCATTACAAAAATATATGATAATCATGTGATTATGTTGTTGTTCTTTCATGTTTGAGATCATGATTTGATTTTCAATGTGCTTGAGAGTGTTTTTTCTTTCCTTCTAAAAGGGCAGTTCAATTAGTTTAAATTGGTTCATTGGTAGAATTGGGAAATCAATTGATTCTCCCTAGACTTGGCTTTGAACCGATCAGTTCCGTTCAGTTCTCGAGTTGAGGTGGACCTGGTGTTCGCTCCTAGTGTAGGGCAACAATGGTAGTGGCAAGGATGATGCTTGGTAGTGGCGGATGATGATGAGTAGTGATCGATGATACAAAAATTAGAATTTGCAGACTTGGGTGTTTTGATTTTCCAAAGAGAATGAAAATTTGGTCTATTCAAATGTGAAATGTCGTTCAAGGATATGAAGTGATGATTTCAAAATGCAGAATACTGATTAAAGAGTGAGATTCTTCTATGATCTCACGGAGGAACGATTTCATGGCACCACACAAATTTCTATTGACTAACAAACAAGATATTTTGCAAAAGAATTACCTTATCCACAAAAATGAGAATGGCTGAGTATTTTTCACGAAATTAAAATGAAAAGATGACATAAATGATCTCTAAAGTCAATGTATATTGTCGTATTTGAACTTTTAATTTATTCGATGTGGTCTATAAACTTTAGCAAAATATGTAATGTGGTCCATGAATTTCTAAATTATTCAATATACTCGAAACTTATTTAATTTGTCATATTTCCCTTACTCCAAATTAGGTCCAGAGATTATATTAAATATGAAAGTTCAGAAATTATATTTAATATATTAAAATGTCGATAATTATATTAATCGTCTTGAATAATTTAAAAGTTCAGGAATATCGTTATCTCAATTAAAATCGAGCGGAAACTCCACCGAAAAATATAAAAGAAAACGATCGTGCAAGAGGTTGATTGGATGAGAAGCGAGGAAGAGAGAGAGAGAGAAGAGGTGGGGACAGCTAAGCTTTGCCAGGGGGACACGGGCACAGGGGAGTGGTGACGAGCGGTTATCGAGTGGGGGGACCCACATCATCTTCGGGGCATAAAGTCGTACTGGGACCGTCAGATCCGGCGAAAATCCGGGTCAGATCGGGGTCCCGATCGATCCCAGCTGTAAAAAAGCCCCCGCCCCGAAACGACGCCGTTGCATGCGCTCCTCGCCCTGCCGACGATCGAAGCGAACACGAGACGCGTCCGTTGGTGCACTTTTTCGTCCTAGCCGGTAGGTATTTATTATGTTGGCGCCAGTTGGTTTCTTAAGAAAATCATGTTCTTTGGTGATTAGGCTAATGACAAGATTAGTCAAATTTCCATAGAAATTTTTTTTTTTTAAAATGATGCTAATTTGGGACGCGTTTAATATCGAACTTACTACCCAATGGGGTCTCGCCAAAGCTACAGAGAAAGAGAGAGACGCTTCTGTCGTCACTCCTGAACATCATCGTCGCAGTTCTCATCATTATTGTAATTGCATTCGTGACTCGATATGTTTTGCCATCCCTACCAACACCACCCGACATTGAGATATTCTTCATCGATATGGTTACTATTTGAAATTCCTCCTCATCACATCATTTCAATCACCATGCTTGCTACCATCTTCTTAACCTTCTTGATCATTGCCCGAATCAGCATCCTCATATCAATCCTCTTTACTTGTTCTCATGTTATTATATGGCCCTTCCTTTTCTTTTTTTTTCTCCCTCATCTTCTTTTTCTTTCCTAATAGCGGTCACATGTGATCATGTGCCGGTTTTGAGCATCATGCTAAGTCCAATTCTTTAGTCCAGCTAAAGACAGACTATCTATGCCATGAGTAGTGAACTCATGGGTATCCACGATCGAATGCATGGAGAAGTAATTTGACTCGAACCTCGCGTTTTATAAGGTACAAGATCTTAATTCATTTCACCAATCGGTCAATCCCTTTTTATTATCTTTTGGTGATGTCCATTCAATGCCATGTACCAACCAATTTCCACCCTACCCATTCTTATCCTCTCAAACAGTCACACACACCTTTGATGTCCTTGCACCGGGTTTTGCGTGTTGGGCTTTGTCTATTTTGCTAAAAATAGATCATTTTAAAATCTGTTTGTAAAAATAATTATTTATATTGCTTGTAACATTTAGTCAATGAAAAATATTTTCAATAGTAACGATAATTTATACCTAAATATTTTCATGGGCGATGAGAATATTTTTAGTTCTTTTATTCTTAGGAAAATATATACCATGTCATTTATATTACGCGAAACAAATAGAACCTTTGAATAAATCCACTTCTTCTTTCACAAAAAATATATTCAATTCTTCGATTTGGTTCATAAATGAGAAAATCACCAAATCTATTCTAAATATATTGTATGAATGCCAATTTAGTCCCAAATTTTCTAACTTTGCCAATTTAGTTCCACATCTCGAAAATCGCCGAGGTGTTATATTAGAAAGTTTAGAATTGAATTAGTATAATTACAACAAGTTTAGGATTGATTAGACAAGTTGCCTTTTTAATAATTATTATTTCTTAATTTGATTGCCCTAAGAGATCCTGTCAAGGAAGAAAGGCAAAGTCCAATTTCTAGAATATGCACAAGCCGTGCTCTTTCCTCCATCCTCCATCTCATATAAAAAAGACATAATAAGTAGAAGGAGATAATCCATAAGTCGACGAGAGAACAACCTCATATCTCTAACTATGATGTCATGTCTAGAAATGATGAGATCGCTAATAATTTACCCAATAAATTCACAATCATAACCAAAAAAAGTAATTCAAAATATTGGAATTATTCTAATAAAGCCACGTGCACGTCCATAACTCGACCTCTAATCGAGTGCTGAAATCATTCACGAAGTGTCGAGAATCATTCGGGAGCCATACCCTTTGCTCTCTTTAGCTTGGCGGAAACTATACGCCAAACAATACTCACTCAAATAAATAATAAATTAATTAAATTAAATACTCGAATACCGATTATGTTATGATTACCTAGAGATAAAAACCGGGTCGGGTCAGCGAGAGGGAGAATCCACCGACGCGGCCGTGGGGCCGCCGTTCGATGACGTTGGCGGGGCAGCATGTGAGTGGGTGGTGGTGGGGGAACGGACGGCTGGATTTGATTTGATTAGACGGGGTGGGGAAGCAAAAATTTTGGGGGTGCCGTATGCTCAAATGCTGTTTTCTTTTCATAAAAAAGTCGCGCTGAAAGCCATTTGCTTTTTGCCCTCTTTTTGAAGAGCTCGCGATCATGACGTCCGCCGGGGGCATGTACGGCGGATCGTGGGGCTTGGTCCGATGATGGATCGCGTCACGGCACGGCCCGCCTGGTGTCGATGCATCGAAGTGGCGATGAAGCAAAGCTTGTTTTTGTCGAGTTAGATGCTCGACTACATAGGATTGAGCAGTTTAAGATTCTATATAGGTTTCATTCAGAATTCGGAACCTACCAATTAAAACAGGTTTATCATTTATTGGAATTTGGAACTTAATCTGTCACGAATTAATAAAGTAAAAATCTCGATCATAAAATGAAAACTCAGACTAATAATTTCATACCATATACTTATTATCAAACACCGAAGAATAGTGACTTGCTTCATGTTCTAAATTACATATTTCACCTATCTAGATTTGCGGCCTACTCATTGAAATAGACTTTATAATTCTTGAAACTTGGAACCTACTCTGTATATCTTGAAATCTGGAACTGGACAAGTTCCCACCTGTCCGTCTTTCCGGTTCCAACTTATACCATGGTTTCATACTCACCTCTATGGCTATTTGGAGGCCTATATGGTATTGTAAGATTTGAATTAATAGATCTGATATCAGGATGTGTCGGAAGCAATTGCTAAGGAGAGTTCCTAAGGTCGATTGGTAGGGCTGTACTTGCGTTGACGAGGATTCAATTCCGCGTGGGGGAAGAAAACACCATCCGTAAGTCTAGCCATAAAACAAGATACTTGTACGAGGCATGAAAGGACCATTGTCGGATAAGCATAGTTGGACCGGCAGTTGAGCCCTAATTCAAGTGCCGGCATCGTACAAATTTGCCCAATTCAATTATTCTCGAGCAGGCTCGACACGCCAAAAAAATTGCTCGAATGTATCCCCTTGTCGAAGCCGCTAACTCCATCGGCGTCTCTTGTACCGGCGCTATGGAGATTGATTTAGAAAACCGATTCGTAAAATCGAGTGACAAATGCTAAACCGAACCGACTATCCGGCCGGTTCATCTGTGGATTGGGCCTGTGGCCCAAAAGAGTCATGTATTGGGCCGGTTTAGTGATGGGAGTATTCGAGTTCGGGCCCATTGGATTTCCCTCTTATGTTGGGCGTGGGCTTGTCTTTTTAGCTTGGTTTTACATTGGTTCGCCCAAGATTTAGTGGCTCGAGTCCTGCTGACCCAAGAGACTCTATCATCTTACCGGAGAAAGCCCGACCCGAACCAAGCCCATCAAATTATTATTACAGATAGTGTCTCTGGTTTTCCATTTGGAGAAAGATGGTGGAGAAACTAGAAACATAAATATATCAAGAATCCATTTGTTTCACGAATTTCTTCATTTCCCGATGTTGGAGTCGCTTAGAAGAATAACTCAATTGAAAATTTTTTCTTATTAAAGCTTAAATTTAGGAAAATGATTTCTTTTTCAAAAAATCAGAAATCATTTTTCAAAATATAACCAAGTATTGACGCTTGAACACAATAACCCTAACACTCGTTTCTAGGCTCATGCTAGCAGGATTGTGTCCCCAATGCTTGAACATAGGATATGTCCATGACTGGTTATATATATATCTCCAAACAAAGGATATGATCCAAGATATTTGCTTGTTCTTCGGTTCTATCTTAACTTTCATTTCCTCGTGATCAAAAGCAGCCCAAATCCATGTTTAGTTAGCAAAAATACGGATAATTATAGGGTAAGTCCTAAATCTCGTAGCCTTCAAGCAGTTCAATCCTACAACTCTCGTGACAGAGAGAGATGATGTTGAGATGGGTGATGATATGTGTTACAAATGTCGGCAATAATGGTTGTTAAAGTTAGGTTAAGAGATTTCTTTTATGATTTTAGGGTTTTCCAGGGGTTAGCAATTTTGTAATTGTGATATGGGTATTGGAAAAAGATGAGTTCAAAAGGAGGAAAAAGAAAAGAAAAGAAAAGATAGAACCCCAATGGACAAATTAGTCACTATTTAGTATTAATGAATTCTAAATGCTAGAACATTTATCCAAAAAGTTATAAATTTATTACACTTTTGTCAATTTAATTTTAAGTTTTTCAATTTTACCAATTGAGTTTTAAACATTTTCAAATTTTGTTAATTGAATCCATTCGGCTAATTTTGGCACGATGAGTGATGATTTAGAGGAATAAGAAGGGAAAAAAAAAGAGAAAGAAAATAAAATCAATTAAAAATAAAAAAAATTCTAATTTTTTTAATTATTTGTTAAAAATTGTATACATCAATGTTGGTTGCACAATGTAAGATGTTTATGCCAGTGATTTCCGGCCAAAATTAAATGTATGGATTCGGTTAGAAAAATGTGAAAAATACTCGATACTCATTTGCCAGAATTAAATTGTTTATTAATCAATTAACAAAAATGTAAATAGATTTAAGATTTTTTGAATAATTTTTTCATTGGAAATCAGTTGTTTCAGGCAATAGAGGGTGTAAAGTGAAAATTATAAGAAAAACAGGACGACTTCTGGTAATTTCCTTTTTCTTTAGGGATATGGGGGAGAGAAAAATCTTCACGCCCTTCCAAAAGGGATCGCCTCGAAGCGGTTCGCCCGAGCCGCCACGTCGTCATCAAGCATCGCCCCCCTCGACCCGAAATCGACGGTTCAGATTCTTCCCGGGCGGACGACTCGCATCTAACGGAATCATCCCCAACGGATCCAGTCGTCACCAAATGGAAAGACTCTGTCCCCTAAAAGCGAAAAAGAGAATAGAAAAAACTAATAAAAAAAGAGCAAAAAAAAGAAAAAAAAGAAAAATATGGGGAGCGGAAGCCGAGCCTTCTTCCTCTGCACACCGCCCTCGCTCGCCTTCCTCATTCCCTCCCTCGCCGCCTCCGCCGCCGCCGCCCACCGCCTCCGGTCCCGGTTCAACCCGCTCGGGCCCCGCCCTCCCTCGCCGTCGGTCCCCGCCCCCCGCCGCCGCCGCATGGCCACGGAGGCCGCCGCCTCGCCGTCGCCCGGCGACGCCGCCGGCTCCCCGGGAGTTGACAAGCAGACCGCTTCCGCTGCCGCTTCTTCTTCTCCGTCGCCGTCGCCTTCCTCCGCGTCCTCCGCGATCGACTTCCTCACTCTCTGCCACCGCCTTAAGGTAATCTCTCCGTGTATCCCAGAGCTCCGTTGAGGCTTCTGTTTGGGTTCCCGAAAGTGTGGACGGCGATAATCGTGAACGGGAAGCCATTCTCGGGAATTCTGGTGAGCTCGAAATGGAAGTGGAAAATGTTGGTTTCGTTCTGTGGTTGAGGAAGATAGGGGAGTGACACGGCTTGCGGATGATTATCATGATCGGATGGTGGCATGATTGGAGGGGAGATAGAGATGGCCTCGCCATAGAAATGTAGCTTATTTCGATGGTTTGGTGTGTGCTTTGGCGGTTTGGTTGCTTGGTTTTCTGATTCTAGGCGTGTATACACTTTGTTAGTGCCTGTTAGTGAAAGGTTGATATATGCTATAGTAGATTCTGAGCTAATGTAGCTACTCATTGGCTGTATCCAGTTGTTCTTTTGCCCATATTTCTAATTTAGATAAATGCACTTTAACTGTGCTTCTTTAGTGAGGGGAGATTCTACTCAATTAGTTGCTAATATCTGTAAATACAGTTGAAGTTTGTTGAAGGAAAAATGTGGCTCTCAAATTACGAAAGCATTGTTTTTGTAAAAAAGAACAAATGGGATAGTTTGGCACTACACCGATGAGCAGTGCTTTACCTTCATATGAAACGATCTTTTCATTTTTGGTTTTGTTTCATTTCCATAGGGTTGGGATTGTGCATGTTGTTTACTATGTCCTTCCTGATCGTGTGTAGTCCATTTGTCACTGCTTGAGTTTGAATTGTATCAGACAACCAAAAGAGCTGGCTGGGTGCGGAGAGATGTAAAGGATCCAGAGTCTATAGCGGATCATATGTATCGAATGGGATTGATGGCGCTTATTTCTGCGGATATTCCTGGTGTTGACCGCAACAAGTTGGTACTTTTATTAGTTTCATTACTTGGTTTATAGTTTTGCAAGGAAACATAATTTTAGAAAAAGAATTGCTTATTTTATTCTTTGTAATTACCTGGATCTCTCTTCAGTTCATATTCCTGTAAATATTCTTTTGGATATTATGTATTCTAATGAGTACTTAATTAGAAAGAGTATTGGATTTGAAATGCGACAATTTCTTAGTTACAAAGTTTTGACTTGGGTTTGGATGGTGTTCTTCTTGTTGATTGTTCAGGCAGAGTGGTGAGAGTCATTTACCATATTAGCAATATTGCAAAATTTCTTTGACTTAAGCCAAGGAAAAGAGGACATGAAATGTCTTTGAACTTTCAATGTCTTTGCTATGGCATACAGTTCTAATGTATTCTTTTAGTGTCCCTGCTCTCTTTCTTTAGATTACTTAGATTGGTGTAGCCTTAGAGTCATGCTTTTAGACGTCTATTACATATATAGAGGTCTAATACATTTTTAAAGGTGCGTTGCTGAGTCTACATCTGAGGAGCTAACGAAGAAAGTATGTGAAGGCGATCTGTCCGTTATTGATAAATGAATCTGGGCCTTCCTTTTTTTTTTTTTTTTTTTTTGGTACAGTCATGAAGCATAGCCACTAATTCTGTGAACCCAAATTGTCTTCCTCTTTTCTGCTTGTTACTTTTGTTTGAGATTTTTTGAATAGTTTAATCTTATTCTTTTATGTTATTTTTCTTATTTCAGGTGCATAAAGATGGCAATTGTACATGACATAGCCGAAGGTATGGAACTTTTCTGGACTTCAATTTTGGTGTTCTTTCCTCTGCTGTAAGAAGATGAAATAAGGTCATTACATAAGTTTAATGTGCTGATAGTGACTGTGAGGTAATTGCAAGATAGTATGTCATTTGATTAAAAGGAACAAGGGGAAGTTCTTTTTGACATTGGTGCCTCTTTCCCGATTATAGAGCAGTTTTACATGATAGTTGATGCTCAGAGAAATAAGTTGCTGATTATGGTGGTTACCTATCTTAAAATTTTTTGTTTAGGAACTTTTTGGGTAGAATCTTTGCCCATGGTTGGAGCAGTAGGGCCTCAATCTTATGCTATTCTTTTGGTCGAAATCTTAACGCTATTCCTCAACTTTAAATTTAAGAAAGCATGTCAATTGAGCTGCAACCTTTTATGCTAGGAAATTTTTGTGTTGATTCTTGTCCCCTCATTGGAGCAAATGGGCCTTCAGTGTTATGCTATTTGATTGCTCAACTTCAAATGTTTTCTAAAGGACATACTGATGATTTGTGAGTACGTAACAGGGGATGTCATATTGATTAGAATGTAATGTCATTCCAGTGTGATATGTCAATCTGATGGATTTTGCTGTTCAATTTTAGATGAATGTACTTTGAATACTTTTAGGTGGAGAGAGATTCATTGCCAAATTATACATTGTCACTATTGATCTTCCCTCTCGACTTTTTGAATTAGCTATTGTTGGGGACATAACCCCTTCTGATGGCATCTCAAAGGCGGAGAAAAGCCGAAGAGAGAGCGAAGCATTAGATCACATGTGCCGATTACTTGGTGGAGAATCACAAGGTATCCTTTGTGTTCCTTTTCTGGCCTAAATATTTGTGGTTGCTTCACTTACCCAGTTACAACTGCAGCAAAGGAGATAAGTGAACTATGGATGGAGTATGAGGCAAATTTATCACCAGAAGCCAAAGTTGTTAAGGATTTTGACAAGGTACACATGTTTTACCTTTTACATGCTATATGATTTGCAATTGCTTAGTCTCAATTTCAACTTTAATTCTTTAGGGATAATTCATTCATGGATTCTCTTTGTTCTCGTCAATGGGATTAAAGTATGGCATGCAACTAGCAATCCCATTTCCATAAAATCAAAAACATTGCGATCATCATGGATAGCAACATGCTAGATCTGCCTGGTGACCTATGACTGGGTTTTGGGGTCTAGATAATCAAAGCTACTGCCATTGGCCTCAATTGCCATGTGAAAGAAACACTTGTCCCAGGAGAAGAGAAGGCCTGTCAACTTCTTGTGGATCATATTTGTGTATATAAATTCCATGAAATTATTTGGTATCTCGGCCATTTTGTCTGTGCCGGTTTCTTTTGTTTTGATGGCTAAATTGAATAATATGGTTTCATGATTAAGTGTTACCTTGACTCCATCTTTCTATCTTTGTACATTAAGGGTGTGTTTGTTTCAATGAAAGTATTTTTCTGGAAAGTGTTTTCCAGACTTTTCGCTGTTTGTTTCTCCAAAAATAATTTGGTCAATGGAAAATACTTTCCGGTCAACAGAAATATTATGTTTTATTTTAGGAAAATGAATTCCTGTGCGTGGGAAGGGGAAAACACTTTCCCTCTTTATTAGGTCTTTAGGTCCTTCATTTTTATTAGGTCAAATGTTATTCAATCATTTTCCAAATGCCATCCAAACGCCTGAAAACATTTTTAATCACATATCACCAAACACAGGAAAACTAATCATTTTCATGGAAAATGATTTCTAGAAAAACATTTTCCAAAATGGTATGATTTCCACGAAACAAACGTACCCTAAGTTAAGCATAGTAGGTGAAATTTGAATTCCATTTTAAGTGGTCATTTGTACTTTATAATCTGAAGGAAATTGACATTCTAAATATCTAATTATTCAAATCATTTATGGTGCCATGTTACACGAGGTCTTGGGATTTTGTAATTGTTTTCATTATTTGTGGATTGCAAAACCTACAAATATTAATTTTTACGTTTCGACTTTAAGTTGCTGATCTTCAAGTTATTGCACGAGATCTGTTAAATATTCATAACACTGCAATGGTTGTTATTCTTGGTGTCACGTCTGTTTGGTCACTTCATAGGTAGTGTTTATTTCTGCAGCAATTGAAAGCCTTTGGAACTGTGTGAGTTACCTGAGGTAGATACGGATGGGCTTGACACTCTTTGGGATGATGAAATGAAATTAAAACTGTGAAAATACTCAATCTGAATGATTATCGGTTCAACAAGAACCAAGGTGTAGGATCACAACATTCTATAGTGCCTCGTTCCTACATATGATTTGCCTTCCGTTTCTGAGAAAGAATCTAAAGGGGTTAATGATTAATCTTAATATTCTCAGTTAGTTGGTTAGGATCCAAAGGCTTCAATGCCTTCGGAATCTCTTCAGCTTAATAAGCCTAAAGTATTCTGCTGATAACTTGAGCAATTGATTTGATATACTAATCACATTCAACAGAGGCTCACTTTGATGGCCTTATAGAAGTGGCTAAGTCATTAGATAAGTGAATCAGTGAGCGCACCATGTAATGTTCAGGACATGACTAAACATCTTTTCGGACCATTGCAAGAGAAACCATGACAATTTCTGGTGAAGCCCTTAAACAATTTGAATGGTTTGAAGAGCTGGTGGTAGTGTGAAAATGTGAATGCAAGCACATCCATATCTTACGAGCTGCTGCCTTTTTTAGTGATGCAAAAAGAGAGATGAAGTTGCTCTTTCAGGAATTAACATCGTTGTAATTGACTTGATAAACGTGTCTCTGACATTGTTTAATTCTGACAATCCTTCATGTTTAATTAGGTGGAGATGATACTTCAAGCCCTGGAGTATGAAAATGGTAAGGCCTTTCTTCTGCAACAATAGACTGAAGATGAGAAAAATACTTCCCTACCCTTTTTTTCCTTTGGATGAGCAATTCTTTCTTCTCTCTTTCACACTCTGAATTCACTGATTATCTGCTCAATAGACTGAACTGTTGTGCAATACTACGGAATTGAAGGTCAGGAGAAGAGAAGTGTTATATTTTGTTCGAACGAGATAGAGATCTGGCAATATGAATATGTGGATGCTAATTAGCTGCTACTTTTCAAAATGCCATTTCCTTTTCAACTCTTCTTGGATGATGGTTGCTCAATTGTTTGCCTCTATGTTTGTTGGAAATCTGGCCCTTTCCCTGAGTGATGGACTACTTCTCCATACATTCATTTTAGTCTCATATAGCTTCTATGAGGCTATTTCAATATAGTTGCTGTCAGCATATTTCTGTGGTCTCTGCTGGGTTGTTCTTTGCAAGCAGAAAAGGCTTTTGGCTGTAATGTTTATCAAGTTAGGGTGACAATTCAAGTGTTTCTGTCTTTATGCAGAGCAAGGGAAGGATCTCGATGAGTTTTTTGTGTCGACTGCTGGTACGTTTATCTTCATTGCTGTTTATGAACACTTTCAATATGTTTGCCACTTGACTGAACATAGAGAAGTGAAAGCAATGATTTCATCAGTATTTTGTGCATCAAGTGTAAAGCTTTAAGGGAAAATTGCAAGCAGTGCGCTCACCTAATAGTTTTGTTGCTATTTGCTGCCATGATTCATTTTCGCCCTTTCCCTGATCTTTGAGTTTGTTGCCTTATAGGTTTCCTAGTACTTGAAAAGCCAGAAATAGCTTATTGATTATTGCAAAGCACCATTTCTCAGCTTTAAATCACCATTAGTGGCCATTTCCCCCTTCCTATCACTTTTTTGTCGTTATCATGTTCCTTCTATTTGTCACAAATAGGTAAGTACGGGATCATATTGAACTGTTCTTATTGCCTATTTCAATTAAGGTGATAATATTTCTTTCAGTTTATTTCCTGGTAGTTTCACTCTTTATTTTGTACAGACACTATCATTTCAGTTTGTTAAAATCTTACTTTTCTTGTTAAATTGATAGAGAGGAAGGATGTTCCTTAAATAACTTGATAGACTTCGAACAGCAGTAAAGTTTCTAGCAAAATCTTGCCAAGTATATGATCTTCTTAATAGCATAGTGATTGCACAGTGGCCTATCATTTATTTGTATGTATAAGGACACTCAATTTGACTTAATGATGCTCTAAGGCTTTAGACTTATTAACGATATGGTGGAGAGAACTAGTTGCAGATTCAGCTGATTTTATCGGTCCAGCTCCAGGTTTTATTTAGAAATTGCCAAGAATTTCATAGAGATGGAAAAAGGGAAAAATTGAAATAAAACTGTCTACGCATCCATATCTTTTTTTCACTTTAATTATCATTACTACGTAATAATTTTAATAATGTTTTGTAACTTACTACATTCTTTAATGCTTTTGTGACCTATAATATATTTTTTTACCTTTTTACATTTTAATTTGATGATTGGTACTGAACTTATAGATATGTATTGCTTTCATAAGCATCACCCAATATTACTTGTGTTTTTTTATCATGTTCTTCTATGAAAATTTTTATCATGTTCTTCTATGAAAACTTTTCTTATAATTTTGTCTATCATGTCAAAAAATCAAAAAACTATTTAATAGTATAAGTGACCAGTTTTTACGAAGACTAATCAATATGGTTTAGCCTAGTTGGATGGGTTAAGCCGATCGCTCTACTCCAATATTCAGAAAAAAGTTGCAGCTCTGAATTGAATTGTTGGCATGAAAGATATGTGCAGTAGCTTATTTTGGAGCCATTTAAGTAAAGGCAAGAAAATATAGTCTCTTCCTTTTTTCAAACTATAAGGATCTTTGACAGTTCTAGACTTTTAATCTTTTAATCTTTTTTTTGAGTCAATAGGGTACTTGTTTGAGAAAGCTGAACGTTTTCAACGTTAAATTGCTTAAGTATGGAAGGATAGGGAAGAGGATTGATGTGGACTGACAGTTGAGGGAGATATTTGCCATGAATTCTTAGGGCAATTTTGGAGCAAGTCTTGCATGCAGCTGGTGCATGTAACCTGCTCTGTCTTAGCCATTAGATCATGCGGGTCCTACATGAAGCCCACACCATTTAATGGATGAGATTTAAGTGGGCTCACATGCTCTAGGTCCATATGATAATTTTTCAAAATTTTGGCTACTTTGTTCGAGTATCTATTGCAACAAATGAGGGATGGGTTGTTGTGGCAAAAAATTGAAAGAAAAGGGAAGAAGCTGCCATTTTTCATTATTGAGTAGGGTTATCTAGAAATTACTAAAACTTCTGTCATAGCTATAGATATTTGATCTGAAAAGGAAAATTGTTGAGAGAGTTTCACTTTATTGGTGTGAGACTTTGTGATTACGTAGGGGGTGAGCATTATTAGTAGATGATTAAGTCTAATTGATCATTGAATCTCTTGTAGATGTTTGAGGAATGCGTGTGCACTTCCTAACCATGTGTGATTGAATCTCTTGTTAATAGTTACTTGCGTGTCAGCAGAACCTCTAGAAAAAGAGAAGTTAATGTTTGGGCTGTTGTTTGACAAAACTTTGTACTCACCTAAGTCCATCTCTCTTATAATCTCGTGTTGATCACGATTAAGTTGTATTATACAATGCTATCTGCATTATACCAGTTCCACACAGAGCGAACTCACAAATTTTTCACCATCTTCTCCGCAGGAAAATTTCAGACTGAATTGGGCAAAGCTTGGGCATCAGAGATAGCATCAAGAAGGAAAAGGCAGTAGTTAAAATCTTTTTGGAGGTTTTCATATTCAAATCTACCGTACTCAGGCAAGTGATATGATCGTCATGCAAATTAATGACCCTATTTCAATGAAATGGTTGGTGGCATCTGCTCCCTCCCTCTCCCTCTCCTTCTCTCTCTCTCTCTCTCTCTCTCTCTCTCTCTCTCTCTGAACTTTCATATCTTACAGCCGCTGTCGTGCGAGGAATTTGGCCTTACTAATTTGGGGAGGCTCTTTTTCATCTGATTCTGTAATGATTCCATGCTATACATTTGATTCAAGACTTTTCCGTTCCAGACTTTACCGTGATCTTTAACTACAGCACATCCTTGGTTCAATTGGTGTGTTGCTCTTTCGCTCTAAATAACGTTGATTTGACATGCAATAGCGGATTTTGTCTATAACTGTACTTATTTCTCTTATTCAAAAGTTCGATTTTAGGAAGGAAAAAGAAATACTCTTGATCTGTATATAGTATAGTTCAAAAAATTAAATCACGGCTAGTCATTGTGTACTTGCTGAAGGAAAATTAGTTAAATAGACATGTCCTCTTTCATGTTAAGCAACCATCCAGGAACCTTTTAAATCTAAAATTTGCGCGAGCCAAAACAAGGATAAAAATCACGCACATCTTAGTTCACAATCTTCGTATAATAGGTAAATGCTTTTTTCCTTTGGTAATTAAATTCTAATTTGAAGTGCCCAATTACGTATTAGATCTACTACGTGTAATCGAAATTATTATATTGTTTTCTTTTTGGCTTCTTACTAACATGTCCGTTGTACAAAGTTCCACTTTTATCATGGAAAAAGATTGTTAAGTTATCCTAGACTAATTGAGTAGGGCATAATGTAGTATAAAGTACAAAAGTGCGTTATCTTTCAAGAGACTTTCATAAATGAAAAAGGCAGAGGACATTAGAAAGCGAAATATCTTCCATGGTACAGCAGTAATCGTGGGTCATGATCTAGACGTGTCATAGGATTCACATAAACTAGGCCCGGAAATGAACCGTCGTAACTTAGAGAAAGCAGACACACTTTCGCGAAAATCGATCCTGCATTTCTGTAAATTGAGTTTCGATTTGGCGCACTCTTGCACGGACCTCTTAACTAGTTTTTCGATGATCGGATCGTCTGTTCTTATTCAGTTCGAGAAGTCCCGGAGAACCTCTTAACTAGTTTTTTCATGTTCCTTGCTTTTATTCTTTTGGAACGCAATCGCTACCATCACCATGAAAATGGACCTAAACGCAACTGAAATTGGACTGGCAATACATGTACTCGACATATTTAAGGCAGAGAGGCTAGAAAACATTGCTGAAAAGAGAGATTGATGCATCATCCTCCTCAATAGGCAGTTCCTTCGACTAGTTTGTCCAGCTTCTTGGTCCTCAGCCTCTCGGCGAACGCCTCGCTGCCTTGCTCGTACCTGCACTCGGACAACCAAAAAAAAAAACCCGCTGTTTACACCCGGGTGGACGACGACGACGGCGGTGGCGGTTGCAACTCTCTCCTCATCCCGAATTCGTAAATTGCAAGTCTCGTACCTTGGAGGCAGGGATATGAGAGGGCTGAGCCGCTGTGCGACCTTCACAGCAGCTTCTTCGGTGTTGACGACCTGGTTGAAACAGAAGTACCGGCCCCGCGTGGAGGGTTCCTCGAGCGCCCGGATGTGAACGTCGGCTAGGAAATTCGTGTCGACGGACGCGAGGACGCCGCTCTCATACATCTGGGAAGCCCCTGCATAAAATTACATCCTCCGCATTAAATTTCAAACCCCTTACATCATTCGCGGCTAGTGTCAGAAGAAAGTTTCTGACAACCAAATCGATGGGCGGATGAAACCGCTCGCTCGAGAAGACGAACTCCTCACCCTACGATCGAGGAATCCTATCCCTCCATCGCCGTGTCGCTATCGAGAGGGGTATAATGATGATGATTACTGAGTAAAAATTCATTGCTAGAACTGACTAATGAGTATAGGGTCTAAAGAGGTTCGACCTTTGAGATAAGCCAATGTGGATTTGGGATTCTGCTGCGCCACGGCGGGGCCGAGAACGAGTCCGCTGTTGATGGAGACCATGTTGAGCATCCGGTCCATGGCCAGCGCCCACGCCGCCTGCTCCGACAGCGTCTTCGACAGCGCGTGCCACAGCTGCACCGTTCCAATTCAACACCAAATCCAAAGAACAAGTCTCACCAAAACACTACTTTCGTTTTCGTCACTTGACGAGATCAAAGTGGGAAGTAACGGGAGCAGTTAAGGATTCGGTCAAAGAAAAGCCGAACGTCTCTAGTCGATCGCCGTAGGGCGGGATCGATGGACCCGTTTAGCTTTCGACCCGAGTGTGCCGGTCGCGGACTATCGACATGAGCTAGTAGTCATTTAGATCCGAAAGGAAAGGGGGAGGGGTACTGCGTGGTACCTTCAGTTTCCTGCAGAATTCCGGGTCGCTCCAGGACTTCTCGTCCACGTCCTCCTGGGACGAGATGTTGTCCTTCCATATCGCCGCCGTGAGGGACGAGCTGAAGACGACCTTGTCGATGCCGTCGGTCTGCGCGCACGCCTCCACCACGTTGATCGCTCCCCGCACCTCCAAATCCGCATTCTTCTCCTGAAAAAACCAGAAATAAATCGAAATTTTCGTTCTTTGCGAACTAAAAAAAGAATTGACGATTGAATTGGATTGCTGGTGAATTCTGTATCGCCAAGGACTTCTCACGTCGTCGTAGCCATCCGAGCTGTCCAAGCAGCAGAACAGAGCAGAGCACCCCTTCAAGGCCTCCAGGATGCTTCTGTAATCCAACACTTCCACGCTGTAGACCACCAGCCTCTCTTCGATCACCTCCATGTCCTTAATCTTCTCCACTATCTCTCTATCCCCTGCAAGAATCGATGAAGATAGAACAGAAAGAAAACCCATTGAGCAAAAGAAGCAGTAGACCTCAAAAGGGTCGCTCGAAAAAGACACTGAGAATTGCAGAAAACTCGCCGTTCTTCTGAATTGCGGCATGAACGTTGTACCCTTTGCTCAGCAAGCCCTGGAGAATCCAAAACCCCACGTAGGTCGACGCATCAAGAACGCAAACCGCCGGCTTGTCGCTCTCGGCCATGTTCGCATTCGCGTCTTCCCTCTCCATTTTTCCTTTCTTTCTTGGATTCTTCTTCTTTTTCCCTTTTCTTTTCTGCCTCTTACTCGTGTTTGATGAGTTGTGCTGTGTTTATAGGAGAACGGAGGTGGGATGTGGAATTCATCTTCTTTTTAGAAAGGTGTCAGCAAGGAAGAGTTGGTGAACTATTTTGTTTCACGTTCTATCTGCTCACAATCTTGTGCTCGAATGACTTTCTTGTATGCTTTCCACACGAGATTGTTTTGAGAACATATTTCGATCTTGAGCATTTGGAAAATAAAATTAGATATATTATTCCGTTTGTGCCGTGGAAAATCAATAAACTAGATATTTTCCTCGCTTAATCATTGTTATCTCGATGAGTCCAGGAAAATATTTTCGTTATTAACATCCCATTCCTATACATTTTAATGATTATTGAATATATTCTCCGTTACCTTTTTAGGTAAGAGATAAAAAGGGGCAAAATTAGGATTGCTAAATTATTGATTTTTATGAAACAAGCGGGACCTATTGGGTTTCCTCTTGTTTTTTTTAATTTAAGTGGTAACAAGAGTGTGATAGGATATTCTCTCTATGAGTTTTCTGTGTGAATTTTTTATTGATAAAAGATTGTAAAATAACATTAGTGGGTTTTCTTTGGGTGTAGTTTAAAGCTGAAAAGCATTTGAATAATCGAGTGATTGTAAATGCTATATTCTCCATATTCATAATGGATTTCATAGCAGTTTGTTCTCGCGGAGTAGTGCCAACTCATCAAATCGAATATTGCAAATCTCCAGTGTCCTTATCATTTCTCATTAGTTTCTTTATTAATTTTTTCCTCCCGAGATAGACTTGGATTGCAAGATTCATTAGCTTCCGTGTTATTTCACGATGCGACTAATAATCTCAATTTGGGTGATCGGATTAAGAAATTTGCTTGTGGATCCGAAAGACGGTGCGTGGAGAAAAGGGTAGGTGCTCCTTCCTAGTTTCTTCAAATTCCACATGCATGAGAGTAGATTGGGGAGCCTTATACGCAAGAAGCTTTCTTTAATCAGTACTTTAAGTCCAAGGAAGGCTAAGAAAAGGCGTTGTAGATTTTGGTGAATAGCAAAGCTTGTCCGTTGGTAGGTGGAGAACGTGCAGCTATAATTTGTTGTTGACTTTAAAAAAAAAAAAAAAAGGTAATGGAGGCAAGTAAAAAAAAAAAATCTTTCTAATGAAACACATGTGAAATTAAGAGAATAGTGTAAAGATATAGATATCAGAGATGTAAAATAATTATTATAACTATATGGTTAACATTTACGTGGGTCTTATTATTCATATTTTTGAGAACATTATGAGGTGTTTTGTGACGCTTTCATACTCATAAATTGGATTCCAGCCAGAGAAGCCAAAATTATTGCTTTTTTGTCATGGAAAAATAGCTCGATCTTTTGGGTCCACTTATTTTGCCAAAAATAAGTAATTTAAAAAATATTTGTCTAAAAATGATTATTTGAAATGATTAGCCAATGAAAAATATTTTTGTTATTGACAAAAATTTATGTTTAAAATTTTTATAGATGATGAAAGTATCTTTTGTACATTCATTTTTTTTAAGCGATACAATTGACGATTTTTATGAAAATGTTTCTAAAAAATATTTGTTTTGTGAAACAGAAGCACCCAAAATTAAAAGGGTTAATATTACAAAAAACCTAAACTATGCTTAATGTAACATCAACACCCTAAATCTTTTTTCATGTTACCAGAAACCCTAATGTATATCCCATTGCTATTGTGATACAAATATCAAAGGTTTTTTTATACTAAAACCCCAAAAGTATGTTCACTTTGACATCTATACCCCAAACTTTTGTCACACTAGCACTTTTTTGCAATATTGGTGGCATGGAAAAAAAAGTTTAGGGTATTCGTATTATGATGGACATAAATTAGGGTTTTTTATGGTCAACATTGGGAATTTTCGTCACAGTATGGGCTTTCAATGACACAAAACAAAGTTTGGGGTTTTAGTGTCACATTTATAATTTAGGGTATAGCAGAGCAATTAAATGGTAAAAATGAGGAAATTTGATGTATATACCATTTGGATCTACTTTTTTCTTGTGGGCTGGTTTCCTGAAACCTCAATCTTTCATGAAATTTGAATATTCAAGTATATTTTGAAAAATCATTTACATGAAATTTGAGATAGATCACCAAAAGTTTAGGAGGGGGTGCACACGAATTCGCCTGCCGGTGTATGTATTGAGCTTTACATATGAAATGCACAATGCGAACATTATCACCTAAAGCAAATGCTACAGTGAGACAGAAGAGCTAGAGAAAAAAAATGTAGACCAAAAATAAAATGAAAGGCTGTATGAAAATTTAAACTCTAGGTAGGTATTCAATGAGAAATAAATGATTTGAAAAATATTTTCTTTAAAATAATTACTTGTATTATCTAAAAAAAATGAATGAACGAATAATATTTTTATCTACTAAATTATTTAGATATAAATTGTTGTCGATGATAGAAATATTTTTCATCAACTAATTATTTCAAGCGATATAAATAATTATTTTAAAGAAAATATTTTTCAAATCATTCATTTTCTGGGAGAATTTTTAAGAAAAATAGTTTTTCCTCAAAAATCTTTTATGGTAAGAAGGAACCAGATCTATAATGTATATTTTCATTTCAAATACACTATATTGATTAAAAAAAAGAATAAAATTAAAATTAGTAGCGGGAAGTCAAACCCAAAATAAATCCCCCTCCCTGCCCAAGAAAAGAAACTCGCTGCATGGCTAAGCATTTGTAGAAATTAATCGAGTTGGATGGTTCGAACATCGAAGTAATAAATCCACATTAAATTTAGACATAATGGGAATCATCTTAGCTATTGTACCAAGTTGCCAACCGCTGCACTCTCTTCTAGTTAATGATAATTTAATAGGATAATTACACAAATGATTTATAAACTTTGCCCAACAAACAGTATAATCCATAAATTTTAGCCTAATATTAATGTGATTTATGAACTTTTAATTTGTTTTAATATTCAATCTAATCCTTGAATTATTTATTCCATTGATTGAATTGAATAAAAATCAAATATTCATGGAACATATTGAATAAATTAAAAGTTCATTCATCACATTACATATTAAATTAAAGTTTAAGAATCATATTAAAAAAATTTAAAATTTGTAAATCACATCATAAATCAGTTAAAATTCATAGATTGCTTATGTCATTTTTTCCTAATTTAGTTTTGCCGTGCAATGGGCCCCATTGGGGCCCACAAGCGATGGTCGTATTGTGCTTTTAAGTTGTCGTGGGAACCACGGAAGATGTTGTCCATACAAGAACGACAAACGGAAAGAGATTTGCAACTTCCTATGTCACGTGATTACAAGCACGTGCGTCCTACCAGGACTTCCTCAATTCGGTTTACGAAAAAGTAATTTCTTTTTGGGATCAGTTGCGAAATCTATTCATTTAGCATTGCCTACGTTGAAATACCATAACATAAAAACAAAAACAAAAATAACAAAATCGCAACTCACGGTATTTTGGAATTAGGCACATGAAACGCGATAATGTCGTAAATTTTCTTTCATGACATATAAAAAAAGGAAAATTGTAGCCATTTTCCGTGACCAAAAGCAATACATCATAAAACATGAAGTTTTTGAATAAACATTGTACGAATATTTGCAAGATTTTGTAAAATAAATTTTTAGGCCCCCACAATTTTGGTTTAAACTCAGAGACATTAAAGTGATTAATTAAAGTTCATGTGGGATTAAAGTGAGTCACTTGAGTACTGTATTATTATTATTATTATTATTTAAGGAGTATTAAGAAAAGATGTGCTGAGAATGGATACGTCGGATAACCCTCTATTGGAGTTTGGTATACCAACAATCAAACAGCTTAGGGACTCTCCCGCTGCTTCGTATCTTTTTAGGGCTTCATGATCCTTTCGAAAAGTACGTAACCTTGAACAACTCTGAGGAAAATTTGCATGGAAGGACCTGTACTTTAGTGAAATGAGAAAATACTCCGCGATTTCAGTTTCTTTTGCAATTTTTGTCATGGGGGTTGACCCTTTTCTGAAGTTCCTGCCAGAGGGGTGGATCCTCGAATGTGGTTTTGGCTTCTGCTCCTAGGGCTCATTTTGAAATTTTTAGAAGTTGAATGGGGGAACAAATGAGAATTCGAAAAGTCGGAGCTTGCTTCAAATTTTACCAAACTATAGAAACAAGCGTCCTCGAAGTTCACTCTACATGTTGATTGCTCTTCAGTAAGGCTACTTAGGCTGTTAATGGTTTATGAGATCGAAACAAGCTTTGATGGATCTATTGAATGCTAGAAAGCATGGCTCGTAGCTAAAGGCTTTTTTCACGGTTATGCCATATTGATTAAAGGGAGACTCTTTGCCCCTTTTGCACGACTTGTGTCAATGCTAAGCTTGATTGCGGTTGCATTGACACCTCGGTGGAATTTATTTGAGATGATTTCCAAGATTGCCTTCTTGAATGGTGATCCTACTAGGGAAGTATGTAGGTAATCTCTTCCTTGGCTACGGTTCTCCTGTTGGTAAGATTTGTCGCCTCTGGAGATCCATGTATGGATTGGAAATATGCACCACGCGCATGGTTCGCCAAGTTCAGTACAGCAATTTGGATTTCAATCTAGCTCTCATGACCAAGCATTATTTGTTTTGTCAGGGCTTTAAGGGAATTGCCAATCTAAAGCTAGAGCTCACCCGTCATTTTGAGATGAAGTTTCTTCTAGTTCAATTGGCTATTATCTCACTTGAGCCAAATATGGCTTGAATCTTTATCTCTTCAATAGGTTTGATCAACAACAAGGTCACTTCTACCCCACTGGAGCCCAATGCCAAGCCGAACCTTCTTAATGTATCTTTATAGCGAGAAGTTATACTCTATCGACAGTTGATTATCTAATTAGTACATTTCACTGTTACCCGTCTTGACATGACATTCTTGATTCGTATCAAAGAGTGTGTTATTCTACTTTGCATTCTATTCACTATGCTGATGTGGTACATATCTGCATAATGGTAGGGACCTTATGATATGATCTTCACCATCCTTCCAACACTATCCTAGAGTTACATGCCTACATGGGTGTGGACTATACTGGGGATGTTGCTCAATTACCATTTTTTTTTGGGCTTAATTACTTGGCTTAGTAAGAAACAAACTATTAACTCCCGTCCTAGAGCCGAATCAGATTATCGTGATTTGGCAAATTCTAGTGCTCCCCTCGCTTGACTGTGTGGCTTTAAGAAATCATGGGTATTATTATTATTTGGTACGCGACACAATGTCACCATTTGAATCATCTAAAATGTAACGTTTCACGAGCACACTAGATATATTCAGAATGACTGTCAATATACTCGACGAGCATCTTCTTCGAGGAACTATTGAATTTGTCCATGCCTTTTCTGCTGATCAACCCGTGGATGGTCTCACAATGGCTCCTCCCCTTGCACAAATTTCTAACTTCTTGTTCATACTCCAAACGCTCCTCCTCTTGCACAATTTTCTAGTTTCTTGTTCAAACTCTAATTGGTTTCCTTGAAACCGCCTTGAATTTGAGGGAATGTCAGAATATGGTCAGAATATCACAAGATCTCTCGGTTTGATGATCCTTGTAAGATTCCTTTTGTTGCCAGGCATATTGTTCAGATACAAATAGCACTTAAATATAGTGCAATATTCGCCCAAGTAAATATAAAATTCTCTTTTCTTGATTTGTCTCTAACTATGCCTTCTCCTTCCACGTCTTTGCTAGCATCAATCTCGGGCCTTTGCTTGCATCTTACATGGTTCATGAGGTTAGCGAATATTTCCTTAATCCATGATTTACCTAGGTGGGTGATCTTGTTCGTTATCGAAAAGATTAGAAGACAATAAAAAAAAAAAAAAAAAAAAAGAATGCCAAACAGATCGTGGCTTACAATTCTTATCCTCACATGACCAAGAAAAGAGTCGATTGAATTTGCTTACTTAGGATAGCACCTTGCCACATTTTAACATCAATTCCAAGCTATAAACATCTCAAGATACAGTCAATTGTGACCATAATTTCCTCAACTGGCTGAAGCCATCCCTCTAAACCATTTGCTACAGCTCGCATTTAGATTACAGAAGGCCTTCAGTGGCAAAGAATAGGGACTTATTCTACCGGCTCGAATCAACATCAGGGTAGATAATTAGTATAGTCGCCAAAGCCATACCCATCCTAGCAACTTATTTATGCTTACAACAGTTCGATAGCCGGTCTTTAAGTTTTAGTTCATCTTGCTACGGCATTTGCCTCGCTACTTTCTTCGGTGATGTCCTTCCCCATCAACATGGCCGTGTGGTGCTCTAGGTACTCCTTGCTGTTCATCTCCGTTAATCTGCACCAGCATCTCTTAATCAGTGAAATTACCACAAACAATTGTCTGCACAAGTAGGCATTCTAAATGAATCAGCTTCTACCGCATGACCCAAAATTATTACTAATTGGATAAGAATGGACGACTCGGAGGGTAAAGCAGCATCAAAGGTCTCACAGTAAATCTATGGTTAAGCATGCGTATAAAAAATTCCATGCAGGTATCTTGAACATTTAATCAGTGGAATGATGTATCGTATCCCAATTGCGATCGTAACTTTTACTATGGGACTACTTCAACATAATGTATCAAGACCTTTTTCTCCTCTTTTTGGTAATAACAGAGATGAGAAGGACGATGAATAAATGACCATTCTCTCTTCCTATTTAAATGCGACTAGAGAACAAGAAGTACATGCAGTAATCCGAAAATGATGCTCTCAATCATGTAGAGAAACTATCAAAAGCAGTCACTTGCACTACCGAATGCTAAAGACTAAAAATATCAGCAATTAGAAACCTAGTCCAGCTTATTCAGTCATGAGCAAAGTACATTGTAGCCTTAGAGGATAAGTTGATTCTGTGTTCTAATGATAAGATTGTTAAGGTACACAATTATAGGCTCTATAACTCATAATCATATGCCATGCATCTCTGCCATCCAACACCAGTTGTCCACATATTGACATAAGTATATCCACGGAAAAGCAGAACTTATCATGAACTCCAAATAATCAGAGAGTGAACCTAAATTCCGAGTGGAAAGTTTAAATAAGCAGCCCCTGAAGAATTTGAGATGTAATAGCAGCACCAGATGGTGCTTAGTGCCTCACTAGCCTCAGTGGAAGAGGTAGCCTCAAACATTCACAAAGATCTCCGAAAACAAGTGAATCAGTTGATATTTGTCAAAGCACTATAAAGTAACTAAAACGATAGATTTTGTTTTGCAGCAGGAGTTCTGCAAATCATTTACAATATTAGTCATAAATACAATATAAAATACAGAAAAAACTCGTAATAGTAAGCAATGGAGGTTTACGTACCGGCTAATAGTACGGTCTTTAGCGAATCCAAGTTCATTGTCGACGCAAAGGTCCAAATCATCACTTCTCCTTGACCTCGAAGAGGTTCTAGGCGCCATCTGCTGTGCATCTGCAACTGTCACTATCCGATCAAAAAGTTCATGTGGGCTGCCCTCAGCCATACACAGTAGCCTAGCCTTGCTCTCATACATTACCTGGTAATCAGTCGGTAAAACATAGTTAACTCAATTGATCACTCAAAAACTTTCCATAAACCTAACCCTGAGATAAAAAAAAAAGCCAAGGATAAATTTTAAGAAAATATCGACTTTGCAATCTAAAGCACAGCATAGGTGACATGGTAACCACTTTTAATTTCTGTGTTAAAATTGTACTTTTCTTTAACTGATCCCCAAAGGGCATCCTCAACAGTTTAAATTTATCATCAGACTATTAACCAGATATGGTTAAGAAGGAAGAAAGCATATTTCTTTGAGATATACTGCACATTGAAGGAAAAAAATGCCGATAAGCTGCAATCCTGTTGTACAAATTGTGAAGCCAAATGGCCGAAATAATATAAGATCTTCAAGAACAATATTATTCAGAGTTGAGGCTTACATCAACTAAAGTAACAAACCGATAAGCTGCAGTCCTATTGTGCAGTCCAAAAATTGGCACACCATCCAATGCCAGTGTGTGAAAATTCTCTATGAAACAAAGAAAATGAGAATTTAGCCCACAATATCTAAAAATGGCCCTGATCATTTAAGATAATCATGATAAGGCAAAGAGTTGGCTCCTCTAGCAGTGGAATGAAGAAGAAACGTCTCCAACTCTTTGTTCCTCTACCTATTTCAATTTAATGATTGGCAATTTGGATGCCCCTAGCTTGAGTAGGATCTACTAATATCCATTTGTCAAATTATTCAACCTCACAGAAGACCATAATCACAAAATTCTTTATGGTTTGCGTGCCCATGCAAGAACAATAACTATCAAGAAACTTGATAAACAAAAGACAAAAGGTAGCAGTTTTCAATATAACATGTGTATGTTCCCTTCATCTTGATTAGTTTACTCGTTGCATAACAAGTAGTTTTAAGTTTGTCGGTGCCTACTATGACTTCTTTAAACGCCTACAAATGACTTACTGCATAACCCAAAATAATCTGCAGCACCAAGAGGCCGGTCACATAATTCCTCAAAGGGAAAATAGGCGCATCCATTAGCACCAAGTGGAACCTAAGCAGGATATAAAATAAAGCAGTTAAGGGAGAGAAGCACAAGTAGCCTTGGATATTACAGAAGGATACAAGTGGTCACTACATTGTGTGGCACATACCTTCAGTTTCCGTCCCATTATGACTTCAACCTCTTGAGGTCTTGCAGTTGTGTGTTCCCCAATCAATTGCTGGAACTTTTGCAGGAGATACGCAGATGAATCTTTGCCAACAAAGTATGAACCTTGCTCTGCCTGAGATTGGACATAAAAGACTAGTTAGGCATAGAGATGTGTCATTTGCCAACTGAGTGGCAGGTGTGGAATTCTGTGAAAAAAGAGTTAAGCAACTGCACCGAAGTCATCTTTCTGTAGTCTACAAGAGATCCAATTTCACGAACTACACATCTTTCCTGCATACAAAGGACATTAGAAAAAAATTAAAACTTTAAGTTGAGCAGATGCAAGAACCATACATAAAACAACTCTCTCTCTAAGTCTACTAACTTACTAAAGTAAATACACATACTCACCTTCAAAGTGGCAATGAATGGCAGGAAAAGATCCCTCTGCAATCCACCTTCATAGAGATTATCAGGAGCACGATTTGAAGTTGAGACAAGTATCTGTAGTTGCACCACAGTGTATATAATATATGACAATTATGCAACTATCCGACTTGAATTTTTCCAAACTAATGATGCATAAAAGCATCAATAAATCCCAGAAAGGTTGTCACTTACAGCACCATTGGCAAATAGTTGTCTAAATAGACGGTTAAGAATCAAGGCATCAGCAACATCAGTTACCTAGTCCAAACAAAAAAGAAACATGCCAGTAAGAGACTCTTAACAGAATTCAGATAAGATCCAAAAGTACATCAGCATCATTAGAATTCCAAATTTGCTATACCATAAATTCATCGAGACATAATAAAATCGCCTCATCAGATATTTCTCCAGCAACAACTTCGAGTGGATCTGCCACACCCTTATGTTTCTGCGAGGACATAGGGTTAGACAAACTTGCTACAGATAATGTAACTGTGAATTAAATATGGCCAAGGAGATCAGCACCAAAGCACTTCAGAACATTCAGATGACCAGCATATATTAGATGCACAACTTACTTCTGTCCAAATATTCATGCTAGAATTTCACAGGGCTTAAGTGCCATACATGATTGAAGGTCTAAAAGAAGCAACTGCCAAGCTCAATTTGGAACAAAACTAGTTAAAGACACTTCATAATAAGAAAGAACACGTGTATATTCTTACTTGCAAGCGGCTATGGACATTTAACATGAAGTCATGAAAATGTATCCTCTTTTTTCTCCAATTTGCAGGCCTGTCATGAAGGGCATGTTGACATCCATCAGTAAAGAAAGATGAGAAAAGTCAATCTGAAATGATCACGATAATGTCACAGCAATTTCCCTCTCCAACCATCTCAAATTCTACACAACATCTCCACAAGATGATCCAATAAAATATTGGATTGGCAAATCAAACTTACAGCTGATCAAAGAACAAGTCCATCAACATGGTTTTTCCGGTGCCCACCCCACCATATAAGTAGAGACCTTTCACAGGTGAGTGTGTACTCTGCGGCATAAAACGAGACCACAACCACCGACTCCTAAAACACAAATTCAGGAACTTTATTTTTTGAGAAGTGATGGGCGAAAGAGTCACCTTTTTTAACAGTACAAATGACAAGGGGAAAAGTTACTAGAATCAGAGAAAGAACTACACTGACTAAGCACTGAGAATGTTGACCCAGTACCTTCCAGCTTTCTCCGAAGCAGAATAACGATCCAGTTTACAGGCATCAGCTGAAGCAACAAGTTCATCATAAAGTCTCTGTAGTTCTTGCAGAGTGCCTACCTAAAAAAATCACAATGTGCATGTCATTCAACAAAAAACCTAGAAACAATTGCACACAGCAAACTCAAGCCAGTCCAGAATAATATGTCTTATGGAGTTTAATGAGTTCGCACCCAAACCATGAAATAGATGGATTTTCGTTTTGGCAATTGCCAACAATTTGAAACTCAACTCAGCAGTTGCAGTTCCTATACATCAAAAAGTAATAACGATTTTTCTACCATAACTAGAGCAAGAAAAGAAAATAGTTAAGCATAGTTTAACTTTAAAATCTGAAAGGTGAGGAAAAGGATGCTTCAAATGGCTACTGTCACCCACCATTGCAAGAAATGACCATGTCTTTACCTCATTTTTCCCGAACCATATTCATATGCATCCAGGCACGAACAACACATCCAACTGGCAAGCTAATCATATGAGCTTCATTATTTAAACTACTGAACTAACAGAAACTTCAATTTAGATGATCTTAATCAATATCACTTTAATCAAAGGTCACTTAATAGTGTAATAGATTGAGCACATAGGAATCAATGTTTCTTGTTCTTGTCATTAAACACATGAATCTTATGAGTCAGTAGCGCCTTCATATTAAGAATTCGGTAACTGTCTCCCAAATATTATGGTTAAGGAATGCACCTTTTCAAACTTAAATGCGCATGTACATATTAGTTCATACTTTCTGTCATTTAGAACTTATTTGATATTCACTAATTAAAAAAAAAATAAAATTATATCCTTGTAAAAATTCTCTCGAACTAGAAAAAAAGGGGGAGGGGGTAAAAACAATGATGAGAAAATACAGAGCAAGATCATCTGCTAGAAGATACAGTCGGCATTTGCCACTCAATTGAACATGCACCGCTTGAATGCTAGTTTCTCTGTTTTTTTGGTAAATCTACTTTCACCCATCAATTGATGCAAATACCAAACAACCCACGCTGCCAGAACACACTGCAAATAGTTATCAGCAGGCAGCAGACTTTTGTTCTTCTGCTGAAGCTCAGTGCATCATACCTGGCACATGTCACCATCCACAAGTTCACCTGCAGCAATTCGACGTTCATACTCGATGAGCGGCCCTGCTTGACTTGCATCTGCAGATGAACAAGTATAGTTAGGAAAACAACAGGGAAACAATTCATGGCTTACATTGACAATTGAAAAACATCACGTCATGTGCATCCAGAAAGAACAAACCTTCAGTACTGACTTTAGCAGCATCGATAGAAAGAGCTCTTCGAGGTCTCCAAGTTAGGTAGTCCAAATACAGCTAATTCCTCATAGCACCTGGGCAGCCTTGGGGTTAAATTCGAATAGACCAATGGTCTGTGTCTCCTGGCAAGATTACAGGAGTGATAATAATGTTGGCGCTGGAAAGCAGCTCGAGATTGGCGAATTAATCGGACTACTGCTCTCATCTTCAATCAAAACGAACGGAATGTTAAGCTCCACCACCCGAAATATCCTTCAAGAAGATGAGACTTAGTAGCGGTTCAATGTCTCAAATTGCTTGCAAGATCCTGAAACACTGAAATATTAGAAAAGTACGAAAAAAGCAGAGCATATTCTTGATCCCGCAGGAAAACAACTCACGAGCACACAATTAAGACAAACCAGAATAAACAAAGCATAGTCACGGTCTCACAGAACCAAAAGGCCATTCCTTTTCAGCTGATTGGAACGAAGTCTAGCAAAACGCACCGTGAATTCAATCAAAAGAAAAGAAAGGACGACCCCACAGCATCAACCATTCTACGGTACTCATCAAACCCAGATCATCCCACAATTCCCAATGACCAAAAACCAAGAAATTCCATCGAAACAGCGCCCGACCCACGAACACAGAGAAACAAACGAGTCGAAAGATTTACCCGAATCAAGAAACCGGCGAAGCTCACGTGACCAGCAATGGAGGGCGTCCCCGAGGAGAGCAGCCCCCCAAGATACAATTGCGCGAAGATGGAGCGTGTATCGCAGATGGGTCTCGGACTTTGGGCGGACGAAGAAGGGAAAAAAATAAGAAGATGGGTCTGGGCAAAAAGCAAAGACAGCACCCAAGTTCTGGGGGCGTCCTCGAAAACGATGATGTAACTTGAATAATTATAGAGAGAGAGAGAGAGAGACAGATGTGCTGAGGCTTGGCTGGGCTTTTACACGTTTATTTAAAGTGGTTGACTCGTAATGCTTGCACGGACAACAATATACAATGTACCGCATCCGCACGCCATTCCTTGCCGTCGACCTTGCAGTTTCCGAGCGTCCCAACTTTTTGTCCACTCCAACACACGGCGCTCCGGGAGCCCCGGAGGACAGATTTTGCCAATGATCTTTCGGATTGGATTAGTAGTTTTTTTTTTTTTTTTGTCATCAGGGTAAGATTTTTTTGTGAGTTGTACCCCGAAGAATTGCAATGTCAATGAATTTTTCAAATATATTGAGTCAGAGACGAGCTAAATTTGAAATCTGTATTTAAAAGTTCTTATGTAAGCTCTTACCACATTTAGAGAAAGTACATTTTTCTATGTAATTAACCAGGCTCGAATCAGGCATCACCGAGCCTGTTCGAGCCTGATTGGGCAAGTAGAGCTAAAGAAAAGAAAAAATGCCCTTCTAGTTAGCCGATCAGATTTAGGCCGGCCTGAACATGCTTCTTTAATAGTGTTTAATCACTTGAATCGAAGATAAATTGGTGTAGAAGCTTGAAATTGAAATGGGTTGCGTTTGCTTTTTGGATTCAATATGAAAGGAGGTTTGAGCGAGAGGAATAGGATTGGTTTAGGCGGAAATTTGGTAAGTGGATTAATAATTGACCCTTTAACTATTGACCGACTTCTATAAGAAGGGAATTTCGATAAGACAATTGTGTTTTATGATCATATTAATTTGCTTATATTTAAGGGGAATTTACAATCAATTTCTCTTCCTCTTTATTTATTTTTAGATTAGCTCTCTACTATTAATTTGCTTATATTTAATGGGAATTTACAATCAATTTGTCTTTCTCTTCCTTTATTTTTTATTTTTTTTTAAATGAGCTCTCTACTATTACAACGGTAGATCTCACTTTTAGGGTGACCTATTGATCCTCATGACCAAAAAAGAAAAAATTGATCCTCACATCAATGTTTTCTTAAGAGATCAAAAGGGCACACAATAATAAAAATTCTAATTCTCCTGCAGTTCATCATTCCAAATTACTTTCAACTTATCATTCATATACAAAATCCGCACAGCATGTGAGCCAAGTCCAGCTATACTTAAATGGCAAAAAGATTGTACAATATGGTAATTTCAAATTTTTTGAAAGCTTACTATTGTATAAACTATCAAACGGGTGGGTCGGATAAAAAAATGGTCTAATCCAAATTGACCAATTTAATTCGTTTTGACCTAATTTTTATGTAATAGAAATCTAGTGGCCCATACTCGACTCGATTATGAAAAGTATAAAAAAGTCCTAGACTTATTATATTAGTACCTATTCATTCATGAATATTTTAATTTGACTAATTTAGATTGAAAGTTGCTACGTATATACCAATCATCCTATATGACACAATTGATACTAGAATAGACATTTTTTAATATTTTTCTTTTTTTGCTTTTCCATTTCTTTTTCCTAGTGGCTGGCCACCACTAACCATAAGCCATGGCTGGCAAGTGACCCCTTGCTAGGGTGAGGCCCTCATCGCTAGATCTAGTAAGGCCGACCCTCACTCGGGCTAGCCCTCGCCCAAGCGTGGCCAACCCTTGCTTATGGTTGGTGTCGGCCACCAGTAATAAGAAAAAGGAAAGGAAAAAAAAGGAAAAAAGATAAAAATATAGAAAAGTGTCAACATTAGCGATTTTTAGCCTAAATTGGCCTGGATGATTGAATTGATGTCAATGTGAAAATGTTTATGACTAAATTAGCTTAATTGAAATGTTTAAAACTAATTGGTATCAATACAATAGGTTTATGACTCTCTCTTTTTTGGTTCTTTTCCCCGACCCCATCTATATTACTAAAACACTTCTATATTTAAATCTAAGAAAACTCTTAGACAAAGTGAGGTGAGAGCGTGGATTGAACGAGTGCAAAATCGAGTGAGAGTGAGAGTGAGTGAAGAGAGAGTCGTTGAGGTAGGTAGGGTTTGAGTAACATCCATATTATTATGAATTTACCATCCTCAAACCATTTATCAAATATATTAACCTATATGACAACTCGGCCTATCAAACATGGGTTAAGAAATGAATTTATGACTCTTTTTTTGCGGGTCTACTAATACGTAGGGGTGAAAGATTTCAAGTTTTGTACAACTTCCACATATAACCTAGAATGTACCCACCTGGAATAGTTTCATCATTTTTTGAAACCTGAAACCCACTCCGCGTTCCTTTGAACTTGAAACCTACTCTATCACATTATCTAGGATTAATTCTAGAGTCTACCCAGATTTAATCTATATTATTAATTAAATAATTACAGTGAATCATTGCTTTTAATAGACACAATTTACTGCTACAATTCATTGATTACGACTTATATCTAGACACACAAAAATTATGAAACATTAATAAATTAAAAGTCTCGATTATAAATTTGAAGCTCAAACTAGTGGTTCCAAATTATACATTTATCGTTGCGAAGACATACCAAGAAAAACACGAAAAATTATTTCGATTTCTAAATATAAAACTCGAAACCTACTGATCGAAATAGATTTTTCAATTTTTTAAACCTAAAACATATCTTATATATTTTGAAACCTGAAATCAAACATGTTCCTATTAGTCTGATTTTCAAATATTAGATTCCATCACGAAACCTTACTCGGCCCTACTAATATGTCATTATTCCTTCTATCCACATCGTTTCGTTTCGGTTAAAACTAAACGAGATATTATCGACAGTGCGGTCCACGGAGGAGGAATCCCCATCAGCCCGTTGCGGTCGCCACAAAAAGAGCCTCGCTTTTCCGGTGGGGTCCACTCTAAAGTCACCCTGCTAATCTAAAAGATGTCGAGCTGGACCTATTTCCGCCGTTGGCCGAGGCTACACACAGATCAGACGGCTCAGATTGTTCGTCGGAGGTGGCAATCAACATGGTGCAGGGCCCCGCAGCCACGTTTTGCGGTGGCGATTGGCGGAGGAGGGGTTAGTTGAGTCCTAGCCGTCGCTGTAAATACAAAGAGAATCGGCCATTGCCGTCGCCCGCATGGACTGCCCTTGGCCCATTCCTCGCCTGTTCTAATCTCTCTCTCTCTCTCTCTCTTCCTCTTCTTTTCTTTTGCTTATTGTTGGAGTCCCTTCTCTTTGAGTCTATTTTTTTTTTTATAAGTAATGGAGCATGGCCATGGCTATTACAAATTTCCTTTAACAATGAAACTTTAGAAATGGTCGCTATCGGTAATGACTTAATTTCTTCTTTATTTTTACATGAAGAGAAAGTCCATCTTAGATAGATAAACTTTGAGTCTATAAAATACCCTGCTAATTTCATGAACAGGGTAACGGATGAGTGACTCAATAAATGAAATTACCGACACTTAATGGTTTAGGAAATTGAAGGTGTTCCATGTGCCTAATCCACCACACCAATTACAAAATTGATCACCAAATCAAGAGAGAGAGAGTCTTTCAAGTAAAGTTACTTAGGTGTAAAATTTCTTGACACAACCTACCAATTAGAGGTCACAATGTTGGTATTTTCCTAGACCGAAAAGGACAGTCCAAAACAGAATGGTCCACAAGAAATTCACCACTTCTATTCTTCAAAGAAGTAGGGAGATTTTGCTGCAACGATCCATTTTGGTATCCATTTTTGCTTGGATGTATCTTACGTTGTCCTTCCTTAAAAGAAGCGGCCGGCGGGTATCTCAACATCAAGTATCGTGGTGACCATACTCTCCAAACCGAGCTAAGCCAACTTTACAAAACTAAAGTTAAACAAAGCTTCTTTGATCTTTTGCACCAAGGGGATTAATCCACAAGGTCTGGACGCTACTGATGTAATGCGGTCCCATTACACGTTAGGAGACAATGACTTCGAGTATGAGCCAAGGGATACATATCCGCAAGAGGAATCTACCATGGATATTCGCCTCTCAAGAAACCCTTTTTCCTTTTGTATCGGATCATGTATTACTAGGAAAATCACCCAAGCATCTCCATGTGGCCCATTTTCGAAGGATGAGGAATCAAGTAGCTGATTGGGTAGCTAATGATCAACGTTTGAATGCTCTTCCCTCTTTTTGGTTAGCCCAGCCCCCTAAGCCCAAGCGGGGCTTCTTGTGTTTTGATGTCCCTTTCTTTGGGCTTTGTCTAGAATTCCTAATGATAAATAAAAGTAGCAAAAAATAAATAAATTTTTGCTTTTCATAAAAAAAAAAAAAAAAAAAAAGGCTTAAACCCATCGTGTTGATACTTATTCAATCTTCATTTTGTTTTTAATTTTGTCAGTTTAATCTTAAATATTTATATGAAATTCGAATGTAATTATTCCAATCAATTTCCATTGGATATTGTTGACATAGCAATCTACTCATTATCAATCATTCTATGCAGTATGCTGCCATGTCAGCAATTTCTAATGATAATAGGTTAGAAGGATTACATTGGAATCTTGTGTAATGCTTCGGGACCAAAAAAAATTGTCCAAAAAATACTAAATTTATTGTATTATAACCAATTCAATTTTAAATCTTTTAATTGTGCCAATTGAATCTTAAATCTTTTGATAATTTGCCAATTTAGTCATAAACTTTTTAATTGTGCCAAATTATTTCTAAATCTACCTTTGAATAATTTGCTAATTTAGTCCTTCAAGCTAATTTTGTTCCAAAGATAATTAACATGATAGTTTAGTGAACACCAACCATCCTACTTGGCATGATCGGCATTGGGACGATTTTTTTCATTTTTCTAAAATTTCTATTGTTTATAATTTTTCTCCTTTCTTTTCTTTTTCCAATTTTGGGTCGGTGACCCTTGCTTGGTATGGGTGAGGGTGTGGCGGCTCTCGCCGGGCAACAAGTGAGGGTTGCAACCCTTGCTTGGATCTAAACAAGGGCCAAGTCGTCCTTCAAGAGATGGAAAGAAAAAAGAAAGAAAAGAACAAAAATAAAAGAAAAAACAAAAAATTAAAATACTGCAAAAATTGTCCAAGTTAGCACCAACCATGTTATGTAGGACAATCAACATTAACCAGACTGCCTTTTATCAACTGTTTTCGATCAAAATTAATAAGAATCACTAAATTAACAAATCATCAAAAAGGTTTGTGACTAAATTGACACAATCAAAAAATTTACGACTAAATGACAAAATGTCAAAAATTAAAGACTAAATTAGTGCAATTGTAAGATTTAGAATTAAATTGACTGTTATACAAAAATTTAAGGCTTTTTGCATGATTATCCAAATTTATAATTAAATTGACAAAATTAGTGAATTTATAATTAAATTAACATCCGTATAATAGCCTTTTCAAACTTATTGAACATGTCCATAAAGAAGCATACCAAACCTCTTCAAATTCAAATTCATAACTGGTTTCCTTTTAACGGGGCAAAAGAAAAATGGGGGAAGTCAACTCATTCGGGTTTTGTCTCCCATACTATGTAATTTAAGGATTTGCAAAGCACATTAGGATTCGCTTTACGGTAAACTTTGCCTTTTGAGGAAAAAAAAAAAACAGAATCGCTTTATTATAAAATGATCTGCTCATGCTGGTTTTGGGGGAATTATGCCCTCTTTATTTTCCCCACTAGTCCGACCGGTTATAACATAAAGCGAAAAGTAAACAAATTCTTGCTTTGCAATGTGACCTCGATTCGTTTTTTTTTGGTTTTCATTTGGTGTTCAACTCTATGAATTCTATTATCCGTAGAGTACCTCGAACGTATGGAAATGGCTATAAGAGTTGCTCTACCTCGTTCTCGCCTAAAAGCATATATGCATCGCTAGGCATACATGATTTTATTTAGTAAGATACTATTACTTTCTCATTTGTAGATAGCCTAGTAAAATTTAGGAATGATCGGTTCCAAATTTGATCCTATCCAATGGAACCGGTCATTTTTTTCTAAGTATTTTTTTTTCATTACTTTTTCCCTTATTACCTGGATCCGAATTGTGATAGTATTTAGTTCACATTTTATTAATTTTTTTGAAGAAATAATAAAATAAAAAATATATTTAGTCAGTTCGGTTTGATTCTCCTTTGGAATTGAGAACCATACTGCTTAGACACTATTTCCACTTTTAGAAACTGGGAATGGGACTAAACCAGCTGGTCTGGGTAATTCCTGATTTAAGTATTTTGTTTTGCACACATCCTAATAAAATTTATTTAAGTATAAAGTTATGTCTTCAATGGAGCGATTAGCTTTATAGGGCACTTCAATAGTGTCTCAAGGGATCTAGCCCTAACTCTTACCATGTGCGTACGCCCGATATCGAGGTTTTTGTATAGGTTTTTGACCAATGTATTACGAGAAAAATCACCAAATTAATCGTAAACTTATCATACAAATGTTAATTTATTTTAAATTTTAAATTTTATTAATTTAATCCTAAACCTTTGTGAGAAATTTCATAATGGTCATTTTGGTCAATTTTTGTTGAAATTACTGATGTGGTAATCCAATCACCAATCATTCTACATGGCACACCGCCACATTAGTGATTCTTATGAAAATTGATCAAAATGATTACATTAAAATTCTGCATAAATTAAATAGTTTATGATTAAATTGATATCCACGTAATAAGCTTATGATTGATTGAACAATTTTCCCATGTATTACCTGTCCTATAAAGAAGCATATCAAAGTTGAGATGAGACCTCTTAACATTCAAATTCAAAACCTGTTTCCTTCGTGCGAAGAATTTAACGGGGAAGTCACTCGCTTGGGGTTTTGTCTGGCATAATATCTAAACTTTGCTTTGAGGTACACTTCCTCTTTTGAAATGAGAAACCGCTTTAGTAAAAAGTGATCTGCTCATGCTAGTTTATTAGAGTATTGGGGGAATTATGCTCTCTTTTTCCTCATTAGGTTCTTTTTTGGCTTTTTGGTAAAAAATTCCTCACTAGTTCAATAGTCATTAAATAAAGCCAAAGAGTGAATAAAATTGTGTTTTGAATAATGCGCTTGATTCGTTTTCTTTTCCATTTGGGTCCGATTTCTCTCTATTCCTTTATTCGTAAAAGTACTAGAAATGGCTATAATAGAGTTTCTCTTATTCATATCGTCGCATCTATACCTCATTGTCATATATAGGCCACTAAGCATAAATTCGTGTTTTGCGTAATGCGCTCGATTCATTTTCTTTTCCATTTGGGTCCGATTCTCTCTCTATTCCTCTATTCGTAAAAGTACTAGAAATGGCTATAACAGAGTTTCTCTTATTCATATCGTCGCATCTATATCTCATTGTCGCCTATAAGCATATATAGGCCACTAAGCATAAACAATTATATATACCAAGAAACTATTGTTCTCTCGTTGGAAGATAACCCAGTGAAATCTATGTAAATTGAGCACGAGTTTAAGAGGTCCTTGTTTTTTGGATGATTATTGGAATATCTCGCTAACGTTTAACGATCAATTAATCTCGAACGCACCGGCAGTCCTCTCTTCTTGACTGCATCTGGTAATTATAAAGTCATACAAGTTCATGGCTCTTGAAGGTGGCCCAAGAAATTGGCGGCAATAGGGTTCGAGTTGCAGTGGTGATTGATGTTAGGGCTCCCTATGAATTAGGTAAGGAAGATTCGGAGAAACCTCTTTCGAATGTGGTTGAAATCGACCATACATCGCTTAACTATAAGTTCATGTCTTCAATGGGGCAATTAGCATTATAAGGGCACTTCTATAGTCTCTCGAGGGATGTATCATTTGCCAATTACTCTTCGTAATTGATGGGTTTTTCATTAATAATGGGCCGCCCATGTTGGCTAAACCCAGCCCATTATTATTATTTTTTGAAAGGGCCCATGAGAGTGGTAAACTACCAAAGTGGTTATTTTGTGGGAGAAAAACTGTAAAATAAAAGAAAAGGATAAAAAGAAGCATTTGAAGATGAACATTTTTTTTTTTACGTTTGAAGTCTCTTCCATGCAAAAACAAAATAAAAACTCTCTCAAGAACAATGATTCACCCTAATTAAAAACTTTTGTCGCTATAAAGAAAGCACTTAATCCGTGACAAATAAGATATGTTTATTTAAGTTATATGCCTTTCAATCCGTGTTACATGTACCTAGGGCCGTTTCCGCATTTTTTTTTTATTGATATTCGATTAGTTCAAGTTTTGTTTTTCCGGAATCCATTTCCTTTAGTAACCATGTGTATATGCCCTCGATATCTAGGCTTTCACAATCCAACGATTATTAATCTCCGACGAACCAATCCTCGAGGATTTTTACTAGCCCCTTAGGTCTTATTTAGTAACTATTATATTCTTCTATCTTTGTGTACCTTTGTTTTATGTAATATAAAGTTCATTTAATTACGTTAGGTAATTTTTCCATTCTCGGGAATAGATCATTAGCCTGAGAATAGATTTAGAACATACATAAGAAATGAAAAAAAAAAATCTACTTGTTTGTTTATGGGAATAATTTTTGAAACAATGTCATTTTATTTTGTCTTTTCCTTTCGTCTTCTTCCTCCTCTAGTCGAAGGCCTAATGATCGGTTAAAGACAAGGGCTAGCGAGGCTCGATCTTGCCATAGCTGGTGGAGGATAGCCTTGCCATGGTTGGGTGAGGTTGGCCTCGCCATGGCCGGGAGAAGCGGACCTTGCCATGGTCGAGCGAAGCTAACCTCACGAGCCTCGCCTACCCATAAGCAAGGTGAGACCTCGCCTAGCCACCATGAGGTCGATTTCGATTGGCCATGGCTAGGCCAACCTTGCCCAACCCCCGTGAGGTCGACTTTTGTAGCCCTTGTCTCTAGTCGATTGCCGGCCATTCATCAAGGCCTAATGACTAGCTAGAGGAGGAAGAAGAGGAGAGGAAAAAAAGAAAAGAAAAAATGAGAAAAATCTCAAAAAATTATTAAAAACTAAAAGAAATTCTACGTCACAGAAAAATTTGAGGGTTGTACCAAATGCATTTCCGTTATTTTTCTATTCTGGGAATAGAAATTTTATGTAGCTACCAAGCACGTTCTTCTATTCAAAAACGTGTTTAGAAAATAGAAATAGAAAAAAATTATTTCTCAATAGAAATTATTTCCTGAAAATAAAAATATTACCAAACGCACACTTATCGTCAAAATGTTGTGATTTATTTTATAATGACAAAGAATTTGTTGTTTCCTGCATATTCATCTCATGGAAAGATGTTGGGCCTTGGATCACACGATCCATTGGGCCATGGGATCGTTGCGCCCCTGTTTTCTCAGTTTGGTCAACGAAGCCTGGGTTTGTAAGAGTATTTCAACAGGAGCAGCTCCCTGTTTGCAAAGGATTGCATTGCATTGCAATTGCAAGTCCTTTTGCTTTAAAAGCTTAAGACTATGAAGGACAACGGGACTGATGTGAGGGCAAGAACACCATCTCGAATGTGAAATCAAGATTGAGTAGAGAGAGGAGCTGAAAATTCCAATTGATGACTCCATGGTGGAGTAAGATAAGTTATAATGGAGATGGCGACGGTTGATGCCTAATTTGTGTCAACCAGTGAAATAAAAACTTCTGAAAGAACAAGATAACACTAGGGATGACCATGAGGCAGGTCTGGAAGAGCCAGCGGTACCCCGACCATCCCAGAAACTTAGAACACTGCAAACCCCGATCATACATGGAACCCGACTCGAACCCAGGTCGGATTCTCGAAGGGCACATTCCCAAACCCAACTCCTCACACAAGTATACAATACACCCGTGACCGAAAATAACCCGTCACAGGTTCTATGAAAGCTGTATTTCCTTAGTAAAGACCAATGATTAACTTTGGAAATGCACACCGAAATCACCATCATGAAGTCGTATCTTTTCAAATGTACCGAGAATTTTACAAATATAGCACACCTAGGTTCACAGACCATGAAAAATTTCAAAAAAGCAGACCGAAGATGGCACCAAGATTCCTAAAAACTTCCAGGAACATGGAAAATACAATAGGGCCAAAGGACGAACGGAGCGGCGCGTGACGCCAGGGCCCAACGACATAACGGGAAAGAGAGCATCAAGGAGAAAACGACCCGTAACAGCTCACGCTCGACACCGCTGTACAGCAGTACCTCCGGATACTTTGCCAGAGAAAGCAGCTCCTGCAAGTCATGCTCATGTCACCCTCCCCACCAACTCCTCGTCAAATACCCACAAAGAAAAAGTTTCAGACTTTCTCAAATCTCTGTCCCACGCTCGGGAACAAGCAGCATCTGATGATGTCCTTCCCCATCTCTCCTACACGAAAACAGGCCCAACAACTCTACATGGTTCTTTTCCACAGTTCCCCATCTTACACTATGAACAGTGAAAGAACAAACAAGCCCTAGAAAAGGAAGTGAGATTTGAAGGGAAAAAAGAAACGAAAAGAGATGTGTATGTACACCACCATTGGGAGAAAAAGAGAGGCACAAGGTTTGCTCTAAAGAATCTTGCTCACACATCACTATCCTTTTTCTTCTTTTCGGTTTTCCTCCCTGGTTTCGGGGCTATCTTGGGCCTGAGAGCTCCATGGCGTAGGTATCCAGGGAATGGTCGTCGTCATCCTCGTCGAGCGATGTGCCGAAGATGTTTGGCCGGTCCGGGCCGTGACCGCTGGCTTTGGCAACACTGGTGATGAGGGAGAAGTTGGTGGCGGGGTTCAGGTGGTTGTGGGTGGCAGCCCATTTCTCGGCGAGCCCGTCGCCTTCCAGCATCCGGACGACCTCAGACATCTTGGGCCGGTGGGCTGGCAGGTACTGGGTGCACAGGAGCGCCACCTGGAGCATCTCTCCCACGTCGATCCGGTCATAGCTGCTCCCCAGCTCTTTGTCCACCAGGAGTTCCACTTTCTTCTCTTGATGTATTTGCTTTACCTGTCACAAGAAACTAATCATGTTAGATATCTTGCCAAAAGGATGAAACTGAATAAAAATGCCGTAAGAGAAAACATATCTAACGTGCTTGCAGGTCAGCAAATTTACAGGGAGCAATGACTAAACTTATGGTGCATTGTAGGATCACACTGAACTCAGATGCTCTGAAGACCTGTCAATTGAACTTAAGCTTTACAGGCTTCTGTGTGCACAGTGTGCACCGGAATGCGCAGACCTTCCAAAAATTATGCTATGGAGATTGAAATGGTGTTGTCTAATGACATGCCTTAAGTGTAAAATGTTTGAAACAGGCATCAATGCACAATAAGCAATAAGTAATGCCTAACAACAGAATCATAAGAACTAAAAGATGCATTTGGCTTTTCAAATGGAACACAGTAAGTGAAAACATATAGGGAGATGGCCAAGTGCTGACTTAAGCTGCTACGTTGTTAGTGCATTCTTGTATTGTACTTGTACACCTAATTCTTGCTCACACATAGAAAAGAATCTGCACAGGTGACTTACCCATTCAAGCATTGCTCCTTTCTGATTAACTGTTTTGCCAAACTCAAGAGCTCTCATTCCTGTTATAAGCTCCAACAAGAGAATCCCAAAGCCAAAGACATCAGTTTTCTCAGAGGATTGGCCTGTTGAGAGATATTCAGGAGCAATATGTCCAACTGTACCACGAACTGCGGTCGTGACATGGGAGTCAGCATGGTCCAGGAGCTTCGCAAGGCCAAAATCACCGACGACGGCCTCATAATAGTCATCAAGGAGCACATTAGCTGCCTTCACGTCTCTGTGGATTATTTTTGGGTCGCATTGCTCATGCAGGTACAGGAGACCCCGAGCAGCTCCAATGGCTATTCTCTTTCTCGTGTTCCAATCTAGTGCCGGTTTTGCTGTACGACCAAAGGTCATGAATGTATCAGTAACCAGTTTATCAGAGCAGGAACCAGACTTGTAAACAATGCCACACTATCAATTCGTTAGAGCCATAATGACATTGATCTGGGCATAGCATGACCACGTGGGGTTTCAAATGCATTTCTTCAACAAAAACCAGAATGCAGTTAGACCAGTCAAGCATGTTGATTTGACAAAAGGGACTATGCACAAACCTTTGAGCCTTGAAGCAACACTACCATTGGACATGTGAGGGTACACCAGAAGCCTTTCATTTGAAGTGGCACAGTATCCAATCAATCGCAGCAAGTTGCGATGGACAGCCAAGCTGATCATCTCCAGTTCAGTCCGGAACTGCAATTCTCCAGTTGTCCCAACTATGTCTTTCAGACGTTTCACTGCGACCAGGGTCCCATCCCCAAGCTTCCCCTTGTATACATTGCCGAAACCTCCAGTGCCAAGAATGTTCTTGGAGCTGAAATTGTCCGTCGCCAATTGCAGCTCTTTGAAAGTGAAGGTCTTGAGGTTTCCCAGGCTAATAAGCCCCACTTCTTGCTTCTCTGCAGAAACAGTCGACACACCCCAATCAGAACGTGGCATCAGTCAATGACGTATCTCAACAGAGTTTGTTTTTTAAGGATAATTATGACACTAACCATTGATGTTGAGGATGATATGATTTTTCTTTTTCTTTGCATGTAAAACGAACCCAATAGCCAACAGAACAAGTGTGGCAAAGCTGAGACTGACCCCAAGAGCAATGGCCAATTTCTTGGACTTTGATTCATCTGTATAAAACCAAAAGGAATAAGACAAAAAAGATGAAGAAGACAGTTCATTTGGGTTAAAGAGACCGACCAAAAAGAAGTTGGGTTAAAGAGAACAGAGGATTGTCTAGAGAAGAATAGTTAAATGAAAGTGAAGGTTCAGAAGAAGTTACCATCAGAAGTATTCAAGAAGGAAAGAGGGATAGGAATGGTGGATCCAGAGCACCCTTCAGTTGGGTTTCTTCCACATATCGAAGGGTTTCCTACAACACTGCATATTTCAACCATACAAAAATAAATTACAAATATAAAACCAAATAAAATATAGTTTTGGAGAAAGAGAGAGAGAGTTGATACTTGAATGTTCTAGCAGGGAATTTGGGCACAGGTCCACTGAGATTATTGTAAGACAAGTCCCTGAAAAAACCCAGAGAGCATCATCACCAAAAGTCCTTTCAGGAGAAAAGTAAATGAAACCCAGCACCCAAACATTCAGCTTTGATTTTCTTTTCTTTTTTTAAAGAGCTCTTTTGAGGTTTTGCAGCTGCATGATTACGATTCTCAAGACATCGAATCGTTAAAAACAGAGAAAACGAGAGAGAGAGAGAGAGAGAACCATACTCACAGGAAAGCAAGCGGTGGGATTTTGGCCAAAGACACAGGGAAAGCACCAGACAAGCTATTATTGTTTAGCCTCCTAACCTCACCAAAAGACAACAAACAAGGCGTTAGACAACATCAAGAACCTCGAAAAAGGAAAAGAAAAGAAAAAGAACTCATTAGGCAACAAGAAGGAACGACCGTGAAGTAGAAATCACAATTTGCTCACACCCCAAAAAATGAAAAGGGCACAAATGGTTTGGATTAACAATATTCCGGAAGCAAAGACAAAAAAGAACTGTAAAAATAGCAGAATATTCAGTACTCACAGATATTGTAGACTATGCAGTTGCCCTAGAGACTCAGGAATTGGACCAGAGAAGTGATTGTTGGAGAGATCCAAAGTCTCGAGTCTTGGAAGAGTACCCAACTCCGGTGGGATGCTGCCTGAGATGTTGTTGTTCTGCAGTAGCCTACAAGACTCAAAAGAACCGCACGACAAGCATATCAAGTTTAAAATTATTCAACGAAAGATGAAAAAAGCTGAAGCTGGTCAAACATATGTTCTTTCAAAATCAAGAAACTGAGGATGGACACCACACAAGACAACGAAAAACTTCCGAACCCAACACGTTCGTTTTCCCCTTATTTCTTTTTCCTAGAGCAAACAAACAGAGGTTGAACGAGGAATTCAAAATCGCAAACAAACAGAGGTCGAACGGGGAATTCAAAATCGCAAACTCAACAAAAGAATCAACTTGAAGGAACATGTCCTGTTTTCTTACACTTGTCGGAGATTAGTGAGATTTCTTATAGTCCCAGACAGAGTTCCTGATAAAGACTGGCTAGGAGCTCCTCTGCAAAACAAGGTCCGAAGAAAAAGAAAATCCATGAGAAGAACTCTCGAACTGCAACCAAAAAGAGAGAAAAGACCAAATTCGCCATGGAAAATGCGCGAGAAAAAAACTCACAGGCCAATGACTAGATTGTCAGTGGAGCAAGTGATCATAGCCCAACTGCAGGGGTCGACAGAATCTTCATCCCAGTTGTTCAAAACTCCATGCGGATCGTTTCAGCTCTCTCCTCACAGCGATCAAAGCCTCCACTGAAAGAACACCAAAGAAAGCAAAAAGGGTATCAGTATTTCACCACCCCACACGCGCACGGCTCGTGAACGAGGAAAGTTGATGATGGGTTCTACCTTCATGGTTGCGAGGCTCGTAGCAGAGACAGAGAGGAGGGAACAGAGCAGAGAGAACCGCGAGAATAACGGAGAAGACAACAGGAAAGAGCTTGTTGGATGCCATGGTCTAGTTCCCAGAACGAAAGTCATGAACACGTTCGACCAGAAAAAAACACAAATGGGGCGCCCGAAATCACACTTTCCCTTTGTATCTCTCTCTCTCTCTCTCTCTTCTTCTGTGTCCCTGGGGGCTTCTCTTTTGCTTTACCAGTCCTTTTCAGTCCATCCCTCTCCACTTTGCCTTGGCAAAAGACTCGTTGCAGTGCATTTGCATACGTGACAACATGATTTCTTCCCCATAAAAAAATCATAATCAAAGAGAAAATCGAAAAAAGATGGGGAAAAACAAGAAAAAAAGAAAAGGGATGGGGAACATATAAAAGGAAAAAAACAAAGGAAAAAAGAAAAAGCCCGAGAAAAGAAAAAGGAAAAAGCAGAGCCAAAGCTCCATCTGCGTGTATGAGGGAGGGAGGCAGAGGAGTTGATACGACCTGTCAGGACCAGGGTGGTGCTCAGAATTTGAGAGGGACGGGCGCCCTGCCATGCGAAGAAGAAGAAGAAGAACAAACAGTATGTACAACGCTAATAATCTCCATCTGAAATTGATTCTTAGGAAAAATCAAAGAATCTTTTTTTTTTTAAAGTTAATGGTATTTTAATGAAATGATTGTGCTCTGTTCGTATGTTGGGATTGGTTCATCACATCGGTTGCCATGATTAGCTTTCTTCACTTGGCTAGGCAGAGCTTGAACCTGCCGACTTAGGAGAGGAAAAAGCTAGGCTGAACCTAGAAAATTTATTGTTGCCCAAAAATAAAAAGGACGTAGAAAAATCATTATTGTGAAAAAAAATTTGCAATTTTGGCAAACTTTCTTCTGGTCTTACTTTTTCCAGCTTACATGGCATCGTGTGCTGGCACATCATATCAAGAGTATAGAGAGAGGGGAAATAAATGGAAATAGGGATTCTAAATTTTTTAGAATATATCATAAAAATCCTAAATTATTTATTTCGCAGCATCACATCCCTCACCCTTCAACCCTTCTCATTTGATAAAAGTATCATATGTTTATTACTAAAAACCCTAAGCTTTGTTTATTGTGACATTAATATTCCGAACTTCTTTTTCGTATTGTACTCAAAATTTACACCATTACAATAAAATATATAGCTTATTGATGTCACAACATGCATAATTAAGTGGTTTTGGTGATTGTATATTAGTGTCATGCTTGGCATAGTTTAGGTTTCTTGTTGATAGAAAAAAGTTTGGATAATAATGTCACAAAAAATTTTAGACATTAGATTCTTTCTATAATACCTTCTAAGAGAGTTACTTTATGTATATTAGGTGATAAAATAAGGATGTTTTAGATTTACAATGCTAAGTTTTTTATTCAACTCGAGCCTTTTTAATGCTCAAAAACCAAAATCAATTCACTCAATATAAGTATGCTGTATATGCAGATATAAAAGTAACCTTAGTTTTTTTTTTTTTTTTTACTGTCTACAGGTCTGCTCCAGTGGAAACTGTTCATCGTTATAATTGTGAGCCGTGTCGGCCTTAGTTGATTTTGTAATTTCCCATTTGAAAATGGTTTTTTTTTTTTTTTTGTATTTTTTCTGAGAAATATTCTGACAAGAAAATGTGACTGATTAGACCCTGGCTTTCTTCAGGAGGAAAATACCTACTCCTTCCTGCAAACGGAATAAGAAAGATGATACATCAAGGGATCTTTTGGCAGGGAGTGTGCTGATTTTCAGAGCTACGGCTCATGCTGTCTGGCGACCAATAAAAATTCATTGTAGGACGTACATAATGTAACAATAATTGTTTTTTATTTATTCATTTATTTTGATTTTGTTGTCGGCTTCCAGATTAGCCTGTGCTGTGCGTAAACGCATATATAAGAAAGATAAAAAAAGAAAAAAAGGAAAGTTTTTACCATTATTCCAATAAGGCCCATTTAGTATTTATTTGTACATATATTTAATGGGTATGTCTCCAAAAAAAAAATCGTATATATAAAAACTATATTTAAGTTAAATGCATTGAGAGAGAAAAAAATCAAAGATGTGATTAATTGATGAAAGAAATTTAAATTATTGTGAGATGAGGGAGATTTGAATTCAAATTTGGGAAGTAGAATATTTATTGGATGAGTTGGTAATTAATTAACTATATTCGGGTTCTAACAGAATTTTTCTTGACAAAACATATGTTTTGTAAAATATGCTATCACCTAGCTTTGACTTTTCATAGGATTTTTTTTATATGAAAGTTTGAGGTTGAAATGGAATCTGCTCATGAGTTCATCATCATTCTCATGGTATGATTTATTTAATTATTTTGCTATTCAAAATGGTCTTTTATGAATGATTATTGACTTAACCTAGATATGGTATAAATGAAATATTTCATTTCTATGTTACGAATAGCAAGAATGAGATAAGGTTTCTTCTCTTGTTATTTTTCCCAACTTTTTTTTTTCCTTTTAGATAAAAATGTTTCATAAATCTTTGAGATACATTATGGGACAAGGTCCATTCATGCCGCCAACGTTGAGAAAAAATATCAATATTTTTATTTGTAACTAAAAAAATTAGATGAGGCTTTCCTTTATTAATTGGTTTGTGTAAGGAAATCATTGTGTGAAGAAAAAAATTAACTAAGTAATAGGGTGTTGGGGTTGCACGTGCAAAAAGAAAGGTTTAAATCAGGTGAGGCTTTTCCTTTTGATATTAATTAATCCTAGTTAATCAATCGCTAATCATAGACTAACAGCCTCATAAGTCATAATGTCTACACGGTTCCGTTGAGATAATTACTTCACTAATGTAATCAAGTGTTTCAAACTTATAATTTCTATTAAAAAGGGGGCTTCCAGCCCAATTTCTTTTTTGGGTAATCGTCGTGGAGAAATTGTACTCGATACTCTCTAAAAAGTTATAGTACATATATATAGTATCATAATGTTTAAAAAGATAAAGAAATAAGTCAATTTCCATCCATCATTTAAATTTATGATCTTATGTGAAAACCTATCTTAATCTACTGAAAGCATGAATCGAAATGTATCATGGTAGATGTAACCGAGCTTGTCGGAGAGAGACGTGAATGGGGTTGGAGATTTTTTTAACCTAATAGGGCTAGATATTGCTGATTAGTTAGGACTTGCACGGATTTAAATGCGAATTTGTTGTAAAGAAAAATAGGTAGCCATATAATATCAACTATACATTTATTTAATTAAAAAAATATTATACAAATAATCTTGTACCTTTCTATAGGGCATCAACCATACGACAAAAGATGCTAGGTATAACCTAGTGCGAGCCCAGACTTTTGCACATATAATGTACTTATTGATTCCGAAATTTTGAAACCCGAAACTTACCTAAAAATATGGGTTCAGCATGATCTATAGGTTTCACAAGTTATCTAGCATGCCCTTTATTGTGATGGTCACTTAAGAGACCATATGACTATTGGATGGTTCGAGCTTGACTAAGGCGATACATGATCTTAACTTTTTACCTAACACTAAAATGAATTATACAATGCTTCGGGCCACACTTCGTATCTTTAGGCAAGCATCCAATCTGACCTTTGATTCCCCCTTTACTTTACTTTTTTCTTTTTTTAGAATGGAGTGATATCTTTTATGCCATTCATAATTGGTTTATATCTCAATGAATCCTATCTCAAGAGGATACCAAATGCCAAATAGGATAAACAAACACAATAATGGATGGAACTGGCTAAAAAGTAAAACCCATAGAGTTGCCTCTATATTTTATTAATTATTTTTTCCTTTCTTTAAATCTATCTTTTTTAGTACCTTAGTTCACTGCGATGCACATTGGGGTTAATATCGATCTAGGGTTGATTTTGGATCGGCCCAACTTAGCCGGTCTTTCTAGTCTTGGAGCCGCTAGAACATGTACTGTGCGAATTGGTCCTTAATCCGGGATTTGAGGGTCTATCTAACCCTGATCAATCTCGTAAATACATTTTTTCATCAAACCCTAGGTATAAGACTATAAGTACCCATCCTCCTCTTCTGCTGTTTTCCTCTCCTAGAGTCTCGCTCTCGCTCGATCTTAGATTATGGATGAATCTTACGTTTCCATCTCTTTGGGGCCCGACTCTTCGTCTTCTCTCTACTCATATTTCTTTTGACTGAACAAATATTCCTTAATAAGTGGTTTTCTAGAAGGACAATGACAGAGGTCAAAGTGGAGTTTACTGGAAAAACAAATATGATGAAAGTGAGTTGCTATGGGATACATAGAAGCCAGCCCCCCTTGCAAAAGCGAATCCAAACTCTTAAGACCGCAGAACCAGGTCATATGTAGGACTACTTTTCTCTTCAACTCGGTCTTTGAACAAGCAAAACATCGGAAGACTCACAATTGCATACAAGAAAAAACCATGGATTGCATCCAAGTAGAGTACTCCGATTTCCGGGGTCCGAGGGTTTTAAAAAACATTCCCGGCAGCAAAAAGAATAAAAAAAATGTGAATGAAAAACCTGGCCCAATTAAACTGAGTCCATGAATCTAAGAATCAGTGAGAATGATTGCCATTGACTGCACGAATCTATGATATATATTTAAATATCCAGCACGTTTGCTTTGCTTCGATCAAATCGTGCTTTTGTTTAAACCCACCACCAACATTATCTTATGGCCATTGAATATATAAAAAATAATTACTGGACAGACTTTATGAAATGGGGATATTGGAGCACTCTCCCCACAAACCACAAATCTTTTTTGGAGTGCGTTTCCTTCTTTCTTTTGCCATCGGGAATGATTCGCCTTCCATCGTTTCGTTGGTGTCTCAGTCTCTTTTGAAGACTATTTTTTAAAAGAGGAGGACGGAGAGAGAGATATGAAAGCTATAGAAAAGCCGCCCTCCTTGCCCATATAAAGCAAAAGGCGATGCGCCCGTGCCTCTCCCCCGGCCTTCTTCCTAATCCCCACCCGCTCCTCAGCTTTTTTAAAGGCCTAGGGTGCTCCCATGTTTGCTTTGTTTTCCCCCCTAAATTATTGTTAGAGTTGAGCTCGCCATCGGGAAATCAATAAGGTAAATATGATGCATTCGTTTCGAGAAAAAATTCATGATAAAAGAATGCTTTTTGGGAATTTATTGTCTAATGAAATAGTTGGTTTTCACTTGTTTGGTGATTTGTGACTTAAAATGATTTTTGACATTTGAATCTAATTCGAAAAGTGCTTGCAAAAGATCGAGTAGCTGCGCATTTTGGAAAACTAGAGAGGATAGACTCCATCTGCAAGTCCAAGTTTAGGGACTCATGAAAGAATTTTCATCTCTCTCTCAACGCATGCATTTCACAGATCTTGCAATTCTCACATCCATGTTGTTCGCGAACGAATCTAGCTCCATGCAGATCCCCAAGTTCCTCTCCTCCTCCTCCTTCAAGTCATTGTACCAGGAGAAGATGCTTGGCTTTGGCCCACGGTCCTTCCCTCCCCCCCCTCGCCGCTATCCCAGGCTCGGATTGACGTGTCTTCCTAATCTCGATGCTGAGTCATTGAAAAGATCGATACGTACTTGCGAGAGTTCTATGCCTTTTGCATTTTTGGAAGTAAGGGTGAGCATGGTTTCAAAATAGAACCTAAAATTTGAGAACTGCACTAATGGAAATTTGTAAGTTTCAGGTTCTTAAGTATGCAAAGTAGGTTTTAAGTTTCAAAATTTAGAAAACCTGTTTTGACTGGTAGGTTCTAGGTTTCAAAATTTGGGAAACTTATTTCAATGGATAGGTTCTAGATTTTAGGTTGATAGAACCTGAAACTTAAAACTAAAACAAGTTTTTGTGATTTTCTTAGAATCCATGTTTGGGCAATTGTTTCATTCAAGATAATGATTCTATATAATATAAGAGCAATCGGTACATTGAAAATTATAAAATTTCCTTAATACTATTCAACAAGTGCATATAAATACCCGTTCTTAAGCAATCGATAATAAAATCTTTTTTTAGTTTTATTGTTGCGTTTATTTTTGTTTTGCATAACTAAAGATGGAAAAAAAAAAGAAGCTTGTAGGAACTTGGAACCGTAACAGGGTGGGTTTAGGTTTTAGCTATCGATGGGTAAGTTCCAAATTCTAAAAATGAAGAACCTATATTCGAGGGTAAGTTCTAGGTTTAGGCGGAACTTGTAAAGAACTTAGAATCACTTATCCCTATTTGGAGACATCATGAGTTGCGGCCTCTCTATGATTTCAATTGGGTGAGACATTGAAGTAGTGGGGGATGAGGGAAGAGATGATGAATTGGGAGTGTAGGTAGGAAATGGTGCTTGGAGCTTTTGCTTCCATGTTGCCTCCTCCATTATTGTGGTTTAGTTTAGGAAGAGCGATTCAAAATGTGTTTTCATCTTCTTAGATTTAAAATTTTATTTTTCTAATTTTATGTATGAATATTTTCGTTAACTAGAAACTGTTTTTAGTTTATTAGTCATTTTTAGCGAATCAAATGGGTGAGAGTTCAAAAATTTAATTTTCGAAAAACGCCTTCACTCAAATAGGCACACCCATAGACTCAATCTATTTTAGTGCAAAATAAATGATTTTGGAAAGCAAATTTTTTTATTAAAAAATGATTATTTTATAACTTACAAGAATGAATGGAGAAAAAGTCTTTTCATTTTTCATGAATATTTTAATACATAAATTATATTAATAATGATAACATTATTCATTAATCAAATATTTCGAATGATACAAATAATCATTTATAGAAAAATGTTTTCTAATTTATTTATTTTCTGCGAAACAAAGGAGCCGTAAAAGAAAATAATGATTAAGAGTTGTTTAAAAAACAAGATAATTATTTTTTGAATGAATGCAATTATTCAATGAGTGGTGAAGTGGGTGTCTAGATTATAGAAAGAATTAAGTTTTTCATATTTTTCGTATTATTTTGTAGGATAGTTTTAGAAGGAATAGAAGAAAAAAAATGAGTCCTTTTTGTGTTTTGACTTGATGTGTTAAGTTTTTTTTTTTTTTGAATGCTGGGTTAATCTCAATGAATCAAGATTCCTATACTTTTCGAACCAAAGGCAAAAGAATTGGTTCTGAGTAGGGGTGTAAACGGTTCGGTTCGGTTCAATTTTTTTGAAAAACCGAACCGAACCGAACCGATAAGGGATGATACCGAATCGAATTGAAACCATCTCGAACCGAATACAAACCGAACCGAAAATGCGGTTCGGTTCGGTTCGGGACGGTTTTTCGGTTTTTCAATTTTTGCTTTACTTATTAGGACCTAAATGAAGAAGAGATGATGATGAAGAAAGATTATTCACTTTTAATTAAGAATTCCGGTTTGGTTCGATTAACCGAACTAAATCGAAAAGTTAACGGTTATTTTTCAGTTAACCGAACCAAAACCGAACCGAACCAAAAACGCACAAAATTTCGGTTCGGTTTTCGGTTCGGTTCTTGACATTCCTAGTCCCGAGTGAGTTTCCTTTGGGGCAATTTGATGTTTGAATTGATTTGAGTATACATGAAGACATTATCCTTGGGTCGAAAAGCCCCAATCTCCACAGGATGATGCTTTCTTCTTTGGTTTGACAGACGAAAGAAGGTGGACAGGACAAAGGGCATTAGCCATCTTTTCTAAACATTTAGAATTTTCTATTTAAGTCATAACTATTGTACTTTGCAAAGGCTTTGAGGACCTCCTTGATCGAGCGAGTTTGTTGTTGTGGTATGAGCAAATGCTAGTCGAGTAAGATCCTCTCGAACAACATCTGATTATCAAGAACTATAATAATTAGCATTTTTCGACCGGTGACTATAAAAACATGTGCAGCGATTAAACTTTGAACATTTCCCTCCATCCTTAATTTGAGTTTTGATGGATATAGAGTCGCATAATCATGTCAAGACATATTATACGGTTCACAAAACCTCCTAAATCTCACAGCCCTTAAAAAAATGGCCACTGAATTAATCAATGTCCGTAGAGTTTAAGATAAAACTTTCCCATATTTATTTTTCAAAATAATTTCAATTTTAAGGCCAATGAAGGGCATTATATGTGGAATTACATTAAACATTGCTATGACTTATAGGCTTCATTAGTTTACGATAATAGATCCCACGATTAGCAGGTGCATTAATTTAGAGGAGATATATCTGATTTCTCCTATTATTTAAGTTCCTTTTTCTACACAATATCAAATTCTACGTCTCATTTCTGTCAATCCATAACAATTTCTATGTTCTCTTTAACTGAAAACATTTTACACTTAGTCTTTTCATTATTTTCTAAATAGGTTAGATTTACAAAAATAATTTCTTCATGCACCATAATCCCAATCTTCAGGATTAGATTAGTATTTTCTAGGGTTAATGGCACAAATGGTTTCTCAACTTTAGTCCAATATATAATGTCCCTTTTAAACTTTGAGTTTGTGTAACGTGGTCCTTGAATTTTGGTATAATGTGTAATATGATTTATATATTTTTAATTTGTTCAATGTAGTTCCTAGTTTAAAACTTATTGGACCAAAACTCAAGGACCATTTGTGTCGCTTTCTCTATTTTCTATTATTTAGTCTATTTTATTTATTTATTTATTTATCCTGTTAGCTTTTTTAACATTTTTAGAAGCTGATTCTCACGTTTCCTCTTTGCTGCTACTTTTAGAGCTTGGACCAACACCCACCCTTTACGGATAAGGTTCCTCATAATCCGGACCGAAGTATCCTATGCAAAAATAGCATGAAAACGACACCAAAGATTGGAACAACCCCTTCGTTGACCGTCCCCGGTTCTGTTCGTCGACATTGACATCTCCATTTTCCATAATTTTTTTTATTTTTTATATCCTGAATTGAGCGGGGTTAATTCCAAAAAAAACCCCAAACTTGCTTTAGGCCAGGTCCCCAATATACCCCAAACTTTTTTTTTGTCTTAGAAAAACCCCAAAATTTAGGTTTAGTCCCAAATCTGCCCGAACTTTTCTTTTTCAAAAAAAAACCCTAAACTTTAATTTTAATCCCAAATCTACCCCGAATTTGGTTTTGTCTAAAAAAAAAAGTCAATATCATGAAAAATCCCAAATTGGTACATATATGACAAATTTACCTAAAATTAATTTTTTGATCACCAAAACAAATTACCATTTATTAGTTTTTGTTAAATTTTATTGTCAAATTGCTAAATTAAATAACGCGTCGCAATTTACGGGTATACTAATTTGGGGTTTTACCCACCGTTTGTACTAAAAAAATATCAATTTTTGACCTATTCTCAAATATACCCCATGGTCTAGTCCCAACTTAACATGGCATTTCCACATAGATAATAAATACAAATAAGCAATATGTCATAGAAAATTATTTTCAAAGTAAAACCATTTTAGGACATAAAAAATTAGGGATTACTAATACGGCTTTTGGACAAAGGCTAACGAGGACAAATTTAGGATTAAAGTAAATTTTGATGATTTTCTTTTTGACAAAAAAAATTGGGATAGATTTGGGAATGGACTAAGAGTTTGAGGTTTTTTCTAAGACAAAAGAAAAGTTTGGGGCAGATTTGGGACTAAACCTAAAATTTGGGGTTTTTTCTGAGACAAAAAAAAGTTTGGGGCAGATTTGGGACTAAACCTAAAGTTTGCGGTTTTTTTTTAGACAAAAAAAACTTCGGAGTATATTTGGGACTAGATCTAAAGTTTGGGTTTTTTTTTGGAATTGACCCGAATTGAGTGCCATGTCAAAATTGCAAGAACATTTACCCTCAATTCCACCCTTTTACACCTTTGAGAGCATTTTTTTTTTTAACATTAAAACCAAAGCAAAAGAATACTTTTTTTGTTTTCCCGCTAAAATTTAACATATTCTTTCGAATTTCAAAAACTTGTGGAAAGGTTTTAGGTGTCAATTGTTGTGAAAGTTTCAGGAATTTCGATTTAGAAAAAGTCAAATCTTGTGAATTTTAAATTGAGATTAAGTAAAAAGTGCAAAATAAAAAATTGAAAGTCTAACCATACAGGCAAGTAATTGTTGAGAGAAAAGAACCACAATGGTTCAAACTAGAGGAGTAAAATAATTATAACTTTTGAAACCACACAACAAACAAGATAATTGAGCAGACAGTTCGAAAACGATGTTTGGACTCTCCCTCACCCACAAGAGTAGCGTCATTAGAATTCATAAGAGAGGTGATCATAGATTTGACAACTAGACAGATTGCGAAGGCCCGCTCGGGTCTACTCCACCCGAGGCATAAAATGAACAGGCGGGCCTCGGACAAACCGATATGCTCCTCGACGACTAACTCGATCCAACTAGGTTTGCCATGGCCCGACTCCGATCCGTTTCACATGGGAAGGGTGAGGGTTTTCGATCTCGGTGTCGGGACCGGGTCGCCCCGAACCCGCTCATCGATAAGGTCCAAAATCCAAGATGGGTATAATGGGCCTTAAGCCCAAGGAAACATGTCTCCGCAAGAAAGAATCAAGCCGAGACCCAAGGCCGCCAGCCCAAGCCCACTCCGTTCGTCTTCTCGATCCATGGATCCTAAAGCCTGATCCAGATCCGCAGGAAAGCCGTGGATCCCCCCTTCAATTCAACTCTCTTTCCTCCGACAAATGGTGATGACGATTCGCTTGGATCATGGAGCGTAGCTGTTCGCACAGCATCTGACTGTCCGAAACTTCCTCGTAGAAGCACCCCAAAAAAACGACACTCCCGATCCCCCCCAATATACGAACCTGCTCGCTTCGTGCTGCTGCCGGAGCTTCCGTCGCCTGCACTCCTCTTCGTCACAATGGGAGGACCCGACGGTATTTCTCTCTCTCCCTGTCTCTTTCTCCGGTGGATGTGTGAATGCACTTCAATTTGCTGAAAAATGCCTGTGAGAGAAAAAAGACTGATGATGAATCATACCCATGATGCGATTTGCTTGTATTTCTGTCTCTTTCTGTCTCTCTCTCTCTGGTGGGTGTATGAATGCACTTCAATTTGCTGAAGAAATGTCTGTGAGAGAAAAAAGGCTGACGATGAATCATACCCATGATGCGATTTGCTCGTTTTGTTCCGTTACCGTGCGATGCGGATGTTTTATCCATGCTGTCTTTCGTGTGTTTGTTGTTCGTTTGACCGGATGAATTGAGGAAAGGATAAATTTGTCTGCTTTGGGATCTGGGACTTCCGCCGCGACCGAAACAGAGCCTGGTTCCTCCAGATCTCCAATCTTTGGACCCTGATTTGCTATCTTTATCTTTCTTCTTGTCGTAGCAGATGCAGCAGGGGAGTCCTTCCTCTCCGAAAGTTTGGCCAAGGTCTTTGTTGCAGGCCACCGTGGTCTCGTGGGCTCCGCCATTGTGCGGAAGCTCCGGGAACTGGGGTTCGCCAATCTGGTCCTCCGCACCCACGCTGAGCTCGACCTCACGCGCCAGTCGGATGTCGAGGACTTCTTTGCTGCCGAAGAGCCGCGGTTTGTGATCCTTGCTGCTGCTAAGGTCGGCGGCATCCATGCCAATAACACGTACCCCGCTGATTTTATCTCCATCAATCTTCAGATACAGACCAATGTCATTGACTCTGCCCATCGCCATGGTGTCAAGAAGCTCCTGTTTTTGGGATCTTCTTGCATTTACCCGAAATTTGCACCCCAGCCGATTCCGGAAGATGCTTTGCTAACTGGCCCTCTCGAGCCCACTAATGAATGGTAATGCCACTAGTCCTCTCCTAACCAAATTCAGGTTTTTTATTCAAGTGCTATCTCGTAAGTCCACCTTAATTTTACCATTGGCGTCTACCTTAATTTGCCCTTATCTTGTTTTTTATTAGAGACTTGGCATCTGTTGTCATCTGCTGGTTTTGTCAATGGTGCTCTGGTCTTTGATTTGGAACTGTCTGTTTATGGTTAGGTATGCGGTTGCGAAAATTGCTGGAATTAAAATGTGTCAGGCTTATCGGGTTCAGTATGATTGGGATGCGATATCAGGAATGCCCACAAATTTGTACGGACCGAATGACAATTTTCATCCTGAGAATTCTCATGTCTTGCCAGCATTAATGAGGAGGTTTCATGAGGCAAAGGTAATGGGAGCGAAGGAGGTGGTGGTGTGGGGTACAGGGAGTCCATTGAGGGAGTTTCTGCATGTGGATGATTTAGCAGATGCAGTTGTTTTTCTGATGGAGAAGTATAGTGGGTTGGGGCATGTGAATGTTGGGAGTGGGAAGGAGGTGACTATCAAGGAATTGGCTGAGTTGGTGAAGGACGTCGTGGGGTTTGAGGGTCAGCTTGTTTGGGATTCTTCGAAGCCAGATGGGACTCCTAGGAAGCTCATGGATAGTTCAAAACTGGCAAGTTTAGGTTGGACGCCAAAGATTTCTCTGAAAGAGGGTCTTTGCGATACTTATAAATGGTACTTGGAGAATGTGAAGCAATGATGCTGGTGCTTCACTGGAGATCTCTATTGTGGTGCTATTTATATTCTGTTTTCTTTGGTTATTTCACTGATTCATTGCAGTGGAGATGAACATGTGAACCGATGCTATGGTCTTTCTGATATTGGTGTACTGCCCTGTATCAATTACAACTTGATGAGCATTTGTCACTAGTTAGTGTTATTATTGAGAGAATAAGAGTTGTATGTACTGCCTTTTCAATTATGGACAATACACGATGTTGATGCTTCTGCCAGTTATAGTACTTAATCAACAAGTCATCAGTTTCTTTATTTTATCAACATATATACGGAAGGGTCAAGATTATTTCCATTGACTGCTCTTAGTTAATGCATCTTGTCAGTTGCTTGGATGTGAATAATATTTGTTATTGGATGCTTTAGTCAATTATTCTTTCCAAAAATTCAACATGGTAATCCTTTTGTTATTTTATCAGCATATAAGGAGAAGGTTGAGGATTCCATTGACTACTGAATTGTTCTATGCTGTTCTTCGTTCAGACATGTTGCTATAAAGATATATGTTCCATTTTATTCAGCTAACAGAAAAAAGAGAGATATGGAGTATGGTTTTTTTCCTTTCTTCCATTATGCAGTCTGGACGAAACTTTCACTTGCTTTCTTTGTAGAAATTAGCCATTTTGATAATGTTCTGTCTATTATATGGATTGTTTTATAGGTCTTGTGTTTTGATGCTCATCTATTGAGATTGCTTCGTTGTTGGCTTAAGAACACTACTTGATTGCTTATGTGGCTAACTGTTTGTTTAGACATTCCCCTAAAATGTTTGTAATTCTCAATTCAGATTTTTGTTGAGCCACTTCTTTCTATACATTTGATTAGGTGCAACAACATATTCCCTGCACCAGTAATTTTCTTTTTCTTGTTGGAGTTCCCTATTTTAGCACTTAGAGATAGTTTCCCCATCAAATTGTTTAATTGGTGAAATTTTGAAGAAAAGTGATCAGGTAATAACAGACTGAACTCTTCACCATGAAATGGACCTGTTTTCCTACTCAAAATCTCCATTTTCAAGGGGTCACTGGTTTTGCTACTATGCTTATATGAATTATGTTAATCATTGGTTCCTCTTCCATTCCTTTCCTCACTAGGTAGCTATAGAAGTTGCTTGGATCACATGAATTCTGTTATGTGCCCTTGTAGTTTAAATGCCTGCTCTTCTTTGTTTTTCCTAAGCGGTGAATTTCCTAAGTTTTTGCAAAAGATCTGGTTCGTCAGATACCGAGTGGACATATCAGCTCCGATTTTGTCCAACCCACTTGAGGACAATCAAGGGCGTGTATAAGAGTAAGGTGAGTCGAATTATAGGCAGAAGGATATGCATCACGATCTCCATGTTTGATGTACTTTTGGCTCTTCAAAAAGACCCATTTTTGGTTAAATATGATATCACGTAGACTGCTGAGATCCCTTTCCTTCTTAGTTCCTTTGGAACTATGTTTGTATGTGTTCTTTTTTTTGACGATAAGCCATGTAATAATATTATGGTAACCCGAGGATTGGAATCAATGATACTGAAGAACCGAGCATTGGGTCAGGAGCATGGGATTGATTTGGTTGATTGAAGAAAGATGAAGTGCAGATTATTGTTCATGGTTGCTGCAACTTGGAGATTTACCTGCAAGAACACATGGCTGTGGACCTCAGGCATTGCATTTGTCGTCTGAGCACAAACATCTGCATGGTTATTTGCGATACGTTTTTGTATGATGTGCGATACATGTGATTGCTCAACTTGGTAGGTTGAAGCTTTTGCGATGGATTTGTATTTGACAAAAGAAGAAAAATGTACGTAACTAGTTTACACGAAGGCTTGTGACGATTCATGGTCATTTGCTAGGTTCAAAACCGAGCACAAACGAAAGGAAAGCATGCATTGCATGTAAAGTTCAAATTCCTCAGCTTGATTCTATCGTTTTCTGGTTCGATTTTTCTTATCTAATCAGAGAGAAACATACACAGGAGGTCTCACCCTCATTCTGTCATCCATGGTCTGTCTTGGGCCAGATTTTTTAGTTGCGCTGGGAGATCCTAAACCTTTTTTTTTTTTTGAGATATCCTCCTATGCGTTGTTTCTTTTCTTTTCTTTTTTTTTCTCCCCCCTGGCAGTTTTAGTCGGCCTAATAGGCCAATGACGACACCTAGTTAGGCCAGATTTTTTAGTTGCCATTGGATCATGCGTGGCTAGCCTCTCATACAAGATGCTCCACCTAAAAAGAAAAATTAAAAAAACAACAAAAAAAAAAGACCAATTGTTGGTTGGGGTTATTGGCTTTTTTATCTTAAAATTAATTTTTTGATCAATGACGACAAAAAATTTTTTAGTTGCCATTGGATCATGCATGGCTAGCCTCTCATACAAGATTTAAATTGTTATTGGCTTTTTTATCTTAAAATTAATTTTTAATATTTCGAAATATTACAAAATAGATAAACTCGTGACAAATAAAGAAAAAAATCCAAATTGATATACTTGTTAACCGTTTTTATATCACACAATTTAACAATTTGATAATAAAATTTAACAGAAATTAATAAAAGTAAATTCATTGTAAATATACTAGTTTGAAATTTTTTAGGTCAAAAATTAGTTCGATAATTGTCACATATGTATTAGCTTGAAGTTTTCAATGATATTAACTCTATATACTTATCACACACTTATAATCTTTCTTTTAGGGCATGTATGGTAACTATTTTGTTTTTATTTATGGAATAAAAATCCGTTTGGTAAAAAATTTACATTTTTATTTCTGGAATAGATTTCTATTCTAGAAATAGATTTGGAATAGAAATCAGAAACAAAAAATTTTACTTTTCTATTTCTGGAATAAAAATCAGAAATTGTTTCTCTCTTTCTTACTTTTACCCGAAAGAATTTCTTGCCGTTTGTCGCTCACCACTACCACCACCCCGCCCACCGTCAATGTCATTGCCGCCACCGGTCGTCGGTCGTCGGTTGCCGCCATTCTTTGGCCGCCACTAGCCGCCGCCCTCCCTCCCATTGCCGCCGCCACTAGGAAAAATGAAATTTTTGTGATTATTAAATGAATTTCTATTCCAATAATAGAAATTTTTTGTCGTTATCAAACACGATTTTTGGCTCAGAAATTCATCTAGAAATAGAAATAGAAAAATCTATTTCTCTTCCAGAAATATTATCATTCTCGCCCTAAGGAGCAAAAACATTTCTATCTTTCTCATTTAAACAATTTAAAAATTAACGTAAGAAAGATTTTTTTTTTCCCAAATTTCGGACAATGACTTTAACTGGGCATTCCCTCGTGTCTTGCTGAGCAGTTCAAAAACTTGGTCGTTACCCCGACGATGCCGGCGCACGGCCGGGATGGGAAGATGATTCTGCTCGTCATGAACAGAAAAAATGCGATCTTGTTCCGCAGATGCTTCGCCACGCTCGTTCCCAGCGTCGTCAACCCATTGCCTACCGGAGCAATCCCATCGTTCTCATCGCAGCGCAGAACAGAGGAGGCTCTCACCAGCCACAGCTTCGTCTCTGTGTTGGGTACCTGTTCCGGCTCTGGCGATCTTCAAAGAGGTAAGCAAGTCCATGCCCAGTCGGTCGTTCGCGGCATCAGCAGGAGTGGCCTTCTGGGTCCGAAGCTCTTGGGCATGTATGTTCTCTGCGGCGACTTCTTGGATGCCAAGGACTGTTTCTATCAGCTTCAGGAGATGCCGGGCTCTGCGCCGTGGAATTGGATAATCCGAGGGTTGGCCGAGTTGGGCTGGTTCGATTTGGCGTTGTCGTTCTACTTCAAGATGTTGGGTTGTGGGATTTACCCTGATAGGTATACGTATCCATACGTGATCAAAGCTTGCGAGAGTCTGGGTAAGGCTGTTTCCTATAAACTGGTTCATGGCATGATTGATTTGATGGGTGGGGAGGTTGATATGTTTGTTGCAAGTTCGGTGATCAAGTTCTATGCAGAGAATGGCTGCATAGCTGATGCGCGGAATCTGTTTGACAAAATGCCTCACAAGGACTGTGTTCTATGGAATGTGATGCTTAATGGTTATCTGAAGAATGGGAATTCGAAGAATGCTGTGAGAGTGTTTTTGGATATGAGAAAAGGTGAAATAAAGCCGAATTCGGTAACATTTGCTGGCATTTTGTCGGTCTGTGCCCTGGAAGGGATGATTGGCTTGGGTGCTCAGCTCCACGGTCTCACTTTTAGATGTGGGTTGGAGTCGGATTCTCCGGTAGCAAATACGTTGTTGGCAATGTACTCAAAATGTCAGTGCTTAAATGAGGCACGCAAGTTGTTTGATCTGATGCTGCAGCATGATGTAGTAACGTGGAATGCCCTCATCTCTGGGTATGTTCAAAATGGACTAATGGGTGAGGCTCTGTTGTTGTTCATTGAAATGTTAAATTGTGGTGTCAAACCAGACTCCGTAACTTTTTCAAGCCTCCTTCCTTCAATTACTGAATCGGCAAATCTGAAACATGCAAAAGAAGTCCATGGTCATGTTGTGCGAAATGGAGTGCCATTGGATGTGTTCCTGAAAAGTGCACTAATTGATGTTTACTTTAAGTGTCGCAATGTGAAAATGGCATATAAGATGTTTAAGCAAGAGACAGGCAGTCATGATGTAGTCATCTATACAGCCATGATTTCTGGATATGTGCTTAATGGTATGAATTCAGATGCTATAGAAATCTTTAGGTTGTTGCTTGATAGAAAAGTAAATCCAAATTCAGTGACTCTGGCTAGCATTTTACCAGCTTGTGCTGGTTTGGCTTCTTTAAGACTTGGGAAGGAATTGCATGGATACATTCTCAAGATTGGTCTTGACAGCAGATGTTACGTTTTAAGTGCAATTACTGATATGTATGCAAAATGTGGGCAACTGGATGTTGCTCATCAGATCTTTAAGAGCATGTCTGAGAAGGATGTTGTGTGCTGGAACTCAATGATCACAAACTTCTCCCAAAATGGGAAACCTGAAGTAGCTATCCAACTCTTCCGTGAGATGGGGTTGAATGGAATCAAGTATGACAGTGTTAGCATTTCATCTGGTCTCTCTGCTTGTGCAAGCTTACCTGCACTCTATCATGGGAAGGAGATCCATGGCTACATGACAAGATGTTTGTTTTGCCATGATATTTATGCCGAGACTGCACTCATAGACATGTATGCTAAATGTGGTCACCTGGAATTTGCTCGACGTGTTTTTGACACGGTGGATGAGAAGAATGAAGTTTCATGGAATAGTATGATTGCTGCTTATGGAAGCCATGGTCTCCTAAGGGAATGTTTCTCTCTGTTTTATGAAATGCAAGATAATGGTATCCAGCCTGATGATGTCACGTTTCTGACTATGATATCTGCTTGTGGTCATGCAGGCCAAATTGGTAAGGGAATAGAGTTGTTTCATTGCATGACAGAAGAGTATGGGATTCGAGCAAAGATGGAGCATTTTGCCTGCATGGTAGATCTATTCGGGCGAGCTGGTCACTTGGATGAAGCTTTTAAAACCATAAAGTGCATGCCCTTTTCCCCAGATGCAGGTGTCTGGGGGACATTGCTAGGTGCCTGTCACTTATATGGCAACGTTGATCTCGCTGAAGTAGCTTCAAGACATCTTTTTAAAATGGAGCCTGAAAATTCTGGATACTATATGTTGTTTTCAAATGTGCATGCTGGTGCAGGCCAATGGGGCGGTGCCCTTGGTGCACGAAGTTTAATGAAAGAAAGAGGAGTTAGAAAGGTACCTGGATGCAGTTGGATTGAGGTTGACAACATGACCCATGTATTTGTTGCAGCTGATGAAACTCACCAGCAATCTGCTCATATTTATTCAATGCTGGAAATTCTTCTCTTAGAGCTGAGAAAAGAAGGTTATGTAACACAACAGTACATTCCAAGGCACCCACAAACTGAGGGGATTAATGCACTCGAAAAGGCTTCATTATGCCAGATTCATTCGACATAAGTTGGAACAGAGAAGTACTGGGGCTTGTGTGCTATGATAAATTGCATTACCAGTTTGAAGGATGTGCTTTTACATTATCCAATGGAAAGGTTCTGTCATTGTTTTTCAGAAACAATACACACATGGCGAACTCTATATTTGGTTAGATTACTCTGACACTCCCTTAATTTTATTTAAATTGCATAACCTGCTACTGTGGGAGAGAAGTCCATTAGATGACAATCTAAGTTGTTTCGAAAGTTAGAGGATTTAGAAGATGATTCGGTGTCAACTACGGTTGGTTAGATTAGGTTGACTATTTTATTTTATTCTTTGAATGTGGGAATTTGAGTTCTTTTTTATGTTAGAATTCCAGCATTGAGGCTAATTTGAAGGACTTAATTTGGGTACATGGGCTATTTAATTAGTTTCTGACTACCTAGTCACCTTGGGAATGCATTATATGAGGCATTTACGATGTTGATGTGAATGTGGTGCCTTCATCTAACTAAGGCACCTTATGCTACAATAGTATTTGTTTTTGGCAGGATCTGTGCAAGTGACCATACCTGAACATCAGCAATCTGATGCTTTTAGGCCACTTTTTAACAGTGATTGTCCAGTCTTGCAGGAATATGCAGTCTGATGGAAAAGGTTAGCACCTATTGGTTTGGACAATATTGAGTCCTATCAATATGCCTCTAGACAACGTCTGCTGACCAGCCCGGATTGAGTGGATACATCTCTTGGACCATTATATTTGTGGGAACACTTCAACAACAGTCAACATGACATTTGTGGACCACTTGCACAAGGAGAAAAAAATTGTTCCAGGCATTAAAGTTGACAAGGTTTATTTAGAGGGTTGCTACTTTTATGCATGTGCTTAAAGTTGAAAGCATGTCAGAAGTAATGCCAGCAATGCTTAATAATTACTAACGCATTTGTTAATAGGGGTTTGGTTCATCTTGATAAATCAAGTAATGAATCGCTTGGATCAATCGGCATTGGAGGTTATACACTTCATCCTTAAATGAACTTTTTCCTGATCTATTTAGTCTAGCTGTAGGGTACGTAGTTGCTATGAATGATTTCTACCACAAATGGAATTTGCTTCCAATGGAATATGATATCTGTTCTATTGACTTAGGATGGTGCAATAGAACTCTTTCACAGCTTTTTTGACCTACCTTGCAATTTAAGTTGTGTAGTTCAGGGGGAAGACAAAATCAGATGGACCCTGACCTTAAATATGACTTTTTCGACCAAATCGTTCTATCGTGAGCTGTTACTAAAATCTGCCTGAGGGGTCCTAATTTTCCCTGTAAATTGAATTAGAGAGTCTAGATTTCTGAAAAAGTTGCCTTATTTATTTGGAAGCCTGTTTGAGAGGGTAATCTTGTTTTTTAGATTCTTAGTGTAGACTGCAGTGTGCTTGATGCTTTTTGTTTAACTGTGTATCTTAGCCTGTTGGCCACATCCTAATTGACTGCCTAAGGCTGAGTGCTGTGGAATGTTGTGTTGGTGGGACTTAAAGGCGTTCAGTGGGCTAAGGCTTCTATGTCAGTGAAGTATTTTAGTCTTGGAAAATAATTTCTTTTGTAAATAACAAAAGAACAGATCGAAACTTGCTGCTATCCCTCTTTGACAATTTTGTCATATTTGGAGGGAGAGAACTTGAGGGCTTCTGAGAGTCTAGAGTCTACCTTTTTTAAAGTAAAGAATGGTGGTTACGAGTGTCGAGCTACTCTATTAATGCTTACAAGTACATTTTGCAATCAGCTTAATACAATTTCAAACTGGAAAGGATGGATTTTAATGTTAAACTGACATGTAAAGTAACTCATCCTGATAAATTAGCACAACTAAAGCAGGGCTTGGTTCATATTAGCATATCTATCAGTTCATTTCCATCGATCCCTGTACTCTTTTTCCTGATGACTTCTTCTTATTACAGTGTAAATTCCATGTCTGATGATTAGTTTACTTGAACATTTAGATATACCTTTGGAATTTTAAAATCAAAAAGCATCTAACTGAAAATTTATGGTCAGAATGTGCTGTTTTCATCTAGTCTTGACTAATTGTTGAAGATGCTCTTGTTGGCAGGATAATGGTCTCCTGCTCATTGGTGAACCTGAGATTTTTCTTCATGGCGACAACCTAATTCAGAGGACTGTCCATGTGGCATAAAAGGTTTTTCCTGGGTATTGCTTCGATTTGGCTGAGAAAAATCTTATATTTAAGGAGTCGTGCCAAGCACAAAGAGAAGTCTTCTCCAGAGGTGATGGCACCCTTGCAATGCCGACAAGGAGAGTTCCTCCTGCTGGGCCAGGGATTTTGATCAGGACATATAAACTTGCAACTATAGGATGAACTCGTTTGCCGATGCTGATTTCCTGAAGAAAAATACCTCCTGTGGCTAGGTTATGACATGGAAATCTTAACTACATCAATGATAACACACCGAGGGAAATATTTGCCTAAGTTCAGTTCATTGCAAACCTTGCGAACTATAGCCGTCGAGTCAGACAGAATCTGCATGATTTAATGGCTGAAATTGATGTCAGTTTGTGCAAATATTCATCTAGCAATAGTGGCATTACTTGGTTGTAGGCTTTTCAGTAAGTCGTAGACACATGTTAAAGTGGGTGTTAGATTGTTAAGTTCTCTTTTGAATGTGTATGAGAACTTTGAGTATCTCATAATTCTTATATCATGATTCCAATACTCTTATGCTATTCAATAATCAAAGCTTTACTTTGCAAATTCTGGAGCTCTGTTTGGAGAGATTGATTACAGGGCTGGGAGCACAAGAGGGTTAGAAATAAAATTCTCAATGATTGTGAGAATGAACTTACTGGAAGAGCGTATGGCATTGGAGGTGGTCAAAAGGAGCTGGGAAACTTTCTGCCCACCGGATGCAATCATTCCGCATATGGAGGAGAAAATGGAAGTAGGTTGCTCGTTGGACTTAAGTCTTGCCTCTTTTGCGAAAGCTGCCTACTTTTCTCCTCTTGACTAGACTTTCTTGTGAGCTCCCAAGGCAAATTTGGGTGGGTTTGGACAATAGCGTCTAGTTAGCATGACTGGCTTGGTCGTTTGGGCACAAGCTGGGACCGAACATGCTATGCTTGTTCCCAGGTTGTCGAGCTTGGGCAACCAGTTCGGGTGGCCTGGCGCCCGTGCAATGATCACCTCTAATACCAATAAGTCTACAATAGGCACAAAGCAAGATGATGTCGGGTCCGTATCTTTCTCCGTTCCATTTTTGTGTCATGATCCGTCCATTGATTCTATAAGAAGTTTTCATATTTGTTCAAATCATTTTTGCATTAGAGTAATCACTGTTATTATATGCTCTCAAAAAATAAGGTGTCTTTCCACACAATTAGTTATTGATGATCAATGTCACCCAAATATTTGCTTTTTCAAATATATTTCTTTATATTCATTTTGTATTCTCCCAAACAAAATGAAAATAACTAACCCCTTTTTTTTCATCTTTATATCACCTTAACTTTTCCCTCTCTCCATTTCTCCTCTCCTTAAATTTCTTCCAAAAATATGACTAAAGCCTCCAACTTTTGGAATTCAAGACCCGCTTATTTCACCTTCTCGCCGATATAACAAGAAAACCATTTCTCCAAAGAATTTCGAAAAGTTTACAAAATCGCAAATACCTCAAATAACCAGAGACTTTATAAAGTATTAAAAGACTCAAAGTGCTCAAAATATTAAGTAAAAAAACATTTAAATTTTTAAATGCTAAAATTAGAAAGAAATTAAAAGACCCTCAGCCCTTATCACGGATTTCACGAATTCATTTCTAAATGTATCAAAAAATACCCACACGATCCTTAGCCGGTGAAAAAGAAATAAAAATAAACCATATAGATCCATACATGCGTACATATTTATATTTATATATCAGAAGCCGTGGCAGAGCTACTGTGAGTGGAGTTACCAATCACTACTGGACAAGTCACCTTACCCATGTGGCTACGAACTGCAGCAGCGACAGGCTAGGATCACCTGTCGCTACTGGTCCCCAATTGACTAGCAGATGTCTATGGAAATGGTGGGGGGGTTTTCATTTATTGCCGTGGCAGTTCATTTAAAGAAAGGGCTCGCACGAGCCTGGGGATGACAGCGACGCCAGTCGACTCGGTTCGATGGATCCAAGTGAAGGCCGGAAAGAAAATAAGGGGGCAGGAAGTACTAAGGACCAATCTGGGTCATCAAATGCCCAATATAAGTCTTCTTTCATGTATCAAACATGCTTAATTGATAGGATTTCGTTAATGGTTGCCTCGAGAACGCCTTTCTGATGTTCTTAATGAGATGTTATTCAGTTTTCAAAGCACTAATTGTGCGCATATAACAGGTGTGATTGAAAGTTGCAACATTTCTTTATTCGATTGCTCAAGTAACGTTGGGTATTGTAACAAGAGCTTGATTGCAATACTTCCTTTTAAAAAGTATTGGTTAATCACGGTGCAATAATTGATATTGTTGAGCTTTTGTTATTTTGTTATTTGAAAAATGTCATAAGGCACTAGAAATTGGCAATTGGATCAATTCTACCCAAGTTTCAAATTGGTCCACGTTGAAAATAGGTTTGATTCCGATTCTGGATTTTTTTGAGCAAAGACCCACCGAAGAATCGGATCAATATTGGAACCGGTTTCACAAAGTTAAAAAAAGTAAAAATCCTAATTTCTTTGTTTCTAGCATCTAAGTTGGGGTTTTTTTATATATATATTGCAAATTCAATTATGTTGTTTTTTTTGTTGTCAGGTGGTTAGAATTTGGAATAATATTTTTATGGATGAATGAGTGATGGAGTTTTAATAATTTATGTTTTACGTTACACTTTTGAATTTTTATCATTTATAATTTATACATGACCACGTGCTCATATTATGGATTATTGATTTTGGCGGATAAGGATTTCTATTATTCATCTTTTACTTTGAATTGTTTTATTACTTATATTATTTTGCTATATAACATAAAAACAGAAAAAGGAACAAAAGAAATATAGGTTCTTAGATAGATCCCGAAACAAGATCAGAAAAATTTGGGTAGATTCCAAAATTAATTTTAGGACAAATAAGATGGATTTTAAGTTCTAGATTTTAGATTTGAAATTTATTCGTCCTAAAATTGATTATTTCTATAAGGCACTGATACCGAGAGAGCTTTTTCCAACGTCATTGCTTAATGACTGTTCTTATTTTTGTTGCCATGTCACTTCTGCCGAGAGAGCTTTTCTTACATCATTGCAAAAGATTCCTGTTGATAGTCCATCTTATCAGTAGTGACTATATAATGATGGAAATTTTCTCCATAAAGTCATGTGCATTATGGGGCTTTCCGTCTTTAAATGATCCCACAGTACCTAAATCAATATGCAATTTAGTGAACTCAACACATTGCAAACCTATATATTTTTAATTATCTCATTGAATGGGATTTACTGTAATTTGATTGTGATAAGATAAGTTTAATTACAAGGAAAATGACATTTTCAACATGTTCTCTTGTCGTGACTATTTTATTGGAAATCGCATGTGCATTGGAGCATCCGAAGTGAGCGTATCACGTTTTTTAGGATGAAATATGCCCCCATCAAGAATGGTGGGTCATCCCAAATTTCTAAATCACAATATGGAACATATTGACATAATGATGGTAGCATTGAAAATTCTCGTGTGCCAATCATAGATATCTTTAAGACCAAAAAAAAAAGAGAGAGATAGAGGAGGAAAACCATAAATTGGGACAGATTGTCAAACACGTCCCTTTTCTTTCATGATTTTGTCTCCCGAGTTCTTCAAATTAGAGACATTTTCCTGATTTGCTTTTGGAAGTGACGCGGCCCACTCATGAGGTGAAGTTCCAAAGGCATGACGCAATTCAATTTTTAATTATATCGTACTCCTCCCAATAAAAAAATTAAATATATTAGACAAATATAAGTTTCTATTTTAAATCTTCCAATCAAATTAATGTAATCAAACCTACTCAATTAAGTTTTTGCATGAAATTTTTGATGTGATGGCTCTATCAGTGTTGATTGTTGTACATGTCTCTCTTTTTTTTTTAACATGTCATGACTAATAATTTGACATAAATAAATTTATTTGAAACGACATCTTTCTACTTAATTTCATCAACTTGATGATTTTTTTTATTCCCTTTCTTCCTTCAAGCAAATCTGATACCTCATTCTTGGTTTCACGATTGAATTTGCAAATGCCATTGTAGCTCAACTCCACAAGTTGCATTATTACCTAGCCTTGTCCTCTTTCAAATTGATCTTTAACATGATCGCAATTCAGCTAGATCTGACGCCTCCTAATGTGGAGGCTTGGCAGTTGGTCTCCATGGCCATTGAGCTCTACCGCTCTTCCATAGTTGCCAAGCTCAAAGCAGGCGAACTTCTATTGCTTCAAGGTGAACCAAATCTTGCACAATGTCAAGACTAGATGTGACATCTCCAAATCTGGACGCAACAATGCTTTCATGGCTGTTGACTTGGTCTAGAATGGGTAGCCAGCCATTGTCTAATATCTAGCATCTAATTTAAAAAGCATCAAATAATGAAATTGTTTATCTAAACCTACCTAATTTATGTCTCGGGGCCTATTGAGTCAAACGAGTATGATCAGATCTACTTATAAAGCATCTTAGTATAGTCAAGTTTAATTTGAAGCATTTTGTTGCCTATAAGTGCTAATCATTATTTTGATGGGTCTCGCATCATCTAACGCTTACCATACCCCCACTTTGGGACAAGGTTAGTGTGAGAAAACTCTTCGGATTTGGAGTGGCACAGGAAACATAGGAGGGCACATAAGGAAGGGTTTGCTTGCGCAAATCTAGCTTAATGGCCTCTCTCTCTCTCTCTGTTTGTGGGTGGGTACTGAGGCAGGGGGGCACGGCACAAGTGGAAAAAGGTCTTTCGGACTCGCGTCATGCTTGGACGGTTGGGTCCGAGGAGGGGCCATGAGTACGCCCCCCTCCTTCCATCCTGACCAAATCACACCACACCACCTCTCTCTGTCTGTTCCGTTTGCTCTGCTTGGCCTCACCGTGTCTTGAGACTCGCAGACAATAACTCTCTCTCTCTTTCTCTCTCTCACGCACGCACGCACAGACAACTCAAAGCCCAATCTCTCTCTCTCTCTCTCTCTCATGTCTACTCGCCGGAAAATAAAGAGAGAAACTTTCTTTTGGACGCTTATTTCCACATGAGACAAAAGAACCCGTCACCGCGAAGACTCCCTTCTCTTGCGAAAGAAGAAATTGGGCAGAGAGAGAGAGAGACGTACAGATCTCGTGAGCTGCTGCTGCTGCTGATGAGAGAGCTCTGGGATGGAGTCTTTTCTTGGAACTGCACTGTCCTCAAGAAAACAGGAACCCATCTTGGCGTGGTTCGCCATTGAAGAAAGGAGTGTATGCAATGTTGGGTCGGTCGAGCTGGCGATGGTCGTGGCAGCGGAGACAACGGCGGAAGGCGGCGGCAGCGATAATCTTGGGTGCGGTTCAAGTGCTTTCTTTTTTCTTTTTCCTTTCCCTCTCTCTCTCTCTTTCCTAGGATATACTTGTGATAATGCAGCCATGTAATTTTTCAGTCAGGCCTAGTTCTTGAGAGTTTTTTTCGATGCACACGTGACTGTCTCTCTTTCTCCTTAGATTAGTGACTGATGATAGTGGTTTGGTGACGGTGATATTGGCGAGACGGCTCAATCTGCAACTCTGCTAATCGTTTCTTCTTTCTTGGTGTGGATTTATCCTGATCCTATGAGTGAGAAATTTGTTTTTTTTCGATTAAGAATGTTCATCACTCTCTCTCTCTCTCTCTCTCTCTCTCACGCATGGGTCCATGGAAACTACATTGTCATGTTCTTGAAAGAGCCTCAGATGATGATGATGCTGAAAAAGGAAAGATTGAGGCCCCATTTCCTCATCATTTGAGGCCGAAACTGCAATGAATTTTGCATATGAAGCACACCCAATGCCGATTTTAGCAGATATATCCAATCAAAAACATCACAAATGTCATAATTTTTCTGCTCCCTTTCTGGTCTGTGCATAGAACAGAATAGGATGGTCATGTTTGTATCTCTGTCTCTGTGAATTGCGATCGTATGTGCGGATGAAACTCCATTTAAGTGTCGAAAGGGAGGAAAGCACGCTCCTTTAATTGATGCCTTGATGGCCGATACGGACAGAGATGTCATCTGGTCCTTTGCTTGGCTTGTTGGTCTAATTTCCTGTTCCCCTTTTCCTGGGGAAACGTGGAGCTTTTCGGGACAGCGCTTGTTTTGTTTAGTGAAAAAGCAGTGTTTTGTTTAGGTTTCTTCGGTGGTCCTGTACGAATTGCTTATATGGGTGGACAGTAAGCAGTGTAGGGGCTATAAGAAATTGTCCATTGGGAGTATTTCTTTTGATATGATATGCAAAGCTTTGGACTTTGCTGCTGCTGTTGCTTTGCATCGTTTGGGGGCATTTCTTACCCTTTTGGTTCCTTCTTATGCTTTCATGTCGAGCCCTTCCTTTATGTTCCCTTTGCCCAAAAGAAAAAAAAAAACTCACCCTCTTCGTCGCGAATCAAATTAATCCAATTTCATGTGACCATACGAACTTTGGGTCATAAATTTCGACTCATGTGCAGTGTTTCTCTTGACGTCCCTAGGGTTTAGATTAGCTTTGTTAATCGGCGTGTGGCATTAAGCCATGGAAAGAGAGGGTCTTGTTTGTGCTCCCAGGCATTTTTCCGGCGTGTTTAACGAGGAAATATATGTATTTCAGAGTATTGATTATGCATACCACTAAGACGGTCAATTTAGTGGGGATTGTAACACCTCTTTATTTGGTTTCTATGAAAACAATTTTTATCGAAATCCTATTTATACCGAGATCTTAATGCGATATTTGAAAGCCGGCCAAAGGCCCAAAGATCTAAGCAGGACGTTATAAAAGAATCCTATAAATTAAAAGAAAGTACGATTTTCAATTTGTAATTATGATTACAAAAGTTTATAAGATAAATTTTTCTACCCATAGATATATGTTCACCATAATAAAATAGTTGTCTTGAAAAAATCAGTAAAATATATATGGAAAACCATAATTATAGTCGAGCATAAAGTTTGATAACCTGTTCTCGTAAATAGAAGTCATCTCTCATTTGTGCTTTTAAAGAAGATTACAACATAGGAAGTTGGGTCTTGATAATGAGGAAAATGATTCATAGCTATGTTGGTAGTGTTGGACCAGGTGGGGACTCAAATCGTTGAATAATATGTAAAAGCCGTAATCTAATTTTCTTTGGAGATTAGAATAGGACATAGGTTAAGAATGATAATAAAATGTTTGAAATACCTTTGGAATTTTTATCATAATTATAATCAAAGCCTAATTTCTTTTATAATCGCATTTCTGAAAAATGATCATACACAATATTTATACTTATGAATGAAAATTATAATAGTTTTCAAGACTAACTATACTTATACCGTCTGATATATAGATCACTAGCGCTTTTCCAATATCGTTATTTTAAAATAGCAAATTATGTTAAAAAGCAAACTCTGTAATCGTTATTAGTAAACCTAAAAATCATGTTAACTCTTATTTAATATTGGTTCTTCCATGGAAGCGTCATTTTTAGGACATCTAGTTTTTTCACCACTTATTTAGATATTTAGTTATTTTAATTAGTAAATGCCATTCCTCTTCATAAGTCATCAATAATTTTTAAAATAGGCAATTAACAAAAACAATATCATGTGAAAATATAATGATCATAATTCAATCATAAATCCACACTATAAAAATTTGTAGACTTAAACTATTTACTAATTAATTATTGGGGTTTGCCTCAGTGACCACCCTTTTCACATGAGAGGGGGGAGGTGCGGCATTCGAATCCCCACCTTCTCAGGGGATTGGGGTGGTGACGATTTAGTTTCAGGAGTAGGTTTCAACTCTCACGCCCTACAAAGAGGTAAGGCAAAAGTTTAAGTACTAAAGTAGGAGTAGAGTATGACCGACCAAAAAACTATTTATCAATTGAAATGGTTATATGATTGACTTTTAATTATGATATAAAATATTAAAAAATCGATCTACAAATATTAATTATTATTCGATATGAATTAAGTATTGACTATTAATACATAAAAAACTTAAATTTTCAACTTATACAACCAATCATATTTGTAGTTTTGTAACTTTTATGATAAAATATAATCATACAGTTTAATCTGATAATCATTCATCTGACTTAATTGGTAAATGAAAAGTCATTTATGTTCAATCTGTTCCTAAACTGAACTACAAGGTCTATTCCCTAAACTGGTCCAAGTCATCCATTTCACTTCAGTTAGAATTGGTTCAAATGAACTGAAGAATGGTCATTGCTACTGTTAAAGGGTAATTTAGTCTTCTTTTGTTGAAGGGTAGTTTAGTCTTCTTCATTGTTAGTGAGCTCTGATACTCATTATATATATTGATGTAATCCATAATTATGAGAATAACAATTTCTTCTCTTTCATTTACATGGTATCAAAGCCACAAATATAAACCTTTTACCCTAGCCGTTGACAATCATAGTTACATCACCAGAGAAATCATCGTTACCAGACATAGACATCCACAACGATCTAGTCGCCGTCACCAAAGCTTGACGACCAGATCTGGCGCTATTCGAACCATAGCCATGGTCGCTTATCTTGGCGACTAGATCTGGCGCCACGGACAAGGTCTGCTCCTCCTTCCTCACTTGGGGAGCATCTAGTGCATTGGACATTCAAAGCACTTTGAAGCAATAGGACATGAAGTTCTTCTAGGTGATACGTGCATAATTACCCATCTATCCAAATTTTCTCTTCTAGGTGATGTGGCTAAGGATTGCAAGTGCAGTGAATGCAATCGTTTAAGAGTTTGATTGGTTGGTTTTCATATGATGATTAATGGATTCAATTCTCAATGAAGAGTGATGTGGGTTTGTTTGTAGTTATGGAATTTTGATAGGTTTTGTTGTTGATCTAAAACTTTGTGTTGGATGATTTAGTGTCGATGCTTGCTTTGGATATTTGAATAGTTAAATGCCTTAAGGGATAACATTATGTTTAGTGCCCATTTAAGTTCTCTATTTATTACTGAGTTATGGTTGGGAACTCTGAACCTAGTGTGAGCATGGATACTAGTCTTACTAATTTGAAATTGAGTTTTGTCAAGCTAGATGAGACCAATTACCCTTCTTGGTCTATAGTAGTTGAGACGTATCTATTGGCCACCAAACAGTTGAGTTATCTGACTTCACCTCCACCTTTAGATAAAACGGATAAAATGAAGGTAGATAATTGGTGCTCTAGCGATGCTGCCATTCGGACGTTGTTGTGGAATACAATGGATTCCAAGATTAGTCCTTATTTTAAGTGGTGTCCATTAGCCAAAGCCATTTGGGACAAGTGTGCTCTTATGTTTTCAGGAAGAGATAACATGATCCGTATTTGTAATGTCTAGGAGGAGTTGTTTGATCTACGTGCAGGGGATATGTCTATATTCGATTACTATTCTAAGTTTACCACTCTCTGCAAGAGACTTGACACTTATTTTCTTGCCACTAGTGACGTTAGAGAGTTGACCAAATGTCAAGAACATATGAGAGTTATGTTATTTCTTTGAGGGCTTGGTCTTGCTCATTCTTCTTTCTAACAACATATTATTTCTTAGAGTACTCTTCCTTCAATTGATGAGGCCTTTTCTTGAGTCCTTCGATATATGCCTACTTTATCATTTGCACCTGTAGCAACTACTATGGTTTCTCAATCTTCTAGTGGTCATGGAGGTCGGGGCATAATCTCCGTGGCTGTGGTAGATTTGGTTTCTTTTCGAGTTGTGGCCGTGATAGTGGTAGGGGTGCTGGAAGTTCACATTATTGCAACCATTGTCAATGAGTTGGCCATATTGAGGCATATTGTTATACTCTACATTCCAAGCTTTGTCTAAAGGTAGGTTATGCCGATCTAGGTGAACCCCCAATGCAGAAGGTTCCTGATCAATCACAATAACTGCCTAGCACAATTATGTTGTCCCGCCCCGGGTATGACCATATGAGTCCTTGGTATGTCCTCATCAGGTGGTGGATTCCTTAGTTCCTATTGCTACTTTGGCACAAACTTCTTTAGATATTCTCTTATTTACTCTCTTCTGTGCCCACTTCTTGGGTCGTAGAATCGAGTGCCACCAATCATATGACTAGTAATTCTAACTTATTATCTAGTGTTACCCCTATGTCACCTAGTTCTGTTACATTTGCTGACGGTTCATAGTCTTATATCACGGATCAAGGGGATGTAACCTTAGGTCCCTCTCTTTCTCTTTAATTTGTTTACCATTTACCAACTTTCACATATAATTTGCTTTTTGTTAGTTCCCTCACTAGAGATTTGAATTGTTCCGTGACATTTACCTCCACTTGTTGTGTCTTTCAGGATCTAAGGGGCAGGTGAATGATTGGTGGAGGGCATGAGTCCAATGGGCTATACTATCTAAACAAAGACCTTATTACTGTTACTGTTCAGAAGAGCATTGCCTCTGACTTCTTTCGGATGCATCGTCGTATGGGTCATCCACCGCTTGACATACTTCGTCATTTTTCTCCCGTTTCATTATTTATGAGTCCTATCCAATGTGATGCTTGCCAATTTGGCAAACATTATCGGGTATCTTTCCCTTCTCGTGTCCAGAGTCGTTGTCAAGTCCTTTTGAGTTGGTCCATTTTGATGTTTGGGGACCATGTTATGTCAATGATATGTCTGGTTATAAGTACTTTGTTATGTTCGTGGATAATTATTCTCGCATAACTTGGTTATATTTAATAAAAGATCGAACTGGAGTTTTTTCTTGTTTCCATATGTTTTACTTTGAGATTATCGATCATTATCATGTTTGTTTTACATGTTTGTGTTCCGATAATGCCAAAGAATATATGGCTGTTTCCTCTAGTTTTCAATCATTTCTTATATCTCATGGATGCTACATCAAACCTCTTGTCCCTATACTCTGTAGCAGAATGGGGTGGTGGAACAAAAAAAAACTCGCCATCTCTTGAATGTTGCTCGTTGTCTCCTTTTCTATACGAACCTCCTCAAAACATTTTGGGGGCATGCTATCTCATAAATCGCCTCCCAACCTCTGTGCTTCGTGGGCGCATATTTTTCTCCACTCTCCATTCTACAAGTCCACTTTTTTCTTTACCACTACGTGTGTTTGGCTATTTTTGTTTTGTGTATTGTCTTGCTCCTAGTAATGATAAGCTCGATCCATGGGCTGACAAGTGTGTGTTTCTTAGGTACTCTTGAACTCAAAGAGGGTACAAGTGTTATAGTATGGCATTTGTATGTTTCAACAAATTTAGCTTTTTTCAAGGATCAATCATATTATTGCTCTACTGCCCCACTAGTGACTCCTTTCGAAGATACATTGTCCTCGACTATAGCCCCTCTACTGCTTAGCCCCTTGCCAGGTATTCCTAAGGCGTCACCCAATTTTCAGTTCACCGAGAGAACTTATCAATGGCGTCATTTTGTTCAACGTGAGGTTAAACAGTCGTTTACGTTGGATATGCATAATTCTTCACCAATTAATGCCTCGCCCTCTGATCCACCAGCTTCTTCCAACCCTAATCCTACTACTAATATTCCAATTGCATTGTGCAAAGGTACGCGTTCTAGCGTTGGTCAACCCAATTCCCAATTTACCCCCTATGCTACATTGTCTTCTCATACACATACTCGTCATCATCTTTTTAAGTTTTTGTCCTACGATTGTCTTTCTCCTACATATTCCTCATTTGCTTCTTAGCTGTTGTGTCTATGCCAAGTACTGCTGTAGAGGCCGTTGCTCATCAAGGTTGGCGGCGAGCTATGAAGGATGAAATGCAAGCATTATAGGATAATAGGACATGGCACCTTATACTGTTACCTACTACCAAACAGGTTGTGGGGCGTCGTTGGTTTTCACAGTGAAAGTTCAACCAAATGGTTTTGTTGAGTGTCTAAAGGCATGTTTGATTGCCAAAGGTTACACTCAAATCTATGGAGTTGATTACTTTTCTCCTGTTGCAAAGATGCCTTCTATTCGTGTTTTCATTTTTCTTGCTACTCGATATGGTTGGACTTTCTATCAGCTTGATGTCAAGTATGCCTTCCTTCATGGCAACTTGGCAAAGGATGTATATATAGTGAAACCTTTGGGGTTTGTTGCTTAGGGGGGGTCTACTAGTGTTTATCGCTTGTGCAAGGCATTATATGGGTTGAAACAATCTCCTCGTGCCTGGTTTGGTTGTTTCAGTGATGTAGTTATTTAGTTTGGTTTGCGATGTTGTACTGTGGATCATGCTGTGTTTAGTTCCACTTCTTCTGTAGGATGTGTTCTCCTAAATGTGTATGTGGACGATATTATTATCATTGGTAGTGACTTTTTGGTCATACAAAAGTTGAAACAGTTTTTATAGATAGAGTTCGATACAAAAGATATAGGTTGTTTGTGGTATTTTTTGGGTATTAAGGTGACCTATTCATATGATGGTATTTCATTATCACAATAGAAATACGTTTTGGATATCCTCAATGAGGTTGGTTTTCTTGGAGCTAAGCCTGTTGATACTCCAATTGATCCTAATGTGAAAATTGATGCATAACATGGAGACTTACTTCATGATTCAAGTAGGTATCGAAGGTTAGTGGGTAAGCTCAATTATCTAATTGTCACCCGACTAGATATTTGTTTTGTTGTTAGCGTGGTTAGTCAATTAATGAGTGCTCATTGCACTACACATTGGGAGGCTATGCTACGTGTTGTTAAGTATTTGAAGGGAGCACCAGGTAAATGAATTTTATTCAAGAATCATGGACATCTTAGAGTCATTGGCTACTTTGATGCTGATTGGGCTGGATGCCCTATAGATAGGAGATCAACTTCCGGCTACAATATGTTCTTAGGGGGCAATCTTATGAGTTGGAAAAGTAAGAAGCAATAGGTGGTGTCTCAATCAAGTGCAAAGGCGGAATGGCTCTTGTGACTAGTGAGATGCTTTGCTTAAGGATGTTGTTATCCGAACTTAGCATGCCATCTTCAGATTCCTTAGTTCTATGTTGTGATAACCAATCTGCTATGCATATTGCTTCAAATCTAGTTTTTTATGAGTGCAAAAAGCATATTGAAGTAGATTGCCATTTTGTGCAAGAAAAGATTTAGAACAAGGACATGATACTTCAATACACACGGACTGTGATCTTTCACTAAGTCATTACGGGGTAGTAAAGTGACTACTTCATGTAACAAGTTAGGGCTCTTTAATATTTATGCCCCAACTTGAGGGAGAGTGTTAAAAGAGTAATTTAGTCTTCTTTTGTTGAAGGGTAGTTTAGTCTTCTTCATTATTAATGAGTCCTAATGTTCACTATAAATATTAATGTAATATGTAATTATGAGAATAATAATTTCTTCTCCTTCATTTACAGCTACTTATTGCATATGCACAACTGCCGCTACTCCATATCAAAACTCCAGCACAAACATCAAACTACTACTCGGGCTAAAATCACGCGATGGATTAATCATTACTAAAATCAAATGCCCGAATTGAACAATTCATAGTATTATCACTCATCATCAGATCAAAGTCAAATTACAATTAGCTGGAGCCTGAGGTCCTGTCAAAAATTCAGCACATAGGAACTTAAAAAAATGCAAGGGAAGTGCGAGACAAACTAAAGGAAACAATCAATCTCATACATGATTCGGATGGCCGGTACTCATGCAAATCCATCCAAGAACTGCAGATGAATCAGATGGAATTCCAATGGTGTGGACAGGCTTGTATTCTCTGAAAGGAAAGCTTTGTGTTGGTGACTGACTGAGAGTCTCTTTGGCTTGTCGAGCTCGTTGTTATTTTTTCCTGTTCATGGTAAAGAATGTACAACATCGACGATTCTGGCAAATAAAGGCCTGCGGCACATCACAAAGTTAAAATGGCTACACAAGCAGCCGCTGTTCTTCTACGTTTCGAACCCCAGCAAACCTCTAACTTGGCAATCTTCTTTTTGGTTCCCAGATATCCTTGACAGTTTTGAGCCCCACAGCAGCACTCCACCTCGGGACCAAATTGTACAAATCTTCACAGAGGGAAGGAGAAAATTTAAGAAGCCATTGCAGGGGCTTTCACTTATTTAGTTTAAGTGGAGTAAGGTAAAAGTACATCTATGAAAGTTATTTCAAGGCTGCACAAGCAAAAAACAGGGATCATACTTCTTAAGTTTTCAGTCATTAAAGCCTCACTAACCTGTAATCATACGTTAGTGGTTCACCAACTTTTATTGACCGAGCCGCAAAAACACCCACCCTTGTTTCCCCCTCCACTTGCCTGAAAAAGTCAATTTATTGAGTCCCACAGTTCAAAGATTGTGAAACAGTATCTCCATCAGAGAGAGAAGCCATTACCGATGGGAAAGAAAATAACACCAAACAGGTAGCAAGAACTGTATATTTCACGTCTCATTAGATAAACCAGAGGCAAGAGAGGATTGCTGAAATTGAGGAAGAGACTTTGGACTGATAGGAAAAACTAACTGCCACATGAAACTAAGATTTTACTGATGCCTTCCCTCAGGCCAAGTGGCGCCTGAAATTTTTTAGTTTGTCCCATACTAGAAAGCTCAAGCCAGAAATATTTTTTTGAGACTCCTAAATAACGCATGTTAGTCTCACTTTATTTAAGAAGGCCCAATGAAGACAGTTGCTGGTGCAAAATTTGATGTACTTAACACATAATAGAATAGTCAAATATGACATTTGGAATTTTAAATCACTAGGACTGAGAAGGCATCATATAACATTCTGTAGAGATTAGCATGTGCCTCTCGGTTGACAGACCAGGTAAAACTGAATTTAAAAATTCCTAGCCAGGAAAATTGTTTGATTTGACAAAAGCCCAGGGGAAACTTTTTAATGCTAACATGTATACTGAGTAGAAACTTAAGAAATTTTTTTTCTAGAAATGATAAGACAGAAATAGAATCATGTAGCGAAATTGACCAAACTAACCACTTCTCCAGGAAACAGTTAGGATCGCAGCTGTGGTTAAGAAAGCGCGATGCATTTCCCTTGAATGTTGCATCAATTGTGAAGTCCTTTCGTACCTCACACATGTAGAAATTCTTCATGCCTCTGAATTTCATATCCCAAAGCCTTTTTTCACATAAAGCATCATCGATAACTGAAGCAGAGATGGTGACTGACGAAGTAAGTAAATTGACAAACATCTAAACAATCAGCTATTTAGGAGTAGAAAAATAAGAAAGTTCATTATGAGCGAATAAAAGCAAGGCAGCCAGATAAATGGCTGATGATATTACAAAGTTCAAGAAAATCTCTAAGAGGCCCTAACCAAATGTATTTAGTCTTCAAGGAAAAGAATGATCACGTTGGATATCTTATTATAAAGGCCAATTTGATTCATGAAAAGGTTTCAATTTTTCCTTCAAGTGAAAATGAAAACAGTTTTTTTATTTTTATTTTTAGTTCTCTGTTTTTTTTTTAAAGACATGTTTGGTTACTGAAAATTTTCAATAGATATGAAAATCTTGAAAAAGTATTTGTTTTCAAATTTCTGGTTCCATCAAGTTACACTAAAAAAATACACGTTGCTTTAAATTTAACATAGATCATTAAAACAAAATTAATTCACTGAACAACTGTTTAGAAAATTTTTGTTTTATTTTTCTACTTGATCTTTCTCTTTCCTTTTCTTATCTTTTCAACTAAAAGAAATGCAGGATGCTTCGCTGATCTTTAGAATCTTATGCAATTGGCATACAAAACCCTTGATGCGGAAGCTTTCTCCATAAACATGGCAATGGTGAGTCTGATAATGGTGAAGCACTTCTCTATATCACAAGTTGATACAGGCAACTAAACTCTACTAAAATGAAGGACATCTCTCTCTCTCTATATAAGAAGTTGCAGTTCCCATGAAGACGACCAACTCAGTCCAGAATGAAACATAGGAATCCTGTTTTGACAGAAGAATGCGGAAAGAGGAAAAAGGTGTTTTTTTATCCTCCAGCCTATACATAAAATAAACCTACTGCATTTTAAATTGAAAATATGTCCAAAACCATCCCAAACACAATTTCATGGTGTTCTGTCATTCTCAAATGAGAATGAAAATGAAAATTTCGAAAACTTGCATATACCAAACAGGCCATAAAATCTTCATTAACAACAAAATGAAACATCAAAGAGGCCTATACTCAATCCGGCATAGACCTTTCATAAACCTCACTAACATAAAGATGAGACAAACACCAATGATCTCGACTACTGAAAATCCAGGCAAGAAAAAAAGATGAGAAAAACATTAATGATATTGGCCACAAACATTGTTTACCTTCTCCGATATATTCAATGATAAATTCCCCTTTATTTATGGATTCAGCTGCCTCTACCCCCCAACCACATAATTCTGTCTGAGATGGAAAATAATATTTTCCATTTAAGTCATCAAATACAGAACTTCAATGAATAATGAAAGTACTATTGCAAAATAAGGCATCTTCTCATTCTTAGAAACAATACACTCAACAGATAAATTAATTCAGCATTACTGAAGACACTTTCTAACCTTAACAATCTTGATCTTCTTGTCCTTCCGAAATGGCCTGTTGTTGCAATTTTCTGGGCAACGACAAGCCTTTGAGCAGCTTATGCATTGAACCCTATCAGAAAAATTATCTATGCATCGTTGGCTGGGACAGAATTCATATAAGAGAACACCATACAAGTAATGGATAAAGCATAGCATCAGAATAAAAACTTTACAAACACAGTTTGAGTCACATTCGCCCCTATCTCACTCCTAGAAAACACCATAGTTAGAGTCCAAATGACCAGATAATCTCAAGCAAACCTTAAGCTGATTGAAGCAGTTCAATGACAGCACTAGCAGCAAATTTGTAGTTTGTCATTGACCAATTTCTAAACTATTGTTATTAATGTCATGTATCCCTTGCACAATAAATGATCCTAATAAAAACTAGAACAGCACTAACACTCAAGATAGTGAATCAACAAAGGCATTCTAGGATGCACCATTGCAGTCTGCCTGGCAACCCATAAAACGCCCATAAGTCATGAGGCACATAAACATTACAAGATGCACATTCATCAAACAGAGCGAAAATCCTATAAATCAGTTGAGATGGAAGAACTTAATTTCTGGTCTTAAATTTATTTCCGAGGCCCTCTAAAATGTGTTGATAATAAAAGGAAGAGTGCACTGTCAAATTCGTAACTAAAGAAGCTAAAGGCAGGGCTGTCGTAGTGACCTCCCCAAGCATGCTCAATTTCTCCTTCCTTCCTCTGTGAGTGTGGAGAAGCACACGAAATTTAATTAAGCTGCTTTTCAACCATCAATGAAAGGAGACATATGCTACAATTTAAGGGTTTAGAGTGTTCGTTCCCAAGTACCCAGCCTAGGCTATCACTGATAAAGCTATATATGTAGACATTAATATGGTATAAATGTATAATTCTTGCAGAATGTAAAATTCATGGATTGCTTTAAATGTTGTATGGGATGAAGATCCCCAATACGAGTGCAGGAAGAATGGTGGTAACACTGGAGTAGGCAGAAAGATCCTCACTAATACCTGCACACACAATCATCAGAGCACATGGAACTGCAACTTGAGCATCCAATACCATCTCCAACATCATCCCGCTTCTTCCTGATTAGATAAATATCTGATTCCAGTAAAGGCCAGTATCATACAACTGATGACTTCAACAATGACAGGTGAATGAAACATCAAGCAGGATGGATCCTCCATATCTTTTGTCATCCTGAATTCTCTGCTATAACATTTTGACTGTAATTGCCCACAAGTCAAGTAGTCTAAACAATATAATATAATGTAACACAGAGGATACTTCGCCTGATGTGCCCGTATGGAGGTGGCTCCATCTTATTTTCGATCATGTCTTTCATTGTTATGTCGAACTTAAACTCCTCTTCATCATAAGGTGTAGGTAAGCGACTGAAAATTTCCTACAGTAGCAAGTATATTAAAGTTAGCGCCCCGGGATAACACTTAGAAAGATTAATATGCAACTTCCAATCATTGGGACATCAGCCTGCAAAAGAACTGGCCTATTTACTGCTAAATGGCTATCTAGCAGAACTTGGATGAACATAAAATCATTGAACATAAAGAGTAAGGTTAATAGTGTTGGGACACATGCATATTAGGGCAGGATAAGCAAGATTTGTAATAGAATATATATATGTATGTATGTATGTATGCATGCATGTGTATGTATGTATGTATGTATGTATGTATGCATGCATGCATGTATGTATGTAAATATTGTCTACAAAGACTACCTAATGTCATTTCAAGTGGAATAGACACCATGCGTACAAAAGCTGCACTCAATATCAGTTCTAAGGAATATACATTAACCACTTTATAGTTTGCAAGTACATGTAGCAACCTGCCTATAGGCTACAAAGCATTAAAATGTCCTTAGGAGGAAGTAGGAACAAGCTGATAATATGTGAAAACAGCAGAATCCATGGCAACTGTAGAAATTAAAAAAAAAAAACTAGAATGTAAAGACTCTTGTTGAGAAACCAATGGGTAATCTTGTCAAAAGAGATGAAAGAACAGATGATTAGAGCACACATAGCTGTTGTTCCACTGCCTCCACAAGGGAAGATATACCTTATCCCATATCACTCGGTAGATGCAGCACACAGAATACTAAGAGCCAGTAGGGCTTGTATATTCAATTTAGTTTGCAGGAATTAGATATGTATAACATACAAATGCCAAAATGAGTGTCTACTCACACTCAGCAAAGGACTGCATTCAGGAAACACCTCCAAAACATTCATTAAATCCATGGATAATTCTCTACTATATTTTTTGGAAGTGCAGTGTCATTGGATTTCGATCCCATGCCATACCGATGAGTTTGTAATGTTCATTAGGTGCCATAGTTAAATCATAATTTATGAAACTACCCCATTGAACTTAATTATCAAGGTTCTCCAGTGGCTGACCTCTATGTCTGATGTCGAAACAGCATGCTGCTCATTCAACAAACATGTAATCCTGTCAGCCAACCCGACCAGTAAACTATAGGAATAATATAGAATTTCAGAAAGAAATACAGAAAAACATTAGGGAAAATTCAAGGCAACTTGATTGTGAAAAGAAAAAAGGAAAATGGGTTGGAAATTTTGAACATTTGAACCATTGGAGATCATCTAAGAAACTTAATCATGGAGTAGCATGAAAAGGGTTATTAGAACTTCATACTCTTTGAATGAAAACATCCTAAAGTGGTTTGTCAAATAGCTTCACCAGAAAAATAACCTCTCTGATGAAGCAAAGAGATTGACCTTCTTAACCAACCGTGAATTAGTCAGATGCCTCCAACAGACAGCTCGACCTGGTAGATTCTTCAAATGCATCACCTTTTCTGGCCATGCTGCACACTTATAATGTGAGGCTATTGTGCAGAGCACACATCGCCAGTGTGGTTGTCTCTGTTTGCAGATGAAGCATGCCTTCACAAATAAAACATGTATATATATACAAATAAATAAAAAAAGTTACTTGTAGACCATGAAAAGGAAAACGACATGTACCTTGCTAAATTAAAAATAAAATAAAATAAAATAGGCAAAGCATCATATTGTAGAAGAAAAATAGATCTTACATGTTGTGGACACTTGAAATTCTTCAAATTGGATACCCCAAGCCTTTCCTTTGCACATGACAAGTGATAGGTCCCATTACAACCACGAACTACACAATGCAACTCCTCATCGGGGAATATAAATCGATGGCAAAGGACGCATTTCGCCTGACACAGAGTGAAATGTCATCCAAACGAGACCATACTCACGACTGGAAAGCCCTTTCTTGCTATATTGTCCATAAAAAAGAACAGAGACTAGCAGAAAAATCTTTGCAGCACTAGTCATTTGTTGCTGCAGAATTGATTAAGTTGTTTGCAAATTGGTTTTTTTTTTCTATAGTTCGAAAATTGACCCATATAAAGACCTAAGCGGCGACTCAATTAGTACAGTAAAAAGTGATAAGAAGCTGCAGAAGCTGGTTCATGTCCTACGATGGTTCATGTAACATCTAGTCTCAAGTACATACAATACTTATCCTAACATATATAACCTTAGCAACTGCTGAAAACGAAAAATACAGCTCAAAGAGCTCCATCAATTCGCAGAATCAGCCCCATTTCCCCACCTACTCGGCTCCAACCAACAAACAAAGAGAAATTGAAGAAATGACCGAGCTCTCACCATTCTCTTGGCGCCGATGAGGAATGGAAGGAAGCACCGGGACCGGGCCTCACCCGACCCCGCCTTCCGCTCGGCCCAATCCCCGACGTAATCCTCCAGCGTCCTTGCGGCATTCCTCCTTGGCGCGGCGCCCCCGTTCTGCGAATGCCGGTTCTTCTCCCGCGGCGGCTCGCGGCCGGGGACTCCGCCTAGGGTTTCCGGGGCCCTGGCGGAGCCGGGAGGAGGGGCCAATTTGAGGTCCGAGCCGCAGCCGCCGCCGCAGCCGTCGCCGCCGCCGCAAGCGACGGCGAGAGGGAAGGAGAGGGATGGATTGCTGCCCAAGTCCGGCATGCCTCCCCGCCTTGTCTCGGCTTTACAGAGGAGGAACCCTAGACGGATCCGATGAATGTTGTCTGAACGAGTCGAGGAGAGAGAGAGAGGGAGAGAGAGGGAGAGAGAGAAAGGGAGGGAGGGAGGGAGGGAGGGAGGGGATTTTGGTTTTGGCGGGAAATGGGATTTCATTTTTCATCTTTTATTATTTATTTTTTACTTTTCATTTGGGTGGTGTGAATTTACGGGGCGAGGGGTTATGGATTGGTGTATTTACGAGATCGCCACGGGTTTTTGGAGAGGGCAAAAACGCGAGAGGACGCGCGTGATGTACTTTTGAAAATCGCCATATTTCTTCATCCGTTTGGCTTATCAAGTGTCCCGAGAGTACCATCCAACGAACTTCCTTTGTGGGAAAAGTGACTCGTCGAAGAATAATCTCATCTCTTCAAGCAAAGGAATAGATGAGAATCGGTTTTTTTTTTTTTAGCTAAGATGGATTGCACTTTTTGAAATGCGGGACTTGTCTCTTGAGACTCTTCAGCCTCGACTTGAGCCGTGAAGAATTATGATTGTCCAAACTGGAGGCTTGTCGGCTAGACCGGACCTATTGGGGCTTGAACTTGGTGCTCGATGGTGGAGGAGGGATCCTTAGCAACCAAACTCTGTGCATGAACATTAGACCGAGTCTCATGTAGAAAGTCCATGCCCGTTGGACTAGAGATCTTGGTAGTCGAGGATGAGTTTCGACCGAGCAAACTCGAGTCCTCACGTGATCAGACCTTGGAACCTATGATTGGGCCATCAATCCCTTTTAAGAGCATATCTAGATTTTTCCATCAATAAAAGCCAAAACATTGAAAAAACAAAAATTCAAGAAAATTGTCCAAGAAGTCCTAGACCGATTGTATGGTAGCTAATTTAGTCTTAAACCTTTCAATTATATCAATTTAGTTCTAAATCTATTATACAACGACTAATTCAATTATAAACTTTTTAATGTTACTAATTTAGTCCTAAAATTTTTAACGATTTGTTAATATATTCATTTTGACCGATTTTGGTTGAAAATCGCTAACACGGCAATTAAGTTAATGCTGATTGTCCTATGTAATATGCTCAACATTGACATGGACAATTTTTTAATTATTTTTAAAAAATTTATCAATTTATTTTTCTATTTTCTTTCCTCTCTTTTTTCTTTTTCTCTATTTCACTCCACTGGTGGTTGGGTCACCCTTTGGACTCTGGCAAGGGTTGCCTTCATTAGATCTAGGCAACCCGCCGATGGCCGGCAATCGACAAAGGGAAATAGGGGAAAAAGAAAGGATTAAGGATAATGACATGGCCATTCCTTTAATCACATGAAAGACATTATCTCAATTTAAAATGAAATATCAGAGTTCTATAATCCCACAAAACATAAGAGCACATCTTCAACGCATACCCACAATTCAACTACCAAAAGTTTCTTGCTATCGATGCTCTCATTTTGTTTGTTGCTAGCTTATAAAGATGAAATGATTGAAATAAATGTAGTAAGCAATTACAGCTCAATGAATAGTATTACTTGCTATGCATATTAAGCACACATAATGTCAAAAACTTATAATCTCAAAACCTATATATAATATACGTAAAACACCAAAATGAGTTATATCTCATCAACACAATTTTGTAGACATTAGAAGTACTCATTTTAAATCAATATCGAATCATATATCATTGGTTAATCCCATGGATTAATCTCACATTCCATCACATCTCAAGATCTTAGAGTGAGCTCCCACATATAGCACTTAATCTTGGTGTAGAAGAAGGCCTTAGAGGTGGCTTCCATGAGACTCAATCTTTGTGTAGCACTTAGCCCTTGTATAGTAGATTTCATATCTATCGCATCTTAAAACCCTAGAGGTGATTTCCATGAGACTCTTAGGGCGCGCATGATAACTATTCTGTTTCTATTTCTGGTGTCACGACCCGACTCTCGAGTCCGCGACAACCCCTGTTCTCTTGCGGTCATTTGATTTGCGACTCTCCAGGATCCGTCGCCGACCATTATTTTTATCTTTTAATTAAACGCATGCGGAAGCGAATCATAATCCCTGGTCAATTACAAAATCAGGGATAGTAGGAAAACCCAACAGGAATACATTCAAGAGTGATGCTTTATTAACTAACTGATTAACCCTGAGAAGTTTACAAGTACAAGCCCTTACCACGGGCATCATCCTATCGAGCCAATAAAACCAACAAGCCAGGGTTAATCTACTCCCTTCAAAAACAGCCACGAGCCATAACACGCATTGATCCTCCATCCTATGGACCTGAAAATGGTTATTCAATAATCAGTGAGATAAATCTCAGTAAGTCAAAATCCTAAGCCTCGGTTAGGAGACCTACTCGCCTCGAGTGCGCCCTGACGTGCAATGTCTTTATCGCCAGCAATTCAACAACAGAATAATACCCAATCGACCATTAACAGACGCACAATTAGACCAAGGCTCATATGCAATTATTAACAGTTAACAATTGCAATCATAGGCATCCTTACCTCGCTTTTGGCACACACAACCTGCATGATACAGTTTATTGTATGCTCACCTCAATGTAGCAATCATATCAAATAATCAGAACACTTCTCAAGTTGTTTCATGCACCATGCACTTGCTCGTTTTCCATTTATTAACACCTTTGGGGGAATTTCCTTCCAACACACAAGTTGGTAGTCAACCGGCATAACCGGGCATCGTCCCACTGCATTGGGCACAACGTCTGGCGCCCAGACGGCATTCACAAAGAGCATAGGTCCGGCCTCTACTGCGACCCGCATCCGGCGCCCGGGCATTCCGATAATACGGACTTCATCCACCACAGATCCCCCATTGGGTGACGGGCTCTTACATGACCACGCAAGCACATCAATTAATCATGCTCATTTTATTATCTTTCCGAACAGCCAATGCAGACATGATTCGTGCTTGTACATATTAATTCATCGCAAACTCTACATGTAATGCGATAATATTTCACACGTGGTCACACAAATACAAATGCCTTTCATACGTAGTCACACGAATATGCTGAATACACTCAACCCTAATTCACAATCGCAGTCTATGAATTTACTCCACCGAGTACATATTAAACAACAGCATCAAGGGCAGCATATATATATGTATTCAACATATAATTCACGTGAGGAAAGTACAACCAGTAATCCATTGAATTTAATCGATACTAACACAATTAATTAATAATATACTTTCCAAAAATAATACTTTATTCCAAAAATATTCCATTAATAATTATTCAACAATAAACATTCAACATCCAAGAATAATATTATCCAACAATCAATATTCAACATCCAAGAATAATTAATCATCCACCACTAATTAATTAATTATTCTCCAGAAACAATTAATTAATTATTACCCCAAAATAATAACCATCGATTTCGAAATTAATAATAAATTAATTAATTCCGAAAATAATAAATAATAATTCCGAATTTAATAAATTATTATTATTTTGTCCCAAAAATAATAATAATATTTATTAATACTAACCATGGTTATTATACTAATCCAACTACGGTTAATTAACCCGACCACGATTAATTAACCCGACCAAAGTTAATTTAATCTAACCACGATTAACCAACTACATTTAATCTAACCGCAGTTAATTTATTCTAACCACGATTAACACTAAACATTATTTGATCAAAAACCAATCATCAACATTAACCATGCTTAACATTAAACTAATCACCCTAAGGGAGTTTAGCACCCTAAACAAGGTTTAGAAAATCAACTCACGGTTAAGCGATTCCGACGACACGAGCACGACCACGGCGACGAGGGGAACGCCCGGAATTTCCGGCGCGTCGGGACGAGGCGGCCGGGGCCGGGTCTCGGTGGCCGAGGCGGCTGTCCCACGCCGCGAAAGCAGCTGCGAAACGGAGGGACCGGCGGCCGTGGCGGCACGGGGGCCGGTGGGCGGTCCGGCAATCCGGACGGCGGCCGGCAGCTCCGTGACTGACCAGCCGGCTCCGGCGAAGTCTCGGATAGAACCGAGAGAGGAAAGGGGAGGCGGTGCGGCGGGCGGTTCGCGGTGGCGGAGGGGTGGTCGGTCGGCCTACGGCGGGGGTGCAGGCGGACGGCGGCGGCGACTGGTGGCGGAGGAGCCAAGGATGGCGGCTCGCCGGATCTGGTTCGGCCTAGGTCGGAGTCCAAAGAAGAGAGCGGCGGCGGCTCGGTCCGGCGGTCGGGCGAAGGGCGGTGGTGGGTGAACGACGGCGAGGCGGCAGGTCGGCGCTCCGGCGTCAGCGGTCGGGCTGGCCGGCGTTGCGGCGGCGAAGGAGGAGGAGGAGGAGGAAGAGCGGCGGCGAGGGCTCGCGAGGCGCGGATGACGAGACCGGCAGACGGCAACTCACCGGCGACTGACGGCGAGCTGGCGGGACGGCGACGGTGATGGGGGGTGGTTGCCAGCTGAGGCGGCAACCTAAGAAAGGGAAGAAGAAGCAAGCCGGCGTCGACCGAAGGAGGAGAAGCCTGCATGGGGAGGGGCAAACGTGCGGGGAAGCCGCCAAGAGAGAGAGAGAGAGAGAAGCACATGGGTGTGTCGACAAGTGGGACACAAGAAGAGAGAGAGAGTTGACAAGTCAAAGGAAAAAGTGAGAAAAGATGGGGACAAGGGGGCTGTCGACGGGGAGAAGATATTGGGTAGGTGAGATATAACACGTAGGCGATGCAGCTCACCACTCAGAGAAAGACACGTGGCGTCCACGTCGGCGGTGGGGCCGAACCCCTCTCTCCTCTCTCCTCTCTCCTCTGTCTCCTCTGCCGAACCGTACGTCTCCTCTCTCCTCTCGCTTCCGTCCTCTCTCTCCTCTGCAAAGGGAGAGAAGCCCGACCTCTGCTCGGCGGGGAACCCGACGGCCCGACCTCTACTCCGGCGGGGAGGGAACTCGACGGCGGGGCATTCGGGCACTCCCGCCTCCGCCTCCCGAGCCCCGCCCTGCACGAGAAAGAGTTTTAGACACGGGGGCTTGGTGGAGGCGGTCTTGGAGGAGGATATGGCGGTGGTGGGGGCTTAAGGGGTGGAGGTGGACTCGGAGGTGGGGGGCGGCGAGGGTGTCTTTGGAGGGGGCTTTGGTGGTGGGGCGGTCAGGAGGAGGTGGTGGAGTTTAGGAGGTGGGGCTGGTGGAGGTGCTTTGGAGCCGGAGGTGGTTTCGGTGGTGGAGTGGGTGGAGGAGGAGGACTCGGAGGAGGAGGAGGACTCGGAGGAGGAGCTGGAGGAGGCGGCGGCTTTGGCGGTGGAGCTGGCGGAGGCCTAGGGGAGGCGCCGGTGGTGGTGCGGGAGGCGGCTTCGGTGGTGGTGCGGGAGGTGGTGGAGGTCTTGGCGGTGGCGCGGGTAGCGGAGGTGGATTCGGTGCTAGTGGAGGATTAGGTGGAGGAGCGGGCAGCGGCATCGGCGGTGGTGGTGGAGTCGGATTAGGAGGGGAGTGCCCGAGTGCCTGCCGTCGCGTTCCCCCCCTTCGCCGGAGCAGAGGTCTCCCCTTTGCAGAGGAGAGAGGACAGAGCAGAGAGGAGAGAGGAGAGAGGAGACAGAGGAGAGAGGAGATGTACGGTTCGGCAGAGGAGACAGAGGAGAGAGGAGAGAGGAGAGAGGGGTTCGGCCCCACCGCCGACGTGGACGCCACGTGTCTTTCTCTGAGTGGTGAGCTGCATCGCCTACGTGTAATATCTCACCTACCCAATATTTTCTCGTCGACGGGGGGAAGAAACGTGGGGAAAAAGAGAGAGAAAAGGGGAGAGAGAAAGGGAAAACGTGCGGAGGAAGTTGGGGGAGAAAAGAAGAAAAAGACAAAATAAAGGAGAACAAGACAAAAATCTAAATAAATATCTAGAGAGGGGTATTTTGGTCTTTTTACCCCTGAAGCACAAATTCCCAAATATTTAGCTCCAAAACTCGGCCCGTTAAATCCTTTTCCAATATTTCGGGCTTACCGATAAATTCGAGAATCAATGAGACAACGTCCAATATTTTAGTCTCGATATCCTTAAAAGTTCGATACCCGATACCGGATTGAAATTCGTGGTTAACATCGATCAATCGCAACTTTAGTACGACCTAACTTTCGGGCGGCGTTTAGGGGTTCTCGTGCGTTTGACCCGTGGTTGATAGCTTTTCAATCCACGATCGTGTATTCAAATCAGGGCGATTCTCAATTGTCATGTAATCACGAGGGGGTACTTTCATTATCATGTAGCACTTAACCCTTAAATAGTAGGTCTTATAGGTCCGTTTGGTAAAAAAATTTACTATTTTTATTTCTAGAACAGATTTCTATTCCAGAAATAGGTTTGGAATAGAAATCGAAACATAATTTTTTTACTTTTCTATTTCGGAATAGAAATCGAAATTGTTTATCTCTTTTTACTTCTCACCCAAAGGAATTTCTTGGGACTTGATCTCGATCGTCATGTAGCACTTAGCCCTTGTATAGTAAATCTCATATCACATTATATTTCAAGGCCTTATAGATGCTTTTGTAGAAATCAAAAAATATACCTAGATATCAATTCGATGTTATCATTCGCGAAGTATGATCACTAAGACTTATAGGGTCCGGACATGGGATTTGCGGCTTAGCCCTTGATGGTAAACATATCACATTATATTTCAAGGCCTTAAATGCTTTAGTAAATAAACTAAACTATGCATTGAATAGGAGCAACTCGAGAACGATGGCAAATTTTGGAATATATGCATTGAATGAAAATTTTGGAATTAACTCACGGAGATATCTTTTGACGTAATGGTAAGTTTTGCTTGGAACTCCAAAGTTAAGATGCTTGAGTTAGAGCACTACTAGGATGGGGACTTGAGAAAGTGCTTACCTATACATTAAATGACAAAAACCGTAAGATTTAGTATGAGATGAACCAAAGAAGATAACATCTCGAGTGAGTTAATCTAGCAATATCACAATATGGTATCAGAGTGAGACCCCACTAGTAGACATATGGATTAGGGATAAACTATGCGGAAGTGGTGGACTTGTAATGACTTGGTTTGACAAGGATGGGAAGTGATTGTTGGGGTTAAAAGCCTGGAATAGAGAGTAGCTCCTAGTAGACTTTTAGGATGATGAATGTGGCATAAATAAATTGAATAGGGGAGAGTAATTCTGGAATATACATGTGAAAATTGGAATTAACTCACGGGGGTACCTTTTGAAGTAATGTCAAGCTTTTCTTTGAACAAAGTTAGGTGAGCTTGAATTAGAGCATTACTAGTATAGATAACCTCTTGAGAAAGTGCTAGCCTATATGCTAAAGGACAAAATAGTGAAACTTGGCATGAGATGGGCCAAATTGGACAATATCTCAAGTGAATTAATTTAGGGATGTCATAGCTCCTACGAGATTCGTGTCATTATGTGGTACTTAGCTCTTGAGAAGTACAAGACTCTAGAAATAACTCTCATGGGACTTGATCCCTATGCATACTCACAACTCTTCACTAAATTCACCATCATCAAGAACATCAACCCAATATCCCAACATTTGCAAAACCAAACCATAATCAGTATCATAAATCGATTTCTCAAACCAAATCATATAACATTTCACATGGAATTATTTTCATAAACCAAAATAAATATTCATTCACAACTCATTTCATCAATTAGAATATCTTTGTGAAACATATCTCAATTCATTTAAGAATTCATTTTATAAATCCAATTTGCTAAGTAGTATCTATGCATAACCTTTCACAGATGTTTACTAAAACATTTCCAATCATTCATAAATACAAAATGTAATATAATATATGCTTGATCTAGATTTTTATGAAACAAAATGCCATAAACAACATTTTTGCCTTTTAACCAAATCATACTTTGCACATAATATATCCAATAATTTCTCCTTTTCAAAATATGAGTTTAGGAATTCAAATGGGAGATAGTATTAGTCCCCTAGAGATATCTCAAACCAAATAACAATGCTCATTCAAATCAACAAACCTGCAATTCTATTAAGTGAGAAATAACATTAAAACCAAATAAAATACTACCTCAACTATGACTCAGCCAAATTGAGCTTTTAATGCTAATAAAATAACTCTCAAGCGTCAACAAATTGCTCACCTAAATCAATTATTAAAAACAATATGCAATGCGGAGTTTGAACTTGAAACTTAAGAAATTCCCTCGACTAAACAATTGCTTCAAATCAACGCTCATCAAACTCCACGACTCTACAACTCCATAATCCATAATTTCCATGAAAGTCCACAACTTAAAAATTCCAAAATCAGAATTTACGGTTTAAATTTCACACAATTTCAATTTCGAGCTCTAATTTTGGAAAAATACTTTGATTAAACAGACAAAGGGTGTAAAACCTTACTAGGCGTTGCGCAATATGTTGCTTATCTAACTTGGCGATATCTTTGCTACGTGCACACGCAAAACCCATCTTCTCTTTTTCCCCTTTTTCTTCTTCTTCTTCCCTTCTTTTCTCTGTAACTTCTTTTCCCTTTTCCCTTTTCCCTGTTCGTGCGTTCGCTAATCTTCCCTTCATATAAGCTAAAGCCCACTTTTTCTCTTCTTCTTTAGACTTTTCAAACTTTTCTTCCGCACGGGTCCCACCACAAACTCGAATATTACAAACATGACTTGAAATAAGCTTTGTACTCATTAAGCTGTTCTCACTACTAGCAATTTTCGTGATGTCTGTTTATTGTGGTACAAGTTAGACATGTTCCATAAAGTAGGAAAGTAGTTAAGTATACATTACTTCCATACGAGCATCACTTTATTTTAGGACACAAGGAAAAGCAGAAAAAGGAAAAGAACAAAAGTCATGCAGAGTACAGGAAAGAGAAGATGAGAGTTCAAGTAAGAGATCCATTTTTCTAGAAGTGATTCTCAGCAATTCACTTGTTATTTTCATTGTTTGGGAGACCCTTAATTAATAAATATAAAATTTTGTAAACAGCCCTTAATTCTCAACAGCTCACTTTAACACGGCTTTCTTTCTTTGTGTCAATTGAGAATGGAAAGACTCCTGAACTCAGTAGTCCAATTCTCTCTGACAAAGTAAAAGCAGTCAAACCGCTGGCCTCAATTCAATATGTTGCGTTTGTTGCCTCAAGCCTAATTCGAGAAGTCCGCAAAAATTCTGATGTTGCTTGAGGAAGAGTGAAAGAAGTACAGATTGCTCCCATATGAGGAAGCAGTTCCTAAAGAGCTGTAACTTGGTACTTGGCAAGATAAAGGCGGTGGGGTGTCAATAAGGCATTAAGCCCTTCCTGAAAGAGGCAAACAGGCGCTCTAGAGGCATGATTGCTGCAAACAACCGTAATGGAGCATCGCTGCCCAGTTCGGCAGGAGTATTGCCATATAGCACATTGCCGCTAGCATTTTGTTATCAACTAGATGATGCCGACACAAGCAGAGAAGCTTCTCTCAAGGAAATGCGCAAATGGGTCTCACATTACATGATACAGTTAAATCTTCTCGAAATGCCATCAGTTCCTTCTGGCCCACTATCTATGAGCATGCATGCACGGTCATCAAGACGCTCTTCCATAAGTTGTTGCCAGAAGAAACGAAGGACTAACTTTTAGCCTGCCTATTCCTACATAAGACCGAACTCGGCGACAATGTTGCCCCAGAGGTGAAAGATCACACAGGATTTGTGATTTATTTAAGGTTGCAAATTAGCAACTTATTACCAGAAGTCATGTCTACTTGAAATAATTCTGTTTTACATTTGATTAATGCGATTTGTTATCACTAAGTTGGTAATTTGCAACCTTAAATAGATTATCTCACCCCATTGCATTAGAATGGTACAGTCGGGCAAGCAGAAGACAAAGGAGGAGCTAAAAAAGTCGAGTGAGTTGGCCTCCAAGATTCGCAAATAGTTACAGTTACAACACATGAGTGAGTCGATCAATGAGTTTTCTAACCACACTTGCCAAAATTGAACCTATCTGTCTTGTGAGCTAGGAGGAGCCAAATGAGAGTAATAAACTCTCCACCTCTCCTGAGCTGTTGCGCATGGCTATCCAAATCACAGTTATGTGCAGCATAACACAGCATCTCTGTCCATACACTGCTGATGATTTCCCATTTTTTCTCCAGTGTCAACAATTTTCTTGAGAGTTGCTGTGTGTCTGGCAATATGAGCCATCCTAGTTCAATCACGGGATCTTCCGGATTTTGGGTGGCATGGTCAGGGAGTTCAGCAGCTTGAAGGATTTGGCAGGCTGAATGTTCATCCTTCATTTCAGGTGTAGAATCCTGGAGCTCCTTGATGACTCTACGTACATGCTCATAGATAACGTGCCCAGAAGCGACTGATAGCATTTCAGGGAGATTAACCACAAGATGCATCATGTAGTCCGAGATCCATTTGCTGATTTCCTTGAGAGAAGCTCCTCCACTTGTGTTGGCATCATCTAGTTGGTAACAAATGCTAGTGGCAATGTGCCATATGGTGATACTCCTGCCGAAATCAGTACTGATGCTTGATTGCAGTTCTTTGTAGAAGTCATGCCTCTCGAGTGCCCATTCACCTTTCTTAGTGAAGGGCTTAAAGCCTCGTTGATCATCCACCATCTTTATCTCACAGAGTATGAGTTCTTGCAGGGCAATAGGAACTTCCTTGTATGCAAGGAATCTGCGCTTCTTCCACTCTTCCTCCAGCCAACAGCATCTCAAGATCTTACTCATTAAACTCCCCGACTCAGGCTTGAGGCAAAAATAAAGGAGATTGAACTGAGGCAAGTGATTTGACCATCTTTGCTTTGCCAGAGAGAACTGAACTAGAAAGTTAAGGAGTCTCCCGATTCGCAGTTGATGCTGGTGTGTGATTGCCAAGACTATTGCCCTGTCTGAGAAGAGCAGTTTCAAGTCCGAATACAGTTCAAGGATCATGGCTGTAGCCAGCACTGAAAAAGTGAAGGTGACATTCTTGTGATGGAAGAAGTCTTTTCTGAACATCACTGTGAATCCGGAAAAGGTCAATACAATGCACACAAAAGTAAGAAAACGGAGCATAAAACCTACCTTAGTGTAGATAATGGGCATTTTTGTATAGAGGGCATCGTACATAAATCCTAGTTCGATCTCAGTAATCTTGAAAACCTTAACGGGTGGGTAATTGTCTATTGACAGCAAGGGATGGGAGATGTACAATGAGTGGTAGATCCAATTTTTCAAATGTGGTTTTATGCGGTCAAAGCGGTAAAATGCTTTTAGAATGAGATTTGCGCCAGGAATATCTTTAGGTAAGGTGCGAAACATCTCGGGAAGGGTATTCTCTTCATCTTTCCTTGAAATGGCCATGTCCGCATCCTGGTTAAGGGCAGATTTCAAAGCCCATGCTCTCTCCCCGTATTTGATGAACCCGGCGAGAAATATTGGCAAGGTTAGGAATGAGAGGCTAGTGTAAGTCCAGCACCTAATGAGAATCCAAATAACTAGACCCACTTGGGCAACTGTTTCAAGTATTTCTCTCGCCCCCAACTGATTATCTTGAATTGAATAGGCAGTAATTGTGTCGGGGCTTCCTAGGTGCAACAGGAGAATTGGGGCAAGAAGGGCCTTAAGTGAAGCTTTTGCATTGGGTAAACTAGGGTCGCCGACGCTAATGTTGCTAAGCTTACCAATACCAACAGTAGCGACCCAGCTTGCCATTAAGTAGCTTGACCAAACAGTAATTCTGATCAAGAATCCCGTGATGTAACTCCGGCGACGGCCAAAGACCAAAAGGATGATTTGGAAGGTGAGGCTCAATAGTACCAAGGTCTGAATGTCCCACGCATTCCAGAATCTTTTGGCCTGCTTGACAATTGGGTCCCAGAACATGTCCATCTTCTTGCCTACTTTCAAGAAATCTGATCAAGCACATGGAATATTCAAGGTCCTATCATTTCGAGAATAATTACATCATTTTTCAATTTTGATGTTGTTGAAAGGAACTTCATTTCAGGTGAACAGAAGAAAATCTAACAAAGCAAGAAGATAGTCACAGGACTCATTGTTGGAGTGTGCATCAGTCTCACACTAAAATTGAACAGCATGAGTAAGTAAAATGCTTGAAGATGATTGAACCGGGAAATTGATAACAGAGAATGAAGCCACGGAGTGCACCTTACCCTGCTCGGAAACAATTTGTTGGGCTATATAATGGAGATACAAAAGGGGCAATACGGAGAATTTGGAAGGCTGCTCTTCTATTTTTTCTTTTTTTCTTTGTAAATTTTGAGAAGCATCACTTAGGTTTCTGTTAGCTGTTACACGAGCGCAGGACAGGATGAGCTGTTGAGAGACATATATATTCCTCAACGGTCTCCCGAACAATGAAAACCACAAGCCAACTTTTGAGAATAACTCACAAAAGAATAGATCTCTTGCGTGAACTCTCATCCTCTCTTTCCTGTACTGTGAATAACTTTTCTCCTTTTACCTTTTCAGATTTTGGTTATGTACTAAGTTAAAAAGATGCCCGTATAAACCCTGTATAATACTAAAGTAACGCATACTTGAGATTGTCTCAACTTTCCTAATTTATCAACGTGTCTACCTTTCTTTACAAAAAACAAACACGGGTTATTTGACATTCGGATGAATGTGGTGTTCTCTTCATACAATTCCTTTCTTGCTACATCATAAACATATCCCATATTACAATAATGGAGATGGATATAGTTGTTTGATTGTAGCTTGATTTACTTCCTTCTACATCTGTCGGTTTGTACAAGAGTAGGTTGTTTATCAATTTTGCATGGAGGTGATGCATGGAGTATTTTATACTAACTGCTTTGCTTCACATAACAGATGATACCAAATTATTCAAACTATCATGAAAGCTTGTGACATTTAGCAAATTAGGTGTTCCTGATTGTATAATCCTTGATGCTTACTGGAAAGGGAAATAGCTTACGCTCGGCTGTTTCCATTAATTGTCTTTCAATTGCTTTTCCAAACATCTCTCTCTTTCTCTAGTTGAGATTGATCTCATTCCCAATAGAACCTGTTCAAATTGAGGCGTCAAATATGAAGAATAGACAGGAAAAGGTAGTTGTGTGTATAAGTATGGTTCATCGAAAGTCACTTCATTGGGTGTTGTCCAACTTTCTTAAGCGTTTTCTGGTGTCCTTGACAAACTGACTTTCTAGGAAAGTAAGCAATTCAACAAACAGTAGTTCGAGAACAAAACTATGGGAAAGCAAATAAGCAAAAGAATCAGACATCAAAGACAATGCGACACAAAGGAAATGATCTTTAACTCCAAATCAAACTTCAATGTAAATAATTGGACTGACTGAGCGAATCGCACCAAATCGGTGTCTGCAGTCCCTGTACATAAAATAGAATTAGGAAAAGAAAGATAGAAATGATGGATGAAGGAGATCAAGCATAATTATTCGAATGATGAGAACTGAGTATCTCTTATTGTGAATGTCAAATGAACTGTGATTGTTCCCACTGATTATTGAACACCCCTGCTTAAACTCCAGTCTCTTAGGTCGTGTTTTTCATATAATTAAACTTGTCTGTCTTGTGAGCTAGCAGAAGCCACACATGGGTTAGAATGTCTCCACCTCGCCTCAACAGCTTCGTGTGGTTATAAATCAGGCAATTATATGCCGTGTAACACACCATCTCCACCCAAACGCTGCTTATAAGCTTCCATGGATCGTCCACATCATTCAGCAGGTCGGCAAGTCTTTGTGCCTCCTCAAGGACATGCCACTCTCTGAAGATTTTAGGGCCAGTTCCCAAGTCAGTTTCTTGCACACGTTCGCTTGATAACTTTTTCAAGGCTTCGTCTCTATCGCCCAAGTTTGAATCCACCAGAAATTTCTTGACATTGGAGTAAGCATGCTCCAAGGTGATCTCATTGGTGGGAAGCGACAATACATAAGGCCGTATTGCGAGGAGGTACATCATGTAATCTGACAGTACTTTACTTCCCGAGCAATTCTTTGTGTCCCAAAAATTCGAGTGATAGCAAATTTCTGTTGCCATGTGCCATGTGACGATGCTTCTGTCGAATCCTGTCTCGATGCTCCATTGTAGTTCACGAGAAGAATTGTGGAGCTCGAGCGTCCACTGGCCTCTACTAGTGAAGGGTTTTTTACCTCTTTTTCTCTCCAATTCCTTCATGCCTTCGAGGAGCAGTTCTTTCAGATCCGTGTCGATTGCTTTGTGAGTGGATTTCAAATATCTCCTGAGCTGCTTCTCCTCGCCAACAAATTCAGGTACTTTGATGAACTTCAACCATTTATCGTGCAGGCAATAGTCTAACATATTGAACTGCCCGATCATATCGGAGGATCTTTTCTTTTTCATGGACATTTTCACGAGAAAAGGTAGGAGAGTTTTCACAAACGGCTTCCTGTGATGCTCAACCATCTTCACTATTGCCCAATCAGAATATGGCAGAGCCAGGATTTGATATATTTCCAAAATTGTCACCCCGATCAGCAGGGCATATGTATAGGCCACATACATGTCAAGCAAGAAAATATTTTGAAAAATTCCTGCAAACCCACTTAAGGTCAATACCAAACAGAAGAAACTTATGAACCGCAACGTGATGCCACGCCTAGTATAAAGAACCGGACCCTTAGTAAAGAGGACGTCATACATAAATCCTAGCTCAATGGCAGTTGTCAAATAGACATTCTCCACATTGTACTCTTCTAGTGACATCCACTTACGCGATACGAATATGGGCCAGTTCTCAAGGTGGGGCTTCAAAGTGTCGAACCGGTAATAAGCCTTCACAAAGAAATCTAAGTCTGGGATGTTGTTTGGTAGTTCTCGGAGCAAATTGGGGATGTTATTTTCTTCATCAATGTCCTCCAAGGTTATGCTCATGTTCTCGCTGTACACTGATTTGAGAGCCCAAATGGTTTCTCCATACTTGATCATCCCAGAGACAAAGATGGGGAAGTACAATGAAGCAGCAGCAGAGGTGTCCCAGCAACGGATAAGAATCCAAACCACGAAAGCTACGGTAAAGACAAAGTTTAGTACTTGTCTTATCCCAAGCCGGTTGTCTTCGACCGAGTATGCAGTTATGCTATCTGGGTACCCGAGCTGCATCAGAAGCAATGGTGCCAACAGTGCCTTCAGCTCCGTGTCATAGTCGGGTTTTTCCGGATCATTGACACGGATTACTGTGAGCTTGCCGAGAGCTAGGGCGGCGACATAAGTGGCAAGCAAATAGGAGGACCATACAACAAACCTTGTCGATGGTCCGGTTATGTACCTCCTCCGGCCACCAAAGATGGTCAGAATAATTTGAAAGATGAGGCCAGTGAGTACTAGTAATTGGATGCTCCAAGCTTCCCAAAGATCCATCAGCCATGGAAAGCATTTTTCAATTACTAGTGGAACCCAGCTGAATAATTCCATGGCAACGACTTCCTTCTTGTGTTGCTCTCTTTAAAATGAAAGAATTGAAGCTGGAAAATAAAGGCTAGGGAGTCAAACCTTATGTAACTCTTAAGATTAAGTGAAAATAGCAGCATTCATGAGTGAGATAAAGTATTCGATTTTGTGGATGACTTATTCAACAGGTAATGAATCTTGTTGTTCAAGAGTAATTCAGATTAAGTGCACTACTTTTGATCTATATACTATAGCTAGTGTCATAAAATGGTCTGTGAACATTAGTCAGGGTCGGTTCATTTCATTCTGGTCATAGACATCTAACAGAAAACCATCCGTGACATGCAATGCATTCTAATGATACACGCGACAATCATTCTTTTCTTTCCTACAGCAATTGACAGCATCATCTTCCATCAATGGTACGTTCATTTCAATAAATTCGATTTCTTTTCACAATTTTATTTTCCATGAAGAAACTGATGATACACGTCTTGCAGGCTTACTGCAAACAATATTACCGATCATCAATACTTGGAAAAAGCAATTTAAACTCTGTGACCTGTTCGGTAATGTCTTATGCAAGGTGCATTGTTAGAGCATGTAAAATATGCATATCTACCCATCAATGACACAATGCAGCTTTGAAAAGCAGAACGTTGAAACTTGGCTTTTGATCTACTCTTGCAGCTGTTCTCGGGGTATTTTTCAACGTGTAGAAGACATTAACCAAAAGAAAACACACCTATATAATTTCCAGATTAATGCCAAAAAAAGGAGGCTAACCAACTGAAACGATGGCCTGTTTATTCGACAATCCACAATATATTCAAGAATTGAGCGAACTAGAGCACTAACCTCTCAGCAAAGCAATGCCGTACCAATAGGGAATAAAAATGGTCTCAGATATTTCGAGATCGAAAGCTGTATAAAATCTGCGAAACAAAGCTTTTCTCAAAATGTCTGCAGGAATTCAAGATCTTGCTTTGATTTCCAGATAGCAAAGAACACTTCAATGCAAGACATTCTTTTAAAGCATGAGATTGCATAAAGTGTTCCTGAGTTTGTGCAAGACAACAAAAAGGACCAAAGAACAACAGAATCGATTATTTACTTGTGACTTTCTCATTTCAACAGTTCTGTGATTCGTTCGGATTTCACCCTTTATGCTGCTTTAGCGACCAAAGTAACCTCTTAGTCCTTTTGCATTATTCTAACAACAGTTTCGGGCAGACATTTGATTCTCCTCGCCCGGCTGTACCGAAGCGTCTGTCTCAATTTCTGCTCTGACATCACTAAGTCTTCTGTCCCAAATACTGCTCCGACATCACCAAGTCTTCCCATTTACTCCTAGTTAAAGTTATCGCAAATATTAAGAGCAAAACGACTGAAACAGTCGTCTTCGAAAAACATGAAAACCGGCTCGAGTCGTAAGGTGGTACTTAGGCTTATTTGGTAATTGACAAATATTTGGCTATTTATGTTATTTGTTTCCCGGAACAAAAAAAGAACAAAAAGCTTTTTATAACGTCGGCTAATTTTTCCATTATCAAGAACATATATGTTCCCGGGAATAAATTTGGAACATAATTAAGAAGTAGAATAAAGTTACTTCTTTGTTCTGGGGAACAATTCTAAAATCAAGACATTTCCTTTTCTTTTCTTCTTCTTCCTCCTCAAGCCAATTGCCGGGCTCGGTGATGGCCGGCGACCGAGCATAGACAAGGTTTGGTGACTTCATTGGAGCCTCGTCGGCCCTCGATGATGTTTGGCCTCACTATGGCTAGGCAAGGCTTGACCTCACCGATGGTTGGGCGAGCTTGACCTAGCCTTGGCTGGGTAAGGCTCCCCCAAGGCCATTGACTGGCTAGAGGAGGACGAAGAAGAGAAGGAAAAAAAGAAAAAGAAAAAGAAAAAGAAAAAGAAAAAAAAGAAAAAATTCATTAAATTGTTAAAAAAATTAAAAGAAATTCTACATTATTGATGATTGTACCAAACATAATTTTGTATAGTTACCAAATATCTTTGAATCTCAAAAATTCATCTAGGGAACATAATAATTTTTTATTTATTTTTGAGTAAAAATTGTTCTCGAGAACAAAATGGTAACCAAACATATCCTGATTGACCCATCTCTCTATTTTACTTGAGCACGCATAGCAACATTCTCCATTTAGTTCTAGCATTTCCTTTATTGACTTGGGGGCACTTCTAAATCGCATGAGTGCCAGAAATTAATGTACTCAGCACTTAATAAAGTTTAGCACATCTATAATCTATAATTAGTTTTGACGTAGATTGTTGGATTAAGGAAAATAAATGACTTAATCCATTATGTAAGGAGGTGATTACATAATTCATTCTATACAAAAAGGCATCCAAATAGGAAATGAAATCTTTGCCAATTAGCAAAACAGGTGGGAAAATTGCTAGCAAAGTTTAGTTTCTTAAGATTTTTCTTTGGTCGATTTTACTCTATTTCTTGAGAAGTTCTAAGTTTCAATCCATTTTAAAATATTTGAACAATTATTTCATCAATGTACTGTTAGTTAAATTTCACTCTGAAATGATCACTCATGAGATACTAACAAATAGGGAAAAGCTATTAAGGATTTAAGTATGCACGACCAGAGAGCTTGACTATGGATTGACAATTTGATCATAAGAATTGCCAAGGGACGATTCTGTGTTAATAAGGCTGATTAAGGAATGATTAAACGTTGATTCACAGAGAAAATATAATTGGATTGTGGGTGATTCCGTATTAGCATTGTATAAATCGCAAACGACCCTAAATCAATTCCTAATGATCGTGTACTTGGAATGAGTAATCGATTTCTCGCAATTACATGACAACCGAGGTCATCCATGTGTCGAAGAAACTTAAATGTGTATTGATACTATTTCAACCATGGGTCGAATATGCATATTTCCTAAAAACTGTCCATTAATTTGAGATATACTAAAATTGCAGTTGGTTGAATTTAGCCATGAATTTCTATATGATCTCGGGTATTAGACTTTTGGAATGTCTAGACTAAAATATTGGACAATGCCTCATTAGTTTTCAAATTTATTAGTAAGCCCGAAAATTGTCATAAAAGGATTCAGCGGGCTTAAAATTGAAATCCATAGGGAAGATGGCCGAGCAATGGCCTATTGGGCCACACGCCCATAGTGGGCAGCCACTTGGGGCCCAAGCAACTCAAGTGGGCCAAATTAGGCCTACCAAACCCAAACAATTTCTTTGGCCCAATTTCAACCCCTTGAGCCTGTTAAGGGTCTGTTTGGCATGTAACATCCTGAAATTCGAGCCCTTTGAGGGAGGAAGGAATGTTAATTTCGCCAATGCATTGTTGGTTGATCTCACTCGGAACCGATCACTCCGAGATATGCGACCTTGAGGGGAAAGGCTAATGAGGACGAACTCGTGCGACTAAAGAACTTGACACTGGGAAAACGACTCGACCGTGAGACTTGCGTAAGGACGATCCCGTAGTTATGCGGGCGATTTCGGGACGACTAGAAGTCAATTCGCGGACGAAATAATGGGACGACGGGTGATTCCGTCTACTGTTATCGAACTCGCGAATGGCCCTATGTCGATCTTTGGTAATCGTGTACTTTGAAATAAGAATCGATCATTCACAATTTCATGTAGTCAAGGACGTCCATGTGTCGAGAAGTCTTCAATGTGAATTGGCACGAGTCGGTTACGCGTGAATCCTCAAAGCCGCCTGTTAGTCTGAGTAGTACCAAAATGGCATTCGCGCGAAATTGACATGGCACGAGAATCCAATATTGGACTTCGATTTTTCGGGAATGTTCGAGAAGGACTTTTGGACGATGCTTCTTAGACAGTCGATAGTGTCGGTTGAGCCGAGTTTTTGAGAAAAGGGATTTTCGGACCGAGAACACAAGCCTACGAGGACATGGACTGGGCAAGAACAGTGTGGGCCTCACGCCCAAGGTGGGACAGCCGCCATGGAAGGCCCGAGGCAAGCAAGTGAGCCAGTTGAGCCAAACCGACCCTTTACCCTTCCGAGCCCGTTATCTAACCTTGAGCCGTTTCGAGCCCAATAAATTCTCGAACCCGTTCCTATTCATTTTCCGGCCTTTTTCCTAGGCCCGTCCTTCATTTTCAGTCCAAGGGCACATTGGGAAGTGTGCAAGGTGGAAATGACCAAAATGCCCTTGGATATTTTGAAGAAAAGTCAAAAGGAAGAAAGAGAAGATGAGGTCATTTTCTTGACAAGTTGGGGCAAGTATTAATTAGCCTTGATAAGGCTTATCCTTCAGCCTTCACTTCACTCTCTCTCTCCTCTTCATCTTCTCCAAAACCGCACCACTTCTCTCCCTAGTTTTTCTTCATTCCTTTAGTTTTTCAGTTCTGACCTTTCACAGAAAATCGAGTTGTTCATTGCCTTCCCGTTGGAATCTCGGCCCGTGCCACCCGCCGTTACGTTCAGAAGACGAAAACCGTTCAGATGGCATCGGTCGATCGTCGAAAGGAGCTGACATCCGATCCGTACGGCCGCCGGAAGTCACTGCTCGCCGGATCGTCACTGTTCCACCTGCAGCAACTTTGTTCGGCCTTTTCCCCTGTTTTTCTCCCATTCTAGCCAAACCACCGCCCATACCAGCTACCAGTAGTTCCCCCTCGACCCCCAGGTGCCACCGGTTGCTGGCCCGCCGCTCGCCGGAGCTTCGGGCAGCCCGTTCAACTTCGATCAGCTTCTTTCCTCCTATGCAGTCAGTTTTTCAGAGTTGCAGAGGGATTCCGAGTTTGTTGCTGCTTTTTTGAGCCCGGGACCGCCTTAGATCATCGTGGTAGAGGTCCCCGGGTGTCGGGTTCGTCGCCGCCGCCGCGTCCGTGTCGCCGACCCGCTTAACGGGTGAGTTTAGCTCCTAATCCCTATTTAGTGCCCAAACTTGCTTAGGGTTGGGTTAATTAGTGGTAAGATTGGTTTAGGAAGTTTAATTAAGTTTATTAGCCCTAAGATAGGTGGTTAGATAGATGGTTAGGATTAGATTAGCTTAATTTTGCTAATTGTGCTTAATTATTGCTTAAATGAGGGTTATGTGATTTTTGTGATTAATTAAGCATGATTTGATTTAATTTCTGGATTAAATATTTTAATTAATTAAATTTCGGAAAATCACTGTTCATAATTACTGTTCACGAGCACTGTTCACGATTACGGTTCACGATGACTGTTCACGGCACTGTTCATGCATAAGCTAAATTTAGTCTTATTTTGATGTGCTCTTGATTGTTGTGATTAATTGGAGTGCCGATTGTTAATTATGCTCGTGAATATTGATGAAATGCGTGATCGAGTGTTGGTTGAATTGAATTTTGGAAATTGTCGAGTGAGATCGCATGACATATTGCGTGGGTTATCTGAAATGGCATGTCGCATGAGCATGAGTGATGTTGCATTCACGACAGAGCAAAGATATAAATGGATTGCTTGATGATGTGTTGCATGATCACATTAAATGAGAGAATCCGGCGTTGCCGGAAGACCGCCAATCCCTATGGGGTTGTCGTGGCTAGTGGGTCGCCCGACTTCGGTCGGATGCCCGGAGGAGGGGTTCTATGTGGGACTCGTGGTGGTATGGGGCGGGTCCGGGCCTCTGTCAATTGCGGGGCTGCGGTAGTGGGCGGGTCCTATGCTCCTTCGGGAATGCCGTCTTGGGAGTGAGCCCTTAACGTCGCCGTGCCTCGAGGTAAAGAGGACGAAGCTGGTTTAGCTAGGAACCGCCAACCATAAGGTTGTGCCGTGGCCCATGAGGAGGGGTCGTAATAATCGGAGTATGTGTGAGTGTGAGACATGAGAAAGTTGTGTGAGATGCTCTGATTATTCGCATGCTCTTAATGTCGTGATGATTTCTGGTACGCACGCATGAGTTGACAGTCGTGCAGGGTGTGGCAATGGCCAGGTGAGATCGCTTGTGACGAGATTCGCATGTGATTGATGAACTGTATCATCTGACGGCCATGTGCCTTGCTTGCATTGTATAAGATTTGACGTGTAGGGTATGGCATACCGGGTAAGGTTGCATGCGAACCGACTATATGATTGTTGGTTGCCCATCATTTGTTAGCCGTTGTTTGGTTTTGGTGTCCGTTGTTGGGTTGAGTGAGGGTGGTTCGGAGAGATACCCCGGGTTGAGTTGGCGTACTAACCGGGTCTTAGGGGGAGAACTTGCTGAGATTTTATCTCAACCCGTCATGGTTAACCATTTTCAGGTTCTTAGAATGGCGTACCCGCGGTGGAGGATCCTGCCCCTGCTCCTCCAGTGATCGACCCGACGGAGCCTAAGTCCGATGGGTCCGAGTGATCGTGGTGTTGAACCCGAGGGTTCTTTGTGTAATGTTGGATTAGCCTAGTCATTTTGGTTTTGCTTAGAGGATGGATTGGCCCTTTTTGTCGGGCTTGTAATTCGAAAAACGATCCTCCGTTGGTTAATCCAGTAATTTGAATAATTGAGTAGTTGTTGTTGTTCTTGCTGTTCATCCCTCTATCCCTATTTGATTGTTTGTTTGTCTGGGGATGGTTCGTCTTCTGCTTGCGCATAATCAAAGATAAAATGAATGGTCATCGATGGGTCCTGGGACATCGCTTTCAATCGACCAAGGTAATGGGGTTGCCGCGAGCTCGAGAGTCGGGGCGTGACAACCCCGTCGGTTTTGGTATCAGAGCAAGGCCGAGACTTGGAGTGATAAGGTGCGTGGGATTTTTGGGATAGTGAGATAGGGATGGCTTTTACTTTACGTGCTTGTGATTGCTTTTGTGGTTTCGTGTGGTGGCGGGTTGCTCATAGTCCAGAGTGATGAGCAATCCTGAGTAGAGAGAGCCCTTAGGCATAGGCGGCGCAGTCGGTCGACCCGTCTGCTATAGGTTGTGCGCAAGCAGATCCTAGGTTAGACGGGATCCTGCTGGCACTAGAGACCTTGTTAGAACAGCAAGCCGAGTGCTTTTGATGTGGTCCTTGTGGTTTCCCTAGTGAGAGGAGAGGTCTGTGAGAGACCGATACCTAGACTGGTAGAGCAGTTCCTGAGACTGAAGCCGTCGAGATTCAGTGGCGTGGGCGACCCTAAAGCTGCAACCCTTTGGATAAGGGATTTCGAGAGGACTATTACAGTATTGAGGTGTTCAGAGTAAGACAGAGTGCTTTTGGCAATTTATCAGATTCAAGGTAATGTCAGTATTTGGTGGGAAGCCACTTAAGGAAGAGTGTTCCCTGAAGGCACGGTTCAGACATGGGGTGCCTTTCGCGAAGTCTTTAAGGGGAAGTACTTATTAGACAGTGCGAGGGAGTCAAAGATGGCAGAGTTTCAATAGTTTCGTCAGAATCAGATTTCAGTGGATCAGTATAAGGTGAAGTTCGCTGAGTTGGCCCAGTATATGCCAAGATTAGTGGAGGACCCTTGGATAGGGTGAAATGTTTCAGAGATGGCTTGAAGCCGGAATTGAAAGCTAGCTGGTGCCCTTGAGTTTAAAGAGTTTTGATGAGATGTACGAGAGAGCCCAGATGATCGAGAAGAACATGATCGAGAGGGCGATCGCATTTGGCTCGCGGTTCGTGCCTAATAAAGACAATCGTCGATTTGGAAAGGGACCGATGATGAGGAGAAGGAATCCCATCCCACCCAACAAAAAGTGGATTGTCATGGAAAGACAATTCAGTTTAACTCAGTAGTGGGTGACAGTTTTGAGTTTGTGGGAAATCGAGGAGGACCCTCGACCCCTTTGAAATTCATCGTTGGAAGTAACTTGTTTATTAGACGAAGGTTGCTAAGGTTATTGGACAACTAAGGTTAATTGGTTAGTTGAAGAATCAAGGATGGATTGTTACACTTATGCATCGCTTGTCAGTAGCTCAACCAAGGGACAGTCATGAGCAAGTATCCATTACAAAGGATGGATGACTTGTTTGACCCATTTCAAGGAGCTTCGATATGTCCCAAGATAAACCCAAGGACGGGCTATCAGTAGTTGAGGATTAAAAAGGAGGATAAACTAAAGATGACATATCGTGTGTGATTTGGTCATTACGAGATTACCGTACCGCCGTTTGGATTAACTAATGCGCCAGTTGCTTTTATGGATTCGATGGATTGAATGATTAAGGTGTATTTGGAGCAAATTGTGATTGTGTTCGTGAGTGATATATTGGAATATTCAAGGAAACTAGAGGAACGCGAACAGCACTTGAGGGTGGTGCTATAGACCATTCGAAAGTATAAACAGTATGCCAAGTTTAATACGTACGAGTTTGGGTTTACTCGTGTTGTCTTGTTGGTCATATGATTTGGACGAAGGAATTTCTATGGATCTGCTAAGATCAAGGAAGTTATGAATATGTCAAGACTTATGACAGTAACAGTGGTTCGAAGTTTTCTAAGTCGGACAGGTTAGTACAGACGATTCGTAGAAATGTTCTCTACGATAGCTATGCTTCTGATACGAAGGTTAATGAAGGACGTAAGAATTTGAATGGACGAATAAGTGAAATTTTTAAGAGCTTAGGTATAAGCTAATTACCGCACCAGTTTTGAGGATTTAGTCTACTATTGGAGAATACGAGATTTTCAGTGAGGTGTCGTATAAGGGATTTGACTACGTGGTAAGGCAACAAGGAAGATTGGTTGCTTACGCGTCACGACAATTGAGGTTATTGGATTTAATGGAAGTCAGATAAGTTTATCTTGATGATTTGAGGAGTTGTAGGTATGGGATCATAAGAGATGATCTATTAAATGGTAATAATCTTTGATAAGAATTACGGTGGATGATTTATTGCTCGGAAGTCTTAGATTCGATTAAGATGTAAATTTACCAAGGTGGATTATTTCAGGAGATATATAAGATAGGGATTTGAGGAATGGATTTTTGTCTTCAATGGATTAAGAATTAATTATCCCTTGATGGTGGATGGATGAGTGAGGAAATAGCATTATTGATGATTTCTTCTCGAGGTATCAAGAAGGATTTGAAGAGGTATTTGAAAGCGTTTGGTGCAATAAATGACATTTGGTTTGCATTAATTTTCAAGTGGTTGAGGTGAATTCTTGATTTGGTTATTAAATGGATGTGAAAGGAATGTTGAAAGAAAAATAGATAGTTTGTGGAATTCGGACAGCAATTCGATGGAAATTCAGTGAATCAGATTTCAAGTGTCGATAAGTGACCTCATGGAAATGAGCTCATGGGTTGACGAGCTGGAGAAAGTTTTGCACTTTGAGGTGCTCAGATGAGGTTAAAACCGTGAGGCTTGGTATGGGACAGGCCAAAGTGGCTAATACCTCTATGAGATGGTGCATGTCAAAAAGGGACTTTTGCTAGTAGTGGTGCGGTTCGAAGATGCTCGTAATGATTGATCCGATGAGGGCGGGGAGTGGTCGCGGGGCGAGTGCTCGAGCAAGGAGTGACTCTGGCGGGCTTCTAGGATGTCGAAAGGGCGAGAAATGGCGAACTACGCACTATACAAAAAGAGAGTGCTTGTGGGATAAGATTTTATCGGAGTGGTATGGCAGAAATATGGTCAAGTTTGTGAACTCCAGTCGATGGAACGAGGTTAGAGAATTGGGAATCGCTGGTTCAAAAATTGGTTTAGCAGTTATTGAATGCAGTTCAGATTATCAGAGACAGACTAAAGACCGCTCAGAGTCGTCAGAAGAGTTATGCAGATAAGCATCGTAGACCGTTGGAGTTTAAGATGGGTGATCATGTATTTTCGAAAGTATCGCCGATGAGGGGTACTTCTAGATTTGGCAAGAAAGGAAAGTTAAGTCCGAGGTACGTTGGACCCTTTGAAATTTTGGAAAGGATTAGGGTTTTAGCGTATCGTTTTGCGTTGCCACCGAAACTTGCTCAAGTACATGATGTTTTCCACGTGTCTATGTTGAGAAAGTATGAACAGGACTCGACTCATGTTTTGAATTTTGAAGAACTAGAGATAGACGACAGGGAGTCGTATGTGGAGAGGCCGATACGAATAGAGAACCGTAAAGAGCAAGTGCTTCAAATTAAGACTATCGCCTTAGTTAAGGTGATTTGGCAACATCACGGATCAGAGGGAGCTACATGGGAAAGTGAAGAAGTAATGAAGCATCAGCACTCCCGTCTTTTAAGGATTTGACAGTAGTAGCAAATTTCGAGGATGAAATTTTTATAAGAGGGGAAGAATTGTAACATCCTGAAATTCGAGCCCTTTGAGGGAGGAAGGAACGTTAATTTCGCCAATACATTGTTGGTTGATCTCACTTGGAACTGATCACTCTTGAGATATGCGACCTGAGGGAAAGGCCGATGAGGACGTAACTCGTGCGACTAAAGAACTTGACACGGGAAAACGACTCGACCGTGAGACTTGCGTAAGGGACGATCCTCGTAGTTATGCGGGCGATTTCGGGGACGACTAGAAGTCAATTCGCGGACGAAATAATGGGACGACGCGGGTGATTCCGTCTTGTTATCGAACTCGCGAATGGCCCTATGTCGATCTTTGGTAATTGTGAACTTTGAAATAAGAATCGATCCTTCGCAATTTCATGTAGTCAAGGACGTCCATATGTCGAGAAGTCTTCAACGTGAATTGGCACGAGTCGGTTACGCGTGAATCCTCAAAGCCGCCTGTTAGTCTGAGTAGTACCAAAATGGCATTCAGGCGAAATTGACATGGCACAAGAATCCAATATTAGACTTCGAGGACGTGGACTGGGCAAGAACAGTGTGGGCCTCACGCCCAAGGTGGGACAGCCACCATGGAAGGCCCGAGGTAAGCAAGTGAGCCAGTTGAGCCAAACCGACCCTTTACCCTTCCGGGCCCGTTATCTAACCTTGAGCCGTTTCGAGCCCAATAAATTCTCAAACCCGTTCCTATTCATTTTTCGGCCTTTTTCATAGGCCCGCCTTTCATTTTCAGCCAAAGGGCACATTGGGAAGTGTGCAAGGTGGAAATGACCAAAATGCCCTTGGATATTTTGAAGAAAAGTCAAAAGGAAGAAAGAGAAGTTGAGGTCATTTTCTTGAAAAGTTGGGGCAAGCATTAATTAGCCTTGATAAGGCTTATCCTTCAGCCTTCACTTCACTCTCTCTCTCCTCTTCATCTTCTCCAAAACCGCACCACTTCTCTCCCTAGTTTTCCTTCATTCCTCCGTTTTCAGTCCGACCTTTCACCGAAAATCGAGTTGTTCATTGCCTTCCCGTTGGAATCTCGGCCCGTGCCACCCGCCATTGCGTTCAGAAGACAAAAACAGTTCAGATAGCGTCGGTCGATTGTCGAAAGGAGCCGCTGTCCGATTCGTACGGCCGCCGGAAGTCACTGCTCGCCGGACCGTTACTGTTCCGCCTGTAGCAACTTTGTTCCGCCTTTTCCCCTGTTTTTCTCCCATTCTAGCCAAACCACCGCTCATACCAGCTACCAGTAGTTCCCCTTCGACCCCCGGGTGCCGCCGGTTGCTGGCCCGCCGCTCGCCGGAGCTCGGGCAGCCCGTTCAACTCCGATCGCCTTCTTTCCTTTTGTGTAGTCGGTTTTGAGTTGCGAGAGGGATTCCGAGTTTGTTCTGCTGTTTTGAGCCCGGGACCGCCTTGGATCATCGTGGTAAAGGTCCCCGGGTGTCGGGTTTGTCGCCGTCGCCGCGTCCGTGTCGCCGGCCCGCTTAACGGGTGAGTTTAGCTCCTAATCCCTATTTAGTGCCTAAACTTGCTTAGGGTTGGGTTAATTAGTGGTAAGATTGGTTTAGGAAGTTTAATTAAGTTTATTAGCCCTAAGATAGGTGGTTAGATAGATGGTTAGGATTAGATTAGCTTAATTTTGCTAATTGTGCTTAATTATTGTTTAAATGAGGGTTATGTGATTTTTGTGATTAATTAAGCATGATTTGATTTAATTTCTGGATTAAATATTTTAATTAATTAAAATTTGGGAAATCACTGTTCATAATTACTGTTCACGATTACGGTTCACGATTACTGTTCACAGCACTGTTCATGCAGAAGCTAAATTTAGTCTTATTTTGATGTGCTCTTGATTGTTGTGATTAATTGGAGTGTCGATTGTTAATTATGCTCGTGAATATTGATGAAATGCGTGATCGAGTGTTGGTTGAATTGAATTTTGGAAATTGTCGAGTGAGATCGCATGACATATTGCGTGGGTTATCTGAAATGGCATGTCGTATGAGCATGAGTGATGTTGCATTCACGACAGAGCAAAGATATAAATGGATTGCTTGATGATGTGTTGCATGATCACATTAAATGAGAGAACCCGGCGTTGCCGGAAGACCGCCAATCCCTATGGGGTTGTGCTGTGGCTAGTGGGTCGCCTGACTTTGGTCGAATGCCTGACAAGGAGGGGTTCTATGTGGGACTGCGGTATGGAGGCGGGTCCCAAGCCTTTGTCAGTTGCGGGGCTGGGGTAGTGGGCGGGTCCTATGCTCCTTCGAGAATGCCGTCTTGGGAGTGAGCCCTTGACGTTGCCGTGCCTTGAGGTAAAGAGGACGAAGCTGGTTTAGCCAGGAACCGCCAACCATAAGGTTGTGCCGTGGCCCAGGAGGAGGGGTCGAAATAATCGGAGCATGTGTGAGTGTGAGACATGAGAAAGTTGTGTGAGATGCTCTGATTATTCGCATGGTCTTAATGTCGTGATGATTTCTGGTACGCACGCATGAGTTGACAGTCGTGCAGGGTGTGGCAATGGCCAGGTGAGTTCGCTTGTGTCACGCCCCGACTCTCGAGCTCGCGGCAACCCCATTTCACTTGAGGTCTAACTGTACGACGCCCCGAATGCATCGGTCAGTCGACCAATTCATTTTATCTTGTAATTAAGCACATGGGGAAACGAACAACTCCCAAACCAAACAACAAGGATAGCAACAACAGCAGCAGAGGAAAGACAAGCAGTATTTTATATATCTGAAGGTTAGCCGGCACACCAGTAAATACATACACGCCTTACTACAGGCGACAATCTAAGGCATACTCAAAAAGGGACCGGCCTAGCTAACTTAATCCTGTACAAGTGGGGGAAGGCTCGTCAAAAAGGAAATAGGCTACAGCTGCCTACTTACGGGCCTCAGAGGGATCGCTCTCTTCGATCATCGGATACTGCATCATCTAGGGCCTGAAAAGGTTAACTACGACGGGTTGAGATAAATTCAGCAAGTTAAAGTCCTAAGCCCCGGTTAGGAACTTCGCTCGCCTCGGGAGTTTAACATACAACATAATTCAGTTAGTCAAGACAATGTAGAGAGAAACAAAAGCATAGGGACAGTTCAATAGCGAGACACAACCACATGCGATCCTACCTGGCATTGGCACACGTGACCTGCAGAAACTGTCATTTAACTTATCACGACATTAAGAGCATGCAAATAATCAGAGCATCTCACACTGCTTTCTCATGTCTCACACTCACACATGCTCCGATTATTACGCCCCCTCCTGGGCCACGGCACAATCTTATGGTTGGCGGTTCTTGGCTAAATCAGCTTCGTCCTCTTTGCCTCGAGGCACGGCGACATCAAGGGCTTACATCCAAGACGGCATTCCCGAAGGAGCATAGGACTCGCCCACTACCGCAGCCTCGCAACTGACAGAGGCCCGGGACCCGCCCCCATACCGCAGTCCCACATAGAACCCCTCCCCGTCGTGCATCCGACCGAAGTCGGGCGACCCCGGCCACGGCACAACCCCATAAGGATTGGCGGTCTTTCGGCAACGCCGGGTTCTCTCATTTAATGTGATCATGCAACACCTCATCAAGCAATCCATTTATATCTTTGCTCTGTCGTGAATGCAACCTCACTCATGCTCATGCGACATGCCATTTCAGATAACCCACGCAACATGTCATGCGATCTCACTCGACAATTCCAAAATCCAATTTCCAATCAGCATTCGATCACGCATTTCATCAATATTCACAAGTATAATTAACAATCGGCACTTCAATAAATCATAACAACCAAGAACACATCAAAATAAGCCAAAAATTAACTTCTGCATGAACAATGCCGTGAACAGTAATCCGTGAACAGTAAATTCGTCCGAAATTAAATAAATAAAAATAAAAATAAATAAACTTAACCATGGTTAACAAATTAACTCAACCCTAGTTAATCTAACCTAACCATGATTAATAATTAACCATAGTTACTTTTAAAACTAACCATGGTTACTTTAATTAATTAACCTAGGTTACTTTATTACTAACTATGGTCAATTAATCTAACTCTAGTCAGCTTAATTAACTCAGCCACCATTAACAAACTAACCTATAATTAACCAAGCACAAAAATTAAACTAATTAACCCCTAAGCAAGATTAACCCCTAAACAAGGATTATGAAGTTAACTTACTTGGATCGGAAATCCGGCGACACCGGCGCGTAGAGGGGAACGAAGGGTATGAGGGGTAAGCTCGGGGATGGCAACGGATGACAAACGATGGCCGAAACGGGCCAAAAACAGTGCTGGTTACTGTTCACGCGGGAACCGGTGCAGCTGAGCGGAAAAGGCCGAAACGGGCAGCTAACGGTGACCAGGGGTGACCAGGGGTGCGCGGCTAGCTTCCTAACTTCTAGGACTACACTTTGGGCGGTGGTGGCGGCTCCGGTGACTGCGGCAAAGCCGTTTTCTGGCTGGAAAACAGCAAGGACAGCAAGAAACAGCAGAAATGGAAAAGAAAAGGAAGAGAAAAAGGGAGAGAGAGGGGGGCTGGGTTGGTGCACGAATTTTGGGGGAGAAACAGGGGAGAGAGAGAATGAGCTGCTGGAGACTAGGATAAGGCCAAGGCAAGTGGGCAAGCCACTTGCTTCAAGAACCAATAAAAAACAAGCAAAAACAAAGCATAAACAAAGCCCACTTAGGCACAAAAGCAAAAGGCCAAAGAGAGAAGCCCATGGGCTGGAAATGGAGGGAACTTGGGCCAACTTGGGCCCTCTTGGCCGGGTGAATGGGTGCAAGGCCCATTGGGCCGCCCCGCCCGCGGGCCCAAAACCCGGTCCAATTCTTCCTTTTTTCGACGCTTCCGTGTCCAACGGAAAATCCCAAAATAAATGAGGTGACGTCCAAGTATTTAATCCTGATATCACCAAGAAATCGGTTCCCAAAATCGGATTAAAATCGGGCTAAAATGAGTCGATTTTCAGAATGTTACAGCTTGTGACGCAATTTGCATGTGATTGATGAACTGTATCATCTGACGGCCATGTGCCTTGCTTGCATTGTATGAGATTTGACGTGCAAGGTATGGCATACGGGTAAGGTTGCATGCGAACCGACCGTATGATTGTTGGTTGCCTTGTTGTTGTTTGTTTGTTTGGTTTTGTCGTTGTTGGGTTGAGTGGGGTGGTTCTCGGAGAGATACCCCGGGTTGAGTTGGCGTACTAACCGGGGCTTAGGGGGAGAACTCGCTGAGATTTTATCTCAACCCGTCGTGGTTAACCATTTTCAGGTCCTTAGAATGGCGTACCCGCAGTGGAGGATCCTGCCCCCGCTCCTCCAGTGATCGACCTGATGGAGCTTGAGTTCGATGGGTCCGAATGATCGTGGTGTTGAACCCGAGGGTTCTTTGTGTACTGTTAGATTAGCCTAGTCCTTTTGGTTTCGCTTAGAGGATGGATCGACCCTTTTTGTCGGGCTTGTAATTCGAAAAACGATCCTCCGTTGGTTAATCCAGTAATTTGAATAATTGAGTAGTTGTTGTTGTTCTTGCTGTTCATCTCTCTATCCCTATTTGATTGTTTGTTTGTCTGGGGATGGTTCGTCTTCCGCTTGCGCATAATCAAAGATAAAATGAATGGTCATCGACGGGTCCTGGGACGTCGCTTTCAATCGACCAAGGTAATGGGGTTGCCGCGAGCTCAAGAGTCGGGGCGTGACATAGCAACTTGCCAATTTCTTTGTTTTTCTGTTCTTTTGTTCCATGGAATAGAAAAAGAACAGAAATGCGTTTGGTAACGCAAACTGATTTTTCTATTCTCGAGAATAGAAAGTTGTTCCTGGGAATAAATTTGGAGTAGAAATGAGAAGTAGAAAAAAATAGCTTCTTATTCCTGGGAACAATTTTTGGAAATTATTTCTTGGAAATTTCTCACCGCTTATAGCACGCGGCCACTCACCCACCACCGCCCGCCACGCCGCCGCCCGCCGGCCGCCGACGGCAGTCCCCGCCCACCGACTGTCGGTCGCCGGTCGCCGGCCGCCGCCCCCGGTCGCCGTTCGCACCCCACCGCCGCGGGTCACCGCTGCCATCAAGGAAGAAAGAAATAAAAAATTGTTGTCGATACCAAACGCATTTCTATTCTTTTTCTATTCCGAGAACAAGAAATTTTTGTAGTTACCAAACGCTCTATTTTACTCAGAAATTGTTCTAGGGAGTAGAAATAGAAAAGAACTATTTCTCAAAAGAAACTGTTCCCAGAAGTAGAAATGTTACTAAACGCACCCTAAGTATTTTCAAGCCCATTCCTTGTTCTTTTGAGCCAAAACCAAATTTATTCAAGCCCTTATAAAATTCTGGCCTGTATATAAGTATAGTACGATATACTATACTTTGTGAAATTACAAAATTACCCTATTCTAGAAGCTAGCATTTATGAAAGGAGGACAAAGAAAAAGTCCAAGTTGATGATGGCTTGCATGGGAACTTGTTCTTGGCTTGAAGAGGAAGCCATGCAAGAGAGAAATATGTCTCCTCTCTATTTCCCTTAGCCACCCCCTCCACTTTGGTTCTCTCTCTCCCTCTCTTCTTCTTCTTTCCTTTGTTTTTTCCGTTAGCCGCAACTTGTGTTGCTATTTTCCGCCCTTTGTCGTCATGCACCAGCCACCACTGTTTCACCCTAAACTGTCCGGACCACCCTGGCTACTCACCATGTTGCCCGTTCGCTTGTCCAAACAGCCGTTGCCATCCGTCTCTCTCTCTCTCGATTGTTCACTAAACGAGGCAGCCACCCCCATTGTGAGACCCTTTCCTAAGCTACCACTTCTTGATGTGCCAATGCTAGTTGTGCGTAGCCCTCACGCCGCCATTGCGCCCATGTCCCCGACTTGACAAACTAGCGAGTTTACGTTCTAATCCCCCAATTAATCCGTTAAACTTGCTTAACGATAGTTTAGTTTATAGTTAATCTAGATTAGTTAGTTACCATTGAGTTTATGACTAATCACGATTAGAAATAGTTTAATTATGGTTAATCATGTTAGTAGGAGTTTAATCAAAATAAGCTCAATTAGTTTAATTAATTATAATTAAGGTGATAAGCTATTGCAATAGCTATTGGAAAAATATGGTAAGCTATTATCAAAAGGATGATAAGCTTTCGGTAGATTAAGTAATAAGCTATTACCAAAAAGATGATAAGCTATCGGAATTTTAATGATAAGTTATCGTTATTTAAGTGATAAGTTATTAGAGAAAATTGATAGGTTATCGCAATTATGGCGATAAGTGCAGTTTATTATATGATTTCTACATGAATTTTATGGAATTTTCCTGCACGTACTATGTTGTTAGATGCCTGTTTTGCCTTGAAAAATAATTCTCTATGTGAAACTTTGTTCTCCAATTTTTAAAGAATATTATATGGACATATAAAGGGTAACTCCCGAGATGTCGGGTTTATATGCTGGTTTTTATAATTTAGTTGGGGGTAAGGATGTTATAAAAGGGCTGCATGTAAAGTTTGACGGATTAATTATGTTTATGTGACAATGTATGGATATTTTAGCTACATTTTTACATGATAAATTGTAGTAGTTTATTATTTGGAGTACTTACCACGTTTTCATTAGCTAATAATTGAGAAATAAAATAGTTGCGTGGTTTGGGGTGTTTGTGTGGTCACATAAATGAACCCATTACCTCAACAGGAGTTTAAAGGGACAATGCTTGATTTTATTAGATGTTTAGCGGGAATCTGGATGCCGAGTCGAGATTGAGGCTGAACCGATGCTCCTCATGGAATGCGTCCTGGAGCGTATGAGCACACAGGATTTTATCGTGCCTGATGAGGTGGGACGATACCCAGTCATGCTGGAAGATAGCCATCCATCGGGTTGTGCTGTGGCCCAATGGGGCATGATTATCAGAACATGCGTGAATGTATCGTGCATGGAAAATATATTATGTGCTTTGATTATGAGTATGCTTGTTTGTATTGATTATGGCACGTGTAAATTTCTACTGTGCAGGGTATGTGTAGTTATAAGGCAAGATGCCTGTGAATCAAATTGACTGTTGATTGTTTGTAGGGGGTTTGTCTGCACGAGCATGTTTATAATTAAGGCAAAGCTTAGTTTGCTTTGCTATTGATTTGCCATCAACATGTGATTGCATGTTTAGGTACCCCAAATGAGTTGATTTCCTAACCGAGACTTAGAGCGACAACTCGTTGAGATTTATATCTCATTTGTTGTTGTTAAATATTTTCAGGTTCTTAGGATGGCGTACCACCCGGTGTGATTTGAGGTCCTCAAGAACCGTGAGATCGTTGTTACTGCCCATAGGTTTTCGGGCATGCTGCACTTGTACTAGCATTATGTGTTCATTGTCTTGGTGGGTGAGGGCTTGGGTATGTGGGTATCCTATATGTCCAAGGCATGGTTTATTAGGGAGGGCGAAGATTTGTTTGGCCCTCTGAGGGGGCTCAACGATCTGCCTGGTGATGGTATTGTTCATGAGGTCTAGGACCCTATGGATGTCATGTAACATTCAGAAAATTGACCCCATTTTGAGATTTTATAAAACGACGATGTTGATCGAATGCCTGGTCATTACAAATATTTTGAACTAATCGTTCGAGGGATAATGGATTATAGAGAGGCGACGATAGAAAACGATATACGTACGACTCGCAATTTCGATCAAGAATGAACCCTTCGACCATAAGGGCCTCGAAGGTAACGATATTATCTAGTACTAGACTATTAGAGAAATAGAAATAAATCGATTCGGCAGAAGTATGAAGTCGGGTTGCAGGTGATTTACGCATGACTTTGATACGAACTACAAACGATGCTAAACCAAATCCTTTTAATCTTATACTCGGGATTATCAATTGAGCCATCGGGATTACATGACAATCGAAGGACATCCCTAACTCGAGAATCAGCTTAAATGTGGATTGAAGAATTGTCGACCATGGTCAAACGTGAGGAAAAATCCTAAAGGGACGCCATTATTGTTAAAAGTTAATTATTTCCTGAGAATTATGAGGTGCACGTGATTATTAATTGACTGTTGTTTGTCATCCGTTGTTGAAGTACGTGGACCATTAATTGTTGATTTCCGTAACTTTCGTGGATACTTGGACTATTGCTATGCATGTGTCAATTGTAGTAGCATGTCGCGTGAGCACGAACTATGTTGCATTCATGATAGAGCAAAGAAAAGAACGAATTGCTTGATGATGTGTTGCATGATCACATTAAGAGGAGAGCCCGGCATTGCCGGATGATTGACAATCCTTGAGACATGGTTCGATCGGACATTGAGATCGGCGTGCCATGAAGCCATACCGACCATTGGGACTACCAACTCATAAGCTTTTCGGTCACGAGAATTGGTCATGTCGATTTTGGATCGGCGGATGGATGCGGAGTTGCGGTAGGACTATCCAACTTAACCAAAAGTGCTAGACCCAAAAATGCTCTTTCTTATTTAATTTTTAGTGGGAATGCCACCGGATGGGGATAGTCCATGATGTTGCCGTGTCATATGATCCCTTTTCCGGCCCCGAAACCGACTCGGATGGTAGAATTTTCCGGACCGCCTTCTTGATTAAGAAAAAGACAAAAGAAGAAGAAATTTCTAGAACCCTCATTAAATGCATTGGATAAGCCTTATCCTTTACCTTTCAAAGGTAATAATTGTGGTCAAAAATATTTAGGAGGAAATGAAGGATGGGAAAGAGGACCGCCAAATAATTCATTTTTAGGCCACCTAAGCACTTTATGCCTAGTCTAGGCCGCCACTCCCTAGTTGTGTTCTTAGTTGATTGCCAACTATAAGGTTGTATTTGTCACGGTTCCGTGGAGGCTACCGAGTTCGTGTCTTGATTGGTGCGGGGTTCCTCCATACTTGCTACTCGAGCGGAATGGGGTCGTAATAATTAGAACATGCATATTTCATGACATGTGTGTAGATATCAAGACATGAGAAAACTAGGTGCAATATCTCACGAATCATAACAAGAGTTGCCATTTCGATTATTTGCATGCTTCTTAATATTATTATGAATTGAGTGAGGCTCGGAAAGGTCAATAGTTGGTATGATGGAGCTTGGGTGGACCGCTCCAAGGTTTTGTTTCTATAGGTTGTACCTCCATAGCGGAGATAGGGATACCCTAGCTTTTGGTGTTGTAAATGGCCCAAATTTTGATGTAGGCCAATGCCAAGTAAGTGTGTATCTCGTTCCCCGGGAAATTGTGATGTTATGGTTGCATTTGATTATTGAACCGTTTTTTTGTCCATGATGTCGCCGTGCCTATGCTTTATTTGCATGCCTCTTAATATTGTTATGAATTGATGCTACTATGAGGTGTGGTATTTGATTGATTGTCGAGACTAGGTTGTATGTTAGACTACCTCGAGGCAAGCGAAGTTCCTAACCGAGGCTTAGGACTTTAACTTGCTGAGTTTATCTCAACCCGTTGTGGTTAACAATTTTCAGGACCTTAGAATGACGCAGTACTTGGTGCGGTTCGATGTCCCCGTGGACATGAGCACCACTGTTACCACATGGCTCGTCTCGGGCTGCAATTTTGTGTACGAGCACCATGTGACAACAGTGTGGGTGGATGAGAGATTGAGAGACCATTACGCACCGCACGTCTTTAAGGCATGGTTCATCCAAATGGGAGGCATCCTATATTGTCCCCTGAAGGGTTTCAATGGACTAGTCCCACCTGTGGGGCCGACTGACGAGGTCTAAGATCCCATGGACTTGGATCCCGTTGATAGCGAGATCTTCGACTCGACGACTGGAGAGACTGATTTTTTGGAGGACAGCGAGTAGGCCTTTGTGGCCTAGTCTCTTTTGACGAACCCTCCCCCACTTGTATAGAGATAGGTTAGCCGGGTCGGTTCCTTTTTGAGTAGGCCTTAGCATATCACCTGTAGTAAGGCGTGTATATATATACGGTTGTTCAGGCTAACCTTGCAGATATATAAAATGGTGTTATTGTTTTTCCTCTACTGTATTTGTTGCTATCCTTGCTGATTGTTGGTTGAGGTGTTTTGTCTTGCTTTCACATGTGTTTAATTATAAGATAAAATGAATTGGTTGACAACAGTACGTAGAATGTCGTACAGTAAGACCTCAAGTGAATTGAGGTGTTGCAAGCTCGAGGGTTAGGGTGTGACATGTCGATCCTCTTAATAGTGTAGTGGAGAACCCAACCCCTAGCCGAATCCGGAGTACTCATTGGACTACGATTCGTCGGAGCATGATTCCGAGTTGTATCTCGTTACTTTGACAGCCCTTGATGGGCATGCCTAATCCTGGGCTTTTGACTGACCTAACCTTTTGATGGAGTAGATTAACCCTTAGCCCTTATATCTTTTTGTAGGCTCACAAGGAATTGTGCCTGCTTGTAGGGTTGTATATATATTTTCCTTTTTGGGTTAATCAAGTAAATAAATAAAATTGTATACTTGTTGCTGTTGTTGTTGGTCTTTCTACTATCCCCGTTATGGTTGTTTTGACTGGGAGTTATTGATTTACTTTCGCATGCATATAATTGAAAGATAAAAAAAATGGTTGGTGAGGCATCTTAGGACATCGCATTCATTTGACCACAAGTAAACATGGGTTGTCGCGTACCCTAGGGTTAGGGCGTGACACTCCTACTCTAAAGCTTAGACTTTTGCTTTGCCTCGTTGTTGGGTGTGGGGGTAGAAACACACTCTTCAAACTCAATCATCTTCACCTCAACCCTTCTTGAGAAAATGATGATTCAACTCCCCACCTTTCCCTTCTCATGAGAGAAGGATGGCCATTGGGGTAAGCCCTAGTGGTTAGTTTAGTTTTTAAAGATTGAATGGAAGTGATCTACGTTATGTAGATTATAAATAGTGACAGATGTATATAAATGAATTCAGTAATGGATGCTTACAAAGGGTTTCGTGGAACTGAACAAAAAGGAAAATGCACGAAGACGTACTTTCGACTCGCTTTGTCACGCCCTAACTCTCGAGCACGCAACAACCGTTGTTCACTTACGGTCATTTGAATGCAACATCTTAGGATGCGTTGTCGACCATTCATTTCATTTTTAGTTAAGTGCATGTGGAAATGATTCATCCAATACTCATTTAACGTTATCAGTAGGGATAATAGAAAGACACAGCAAGAATAGCAAAAGCACCACTTCTTTTCTTGTTATTTATTTACCGTCCTGATTAACCAATAGAAATTGTACATTCCCTGATTATGGGTTGCTTCTAGGGCCAACAAAAATGTACCGGCCAGGTTAATCTACTCATGTCATAAAAAATGGTCAGTCAAAATTAGGCCTTAGATGCCTATGCCAGGTACTCTTCTAGGTCCTCCTCATCTAAAGAGGGGTCCTCTATGGTGCCATCAAGGATGTTGATTGCCATAGGATCCTAGACGTCGGTGCTTGGGCCCCCATTAGGTGAGCTGTCAAATCCCTTAAGAGAACTGTAGAGGTCCTCCTCATCCCAAACGAACCAAGCCTTGAACATGTAGGATTTCCATGCGGTCAAGCCCTTGTCCACCTAGATGATGGTAACATGGTGCTCGAAGAGTAAAGGCGGCTTGGTCGATGTCCATGTCCATCAGGACACCAAATCACACCATAATGTGCGCCATGTTAATGTCAAATCAATTTATTTCCACTCATTAGTTGGTTTGCAACATGGTGGTATTGTTCCTTTTTAATCTTTATGGTTGAGCAGTCTATCTTTGTTTGAATTCATTGGTCATACGTGTATAAATTTCTAACTGCATTTTCAAATAGTTAGTTAATTTATGAATGATCAGTTCAAAGTAATTATAACTAACAGTGCATTAATTAATATAACTATTTCATGTAATTTCCAAAATGAGGTCAAAGTTCAAGACATCACATGCTTACTCTCCATCATGATGCAATGTCAGGATCATCCTTTTGACTTTTGGAGAGATTTGATAATGTGTCCATCGGCGTGGTTCCACTCACTGTGATTTGCGAGGCCTCAAGCTCACCTGGGGTTGATCATCAGTTGTTGAGTAGCCGAGGAAGAAGCAAGAAGAAAAAGGAAGAAAAGAAAAAGAAAAAGAAAGAAAAAGAAAAGAAAAGAAAAGAAAAGAAAAGAAAAGGAATTAAAAATTTGAAATTTGAAAAAAAAAATCTAAAAAAATTTGAATTTTTAAAAATATTTTTATAAGAACAAACATTTCATTAACCAATGACCCGAGGTCCAGTGCCAAGGACTTGTGCAAGGCCTTTATAGACTTGGGCCTAGGGGTTTGGATTAGAGCTTGAGCATTAGGGATACGACACGACCGTTATGGACCTGAGCTCGAGTGCGAGAGCGTCAAGTGCGAGCACTAGGGGTTCGGGCTCAACCTTGATGGACTCTAGACCTAGCCACCGGAGACCTAGTCCTAAACATTGGCACCCGAGAAACAACTTCGGGGTTTTTGTGCCCAAATGTAGAGTTTTGGGTCTAATAGCCAATGCCCAATCGTATTTTGGAGAATGATTTTCAATTCTTTTAGAGAGAAAATCATTTTCTTGAATTTCAATTTTGGTAGCTAATTTTTTCTGTTGATTAGAAAAATATTTTCCATTAATTCATTTTCCTAAATGAACCAAATGCTAGAAAATGTTCTTTGTAAAACAGACCAACCCTAACAATGATTGAATATGGTCCTTCCGTTAAATTTATCAAGGATATACATTGACGTGGATGGAATGTTCAGTTTAGTTTTTCACTTACTATTATTTTAGTTCAATTTCATTCTCATACTTTATTTCTTTGTTATATTTAGTCCCTCTACTGTTCTTATATTCTCCCCCTTTATTGCACCTTGTCAAAGCTCGGCATGGCAGCTTTTGAAAAGAAGAAACAGAAACAAAGATGAAAAGTTAAAGATGGAGATGAGGGGCATTATTCCTGCTTAAACTTTAAGTGGGTCCCAATTTTTGTTCAAAATTTTTTTCTCGTAAAAAAGCATAAACTCTAAATTGGGACGTTATTTTAATCAAAATTTTTTTGTCTCATAAATTTTTTGGTCAGTAGCCAATTTCACCTCCATCAAATTTTTGTCAATGATGTCATTAAAGTTTTGACATGTAAATCTCTTTCTCTCTCTTTTTCCATTGGCCTATCGTTCCACGTTGTTTTGTTTTTTTTTTCGTGTCTTTTCTTTCCACTGCAAAAACCCAACCATTCATGGAGAGGGTGGGGAGAGGGGGGTTATTGGGCCAGCTCACTAAATAACAAGAAGAGCGAGTGAGGGTTAAAAGAGCAAATTTACAGTTTGTGATTGAGCGTACAAGCACGTGACAAAACCACCAATAAATGAGTGCTACATAGTGAACAACAGCTAATTTGCTCATTCTATGTACAAAGAAGTAAATTCATGCCTTTACAACTTTCAAGATTTGCATAATCGGTGAGGCACTGTGCATGCTGCTCCGGTTCAAGTCCATATTCTCGGGCCAAGTGATTGGATTTAATTGGTTCATGGGGGTACAAAGTTTCATGGGCTTCTCTATAAATTAAAGTCTTGTTACCCGTACTCTAGGACTATACAAAGAAAAATGACACTAGAGTTCATTAGACTTGCATTGTGTCATGTGTTGCCTTAAGAGAAATTCCTACAACAGTGCATAGGTGTAAGCTAGAGAAACTGAAAACATGCCCCATCCATTCGGTCTTGCTGTCAGGCATAATAAGACTCCAACATCATCTTGTACAAGTTTGTTTCTTTTTAAAGCTGTGGAGTTTTTTTTTTTTTATAGACATAAACTAATTGATGACTTTATAAAAACAGAGTGAATAGATATATAAACAAGAAGGAAAAGCATTACAGGTGTCAATGAAGCATAAGTCCAGGTGTCAGCTTCTGATAAGCCCGTAGTGGACCCAACCGATGAGCACCAATCCACCATTGCACTATTAGACTCTCTTCCCCTATATTAACTGATGCTCTCGCTTGTCTGAAGATTAAAAGTTTCAAGTCGGCCCAAGAAAATAAGCAATCCGATATTAACAACATATCTTGCGTCCGAAGTTTATTCAGACATGGGATGAGAAGTCTAGGCATCATCAAATGCTTAGCCAAAGTACAGGATATTATTGATCTGCATTTGGGCAGAAGAGAAAACAGATAAAAAGGGCAAAATGAAAAGAAAGAAAGTCAGTGGTTGACTAGACCATATCTAGTATGACACCAATGCATAATCTGAGCAGAAAATATGATCTGTAGACAGGTAGTTTCATACGCAATAGCAAAATGCCTTCATCTCTACTTGCTCTCTGTGTCCTTATCCATATACTTCATGGTGTTGAACTTGTCTGTCTTGTGAGAAAGGAGGAGCCACACGTGAGTGATGATTTCTCCGCCCTGCCTCAGCAGCTTCATGTGGTGGTATTGCTGGCAATTGTAAGCCGCGAAACATAGCATCTCAACCCAAACGCTGCTGATGAGCTCCAATGTATCTTTAGTACTTTCCAAATCTCTCGCGAGTCTATGTGCTTCCCCAATGACATTCCACCCTCTGGTGATTACTGGTTCGAGGCTCCCCTCTGAGGGACTTTTTTGCTTGTACTCTGTTTCCCATAGACTTCTCAGGATGTTCTCTCTGTCGCACCAATCTTTCGGGATATCCTTCAAGAACGTCTTGAACTTTGAGTAAGCGTTCCGGTAAGTGATCTTGGCTGTGGTCAAGGAGAGGCATAAGTACAGCGGGAGTGCCACAACTTGGCACAAAGGGACACTTAAGTGCCATAACTTACAAACGGTACACTTAAGTGCCACTTTTCAAAAAAAAAATGGATCACTTAAGTGCCAAGTGGTCGGAACCTTGCCGGAAATCCTACGTGGCATTTTTTAATTAATTTTTTTGCCTACGTGGCTCGCCGGAAACACTAAATCGATGAAAAATCAGCCAAAACGACGTCATTTTGGCTGACGTGGATTTATAAAAATTTATTAATTAAATAATATTAAATAATAAAAATATTATTATAAAATCGATTTTATTTAATATAAAAAAAAAAAAAAAAAAAAACAGAGGAGGGGATCGGCGAGGGGCGTGTAGCCCTCGCCGCCGCGTCGCCGCCCACCCTCGCCGGGAAGGGCCGGCGACGGTGGGGAGGGTCGGCTGGGGTCGCCGGGCCCGCCGGTGGCGGCGACCCCGGCCGGCTGCGGCGAGGGCCCGCAGCCCTCCCGATCCGGCGAGGGTCGCCGCCCCTCGCCCCGCCCCCCGGGCCAGGGCCGCCGCCGCCGGCCGCCTGCACCGCGCCGAGATCCGGCACGGTCAGGCGGCCGGCGCCCTGGCCCGGCGAGGCGAGGGCCGGCGACCCTCGCCGGATCTGGGAGGGTCGCGACCTCGCCCCAGATCCGGGCGAGGGGCTGCGGGCCCTCGCACGGGCAGGCCGGCCGGGGTCGCCGGCCATCGGCGGGCCCGGCGACCCGGCCGACCCTCCCCCCACCGTCGCCGGCCCTTCCCGGCGAGGGTGGGCGGCGACGGCGGCGGCGGCGAGGCCGCACATGCCCTCGCCGATCCCCTCCTCTGTTTTTTTTTTTTTTTTTTTTTAAATCGATTTTAATTTTTTAAAAATCTGACGTGGACAATTTTATTTATTAAAATTACCACGTGGATTTTTTATTTTAAAAAAATGCTCCGTCGATAAATGAAGTCGCCGGAAAATGGACACGTGGCGGTTTGGCCGGATTTTTCGCCGTTGGCACTTAAGTGATCCCTTTTGCTCCGATTTTGGCACTTAAGTGTACCGTTTGTAAGTTATGGCACTTAAGTGTCCCTCCGTGCCAAGTTGTGGCACTCCTGGGGTCCGTATGTCGTCAAGGAGAGTATGGAAGGATGTAGTACGAGAAGGAACATCATGTAATCTGATATCAGCTTGCTTGCCTTGTTATGGGTTGAATCTTCGGGGCATTTATAGTTGCAGATATAGGTTGCAATGTACCATATGATAATGCTTCTATCAAATGTCATCTCGATACTCCATTTGAGCTTATTCAGAGACTCGTGATCGTGACGATCATGAATGCCGAGCGTCCATTCGCCTCTTTTCGTGAAGGGTTGCAAGTGTCTCTCTGTTTCGAACCTTTTCATGTCATCAAGCAATAATTCTTTCAAATACAGGGGAATTTGCACAGATTTCGTTAACCAATATCTCTTAAGCTTGTCGGCCTTGCCAAACAGTTTGAGGATTTTGAAGTGCCAGGGCTGTTTCTCGGATAGGCAGAAATCTAAAAAATCGAATTGCTGAATTCTGTGAGACCACCTATCCTTCTTCAGAGATCGTCTGACAAGAAATCTCAGAAACTTCGAGACCAATGTATAATCAAGGTGGTTCCTGCTCATTATAATCACCCAATCCGAAAAGAATAGCTTCACCAACTGATAAGTTTCCAGAAGCACGACTCCAGTGAGCAGCTGAAACGTATAGATAACGTACGGACCTCTCCAGTGTTTGTCAAAGAAAAGCGCCGCGAATCTGCCTAAGGTCAGCAGCAAACTGAAATAACTGATGACGCGCAGCATGATCCCTCACTTGGTATAAAGAACTGGTGCTTTAGTATAGAGGACATCATACATGAAACTAAGTTCCATATCGGTTGTCAAGAATACTTCTTCAGGACTGTATTTGTCGATCAATTTATTACGATGCTCCATGAAGACAGGGTGCTTCAGCCAGCCCACAAGGTGAGGCTTTAAGCAATCAAACCGATGTGCTTGATTCCTTTCATTGTCAAGGCGTTTCAAACAAATTTCAAAAGTCCACCTTTTAAAGTATATGACAATCAGCTGAATCAATGATACTCAAGGAATCTAGGTACTTCAGCAACTCTAGAACATGCCTCATTCCAGTCATTTTCTTCACTATTCCATCATATATTTTGATTCTAACATCATCAACACCCACAACATCGCACCCAATGCTCTTTCCCATCTGCCCTTTATCACTATCAATGCATTAATAAGTAGCCAATTTTTTTTAATTTTGTGTCGTGTGAAAAGAACAACCAAATCCATAATCAATCTGTTAAACGATGAATCATTAGGGACATACAAGACACAATCGGCACTATCTGAATTACAGTTAGGTACAATTAAAAAATGATATGTAGACTCAACTCTAATTCTCTTACTTTTCTCATTATTCAATTTAAGGTAATCTCTTTTATGCAGCTTTAGTGATCATTGAAGTAACCTTTCGTCTTTTCGCTTTGTTCTAACAACAATTTTAGCAGACACGTGAAACGACGGATATAGTGATCTTCAAGCTTAAGCTGGAACGGACCATCGAAGTCGGAGGTCCATCTTTGAGCTTTTAATTGCTCCGCATTCATCATCCATTTCCACCTTGAGCTTTTACACATTTAGTAATGGTCTGACAACCATCCCAAGTAGGAATATAGCGTGTTGCTGCTCGATCAATTTTAGATAGTTAGAATTGTCATAACCTTTTGTTTAGGAAAGTCCATTTATTGGTAGGAAATGACACAAATAGCTCCTACTCTCTTCTCTATCAACTGTGTTATTAATCGCCAAACACACGGTATAAGATGGTTAATTTCTTCAGCTTATTGCTTCAAGTTGATAGTCATCTCCTTTCCTCTTGATTTTGTTATTATAAAATCTAGTCCAAGCTGGCACGCGATGAGTGATTCGACGTATCTTTAACACGTTCTGTGTTGTGGTTTGGCCGGTAAAGTCGAACAAATAGTGACCTGATCGATTGTCCGATAAGATGCTTATTTGACACAAAGTGATACAGCTTTGCTAACGATTTGCGAAACTGAAGCCATTTTATTATTAGTTTTCGCTATTAATATGAAAATATGAAAATTGTTTCTCAAAGGTGTTCCTAACAGCACGCAAGCAGATTGGCAACGTGTGTTGCCAATTTTACTGTCCACTTTTAGGACAAGCAGAAAGAATGAATTCTAATGAGTTTACCTTCAGCACCCGTGGCAGTCATCATGGCATCGCAGGCTCTGTTACAGAGCTTGGCCATGGCCCCAGGAGATTTATAGTAGAGCTCAGCATTAGCGGTCACGGCCGTGCGAGCTCTGCTACAAAGCTCGGTCGTGGCAGCTTTGGAAAAGAAGAAACAAGAAATGAGATAAGAAGAAACAAGAAATGAGATAGGGGTGAGCATAATCCAGATGGGTGGTTCCCATTTTATAATTGGGAACCACCCACTAATGATCGATTTCGAAAAATTGGAATCAAGAATTGTCGGTCTAGGCTGGTTCCTAGGTGGGTCTATGGAAACGATTGCACCAAGTTTCATGCACTCAATGCAATATTTTCCAATAAGCCAAAGTAAAGCAAAAAATGAAGAACTTTCCTATTCTTAATTGCAAAATCAGTAAAAAGATTGGACTCATTTTAAAAGTTGAGAATCAATGCTTGAGTTGATGGTCGTTGAGCTTGTAGATAGATGACTTAGATGAGGTAAGAATGAGATGAGATAAATACTTAGTTAATGGGTGTTGAGCTTAATATTATGGATTTTATGGTTTTCATTTTTCTTAAAATCTTTTTTTGGTTGGAAATTTTCTTAAAAATTAAATATTTCCGATCCAAATGGGGTGGGTGATTCCACAACTAGAGTTAGAAATTGGACCGGTACCGATCGGTTCCATAAATTGGAACCAAGAACTAGACTAGCTCCTTGGGAACTATCGTTCCGGTCGATTCAAGCAGCTCCCAGTTTTTTTGCAGTCAATGGATCAAATGATGAAGAGAGAGAGAGAATGGTGGGGCCAGTTTATTAAAAAACGAAGAGGCAGGAGTTCAGACACTCGTAAAAGCACCAACAGATGACTGCTACTGGGCGAGTCCTAGTAGCAGCTCATCATTGCTCGTATCTATAGAAAGAGAATTAAATTCATGCCTTTACAACTTAGGTTGGAGCCCAAAAAAAGAAGAAAAAAGAAGACACTTTAGGTTGGCGTAGTTGGCCGAGACATTGATGGATTTCTAGGTAAAAAAGTTCCAGTCAACCGTTCGAATTTTATTAAGTAGGTGTAAATAGCTTTAATTCATGATTGCTCAGGATAATTGATTGAACAACTATTTATGAGATTTACAGGATAGAGCTCATTGGTCTTGCATTTGTGTCATTGTGGCCTTAAAATAAATTGTTCTTACTAGGAGGCAGGATAATGTACCGACATCTTCTTCTTCAACTCTGTTTCTTTTCAATTCTATTAAAGTAATTGATGACTAAATAAAAACCGAAGGGATAGAAATATAAAACAAAAAGAAAAAAGATCCATAGGTGTCAATGAGGCAGAAGTCCAGGTGTCAGTTTCTAATAAGCCCAAAGTAAACTCAACGAATGAGCACCAATTCGATTTTCACACTTGCTTGCAAGATGTAGTCTTGAGTTGGCCAAGAAAATAAGCAATCCGATGTTGACACCATATATTGTATCCAAATTTTATTCAGACATGTGGTGAGAAGTCAGCAGGATTAACATCTGCTTAACCAGATTACATGAAATCGATCTGCAAATGAGCAAAGAGAGAAAAAAGGGAAAAACGAAAAGAAAGAAAGTCAATGATTGACTACACCATATCATATCCAGTATGACGCAATGCATAATTTGAGAAGAAAATAAGAACTTCAAACAAGTAGTTTCATATGCTACCGCAACATGCCACCTCTTCGATTTCTATGTTCCGGGTGGTGTTGAACTTGTCTGTCCTGTGAGAAAGGAGGAGCCACACGTGAGTGATGATTTCTCCACCCCGCCTCAGCGACTTCGTGTGGTGGTATTGCTGGCAATTGTACGCCGCAAAACATAGCATCTCAACCCAAACGCTGCGGATGACCTCCCATTTACCTGTAGTATTTTCCAGCTCTCTCGCGAGTATCCGCGCTTCGTCAAGGACATTCCACCCTTTGGTGATGAGTGCTTCGAGGCTCCCCTCAGAACCACCTTCTTGCAGGGGATCGGACCCCGATAGAACTTTCAGGACGTCGAGACCGTTGTCTCTGTTGAGCTGCTTTTCGGACAGGAACTTCATAAACCTCGTGTAGGCATGGCTGAAAGTGATGTCGGTCGTGGTCAAAGAGAGCATGTTAGGATGTCGTACCAGAAGGAACATCATGTAATCTGATATCAGTTTGCTTGCCTCCTTATGTTCTGATTTTTCATGGCACGAGTAGTAGCAGACATGGGTTGCAATGTGCCATATGATGATGCTTTTATCAAATGTCTTCTCGATACTCCATTTGAGCTTATCCAGAGACTTGTTTTTGCTGAGTGTCCATTCGCCTCTTTCCGTGAAGGGTCCCCAGCCTCTCTTTGTTTCAAACTTTTTCATGTCTTCAAGCAATATTGTTTTCAAACAATTGGGAATTAGTACAGGATTCGGTGTCCAACGTTTCCTGAACTTCTCGGCCATGCCGAAGAATTTGAGGATTGTGAAGAGCCAGGGCCTCTTATCACTTTGGCAGAAATCAATAAAATTAAATTGCCGAATTGTGTTAGACCATCTTTTCTTCTCCAGAGATCGTTTGACAAGGAACTTCAGAAACTTCAAGACCATTGGATTCTTATGGTGCTTAGTACTCTTTATAATCACCCAATCCGAACAGAATAGCTTCAACAACTGATAAGTTTCCAGAAGCACGACTCCAATCAGCAGCCCACACGTGTAGATAACATACGGATCTCTCAAGTGTTTCTTAAAGAAAAGCCCCATGAATTCGCCGAAGGTCAACAGCAAACTGAAATAACCGATGATGCGGAGCGTGATCCCGCAGTTGGTATAAAGAACTGGCGCTTTAGTGTAGAGGACATCATACATGAACCCGAGTTCCATATCGGTTATCAAAAATAATTCTTCAGCAGGGCATTCTTCGATCAACTTATTACGACGCTCCATGAAAAAAGGGTGCTTAAGCCAGTCCACAAGGTGAGGCTTTAAGCAATCAAACCGATAGTAAGCCTTCAAGAAAATCTCCAGACGGGGAACATCTTTAGGGAAGTTATTCAATGCAGAGGAAATGTCCCGTTCTTCATTGAAATCTGCTAGCTTCATGTTTGTGTTCTCATCGTACACGGAATAGAGCGCCCAACTTGTTTCTCCGTACTTGATTATCCCAGCAACAAACATTGGAAAGTACAGTGTCATCTGGATGGAGCTCTTCCAACTTCGCACCACGATCCAGACCACGAAAGAAAATGTGATGATGAGGTTCAGTACACGCCTCAGGCTGAGCCGGTTATCTTCCACTGAGTATGCAGTGATGCTATCTGGATTCCCCAGCAGCAGTAGAATCAAAGGCGCCAACAATGCTGTTAGCTCGGTATCATACTCTTCCTCGGACTTGTTGAGGGGGACTGTTGTGAGCTTGCTGAGGGCGAGCGTCGCCAAATAAGAGGATAACAAATAAGATGCCCAAATAAAGAATTTGATTTTTGCGGCACTTGAGATTTTTCTGCGGCTTCCGACTACAGCAAGAGCGACCTGGAATATCAAGCCGAGTAGTACAAAAAGTTGAATGCTCCAGCTGTCCCAGAGACACATCATCTCCTTCCCCCACCATTTCTTAGGGCATCCCGGCACCATAGAACAGTATGTTTTCTTGTGCCCTCCATCTGTGGTGATTCTGTTCATCATCATTATCGCGACAAGTCTTTGTGAAATAACCCCCGATGAGGAGAGAAAAGAAGGTGGCGAGAGACCCTCTTGCCCCGAATTAGACTTCAAGATCCTTTTTCAAGCTGACAAAAGATGATGCCACAGTGAACAATTTCGCTTGGTAGCTGTAAGATGCACAGAAATGTGCCAATTGCCATCAGTGAACCGCTACTTGTTGTCACTTTCGTTGGCACTAGGTACAATTACTATGATATGACCCTCTAGCATGTGTACAGGGTTGCTTGCACCTCACCATGTACCCATTTTTACGCATGATTTTCCTTTAAGGAGGATTTTTGTACATTCACATACTGACGTAGTTAATGCTAGATCACTAACAGCGGTGCCCCTAATCGATAACAGTGCCACATACTGATCTTGGTGAATTTCCCTTTCTCATTTCAAATGAATTTCTTTTTTTTCCCCTTGATTTTTCATTTAGGGGATAGTTTGAAATCAGTTGTTATCTTAGATTTTACCTGAATGATTAGTTTTCTTTCTCATTAAGCCCTAGCATTAAGGTTTCTGGTGCGGCAATGAAATAGATTGATGCCCACTCCTCTTTCTTAGTAAAATCCTTCTTCGGTAAAATACCCTAACCGAGGATAAAAAGATGTTACGAACACTAGGTGCAACCTTGGATTCGCAAAATTTGAGGTGCTGCAATGATAAAAGATTATTTATGATAGAAATTTTAATTCTAGAAAAGTTTGATTGAGATAATTGAATGGATTACTATTGTCATTATGTTGAAGGCACGGGGCCAACACTAGTATAAATTATCCAACTTTTCAATGGGGGGTTGTTGTCTACATAAAAAGAAACAAAATTTACTGATGATAATGTGATTTACATTCTCTTCCATGAGGGAATAATTGCAAATTAATTCCTATAGGATGAGTGAAAATTGTTTAAGTTCTCCTAAAGCGCAACATCCCATTATCTCGAGTTAAAAATTACTGGCTTTCTTTATTTTTAAATTAAGAATGAAGCTCCATACAACGTGATTAACTTGAATGGATATAGAGAGATCTTTAAGTGCTTCGAAAGGGCCATGTCACCCGTTTGTCTTGTTGGGGTAGGCTTCGCTATAGTTTTGTTCCTTCGTAGTTGGGATATCCAAGAAACGGCCCATAATCTGAACCCAATAACCTAGTTTCAACTTTCAACTACACCTTCATTTAAGGGCTAACTATATACTATTGATGGCTTCTTTAAGCTCCAGACATTCGTTGTGGGATTTAAGTCATAGACATCACCCACACATATATTTAACCTTCTCCTCTCATGTGTGAGTCACTACCACTTTGGGCCAACTTGTTAAAGAGTTTGTGATGTCAATGTTGGAAAAAGAGTTCCACATAGGAAAATAGAAGGAAAATTTTTGGTTTAGACATGAGATCACTTATGGAAGCGTTGTTTGAAGGCATAGGTCTCAAGTGGACATTGCGCATTGGATGGGCCTAATTATAATTAATCTTGACTGGCACTTGGGCCATCTTGGGTTTGGCTGAATGTTAGCTTTTCAGACTAATATGTCCGTTGGAAGTTGGCTGTTTTCTCAGGTCAAGAAGAAAAGGGAATTCTTACAAAAATTCAAACTTGTGAAGAAAAATAGGCCTTGCTTTCATTATGGAAAGATGAGGGCACTATAAAGGAATGTATGTACATTAATGCTATGAAAAATGGTGCATTATAATTCTGAAAATAGCAACAAAGCAATCTGGGTGAGAATGAATCTCATGAACTTGTTGCAATGGGGTCAGAAATGGAGATAGAGATGATCACTAAACAGAATATAGCTGCTCTGATCAAATCTGTGGATTGTTGGCTATATTCTGGAGCAAGCATTCATGTGTGCAACGGCAAAGCATAATTTAAGACATATGGAGAGTTTGGAGGAACTGGAGGAAGTGCTTATGGGAAATCATGTTGATGCCAACTAGTTGGAAAAGGAAGCATGGAATTGAAGTTCACTTCTGGGCAGAAACTCACTCTGCTTAATGTATTTCATGTTCCTGATCCTAGGAAGAACTTTGTATCTGCAAACCTGTTGTGTAAGAAGGGCTTTAAGATTGTTCTAGAGTCTGATAAGGTGGTGAATACCAAGAATAGTGTGTTTCTTGGCAAGGGATACCCTCACTGTGGCATGTTCAAGCTGAGTATTACTGAGTATTCTTCTTCTATTGTGGCTTGGTAGATGAGGGCATTTAAATTTTTATTCATTATAATATGAGTAAGCATGGATACATAACTTTTTAGAATAATCAGGATGACAAAAGTTGTGATTCGAAATTCATTTTAAATAATGTTTACTTTCCAGACAAACATATCTATTGAAAGTGAACTATTCTGTCCATTCCAAAAGTTGTGTCTGTTGTGAGACACATTGTTATGTTCTTGTATAAACATATTTCCACATTCAAAAAAATATACTCCAATTTACTGTATATGTGTTGAGAGTTTGTGAGGTTAAATTGTATCCGAGTGGCATGATTGCCTTAGGAAAGTAATTTCACCCCCACTCTTAGCCGAACAGTTCTGTTTTATATACTACTTTTCTTTCGTAGCTCGCCCTCAATCTAAGTCATGTATTCTTCCGTACCAACAAATCTAAAGCCGAACCTCAAACAATGCCAACCGATACAAACATGCCTTTCACTCATGGTCTCCTCAGATTCAGGACATCTGACCAATGGCCGCAAAGTGCAAAAAGCTATGCATATCATTGTTTTTTCGCTCGAAGGAATGTTATAGACCCTATATATCATATTAATTGATGAATGGGTGGAGAATTCTTGTTCCATGAATTGCGCATGCTATAAGAGTCTTAGATCTGTTAATTGGGTGGAGTGAGCACAAAAAATTGAGTGTCGCACACAAATGATGAAATATGAACCCAAGGGCAATGATAAAAGACAGAAAAGTAGGAGCTCAGCCAGATAATAAGAAAGATTCGCTAATTCATGCGAAATAGAGTTAACCATAAACTTGCGTATAATTTATCTCTAATATTAGATAAATCACTGAATCAATATGACGGATTTCAGCGTGAATAAATTGTGGAAAATAATTTCAACCATCGAACTCAATCTAAAGTTGAGCTAGCTAGAGCACTGACCTCTCAACCAAGTGATGCCGCACCTGTACGGAACAAAAGTATCCTAAGGAATTCTGAGATCGAAAGCTGTTTACAAATCTAGAAAATGAAGGTCATTCAAAATGTCTGCATGAATGAAGACTTCGCTTTCATTTCCAGAGAGCAAAGACGACACTTCCATGTAAAACATTGTTTAATAGCCTAGGTTTGCTTAAAGTGTTCACGAGTTTGTGCATGAGAACAGAATACAACCAAGGAATAATAGAATCGATTATTTACTTGTGACTTTTGCCATTACAATATTATCGTCCAAGTTGATTCGGCTTTCACCCTTTATGCAGCTTGAGCAATCATTGAAGCAACCTCTAGTCTTTTTGCATTATTCTAACAAAAGTTTTGGCAGACATTTAAAACGACTGAAATGGTCATCTTCAAGCTCAATCTCGATCGGAACATTGAAGGTGGAGGTCCATCTTCAAGCTTCTGATGGCTCTGCATTCATTATCCATTTCCACCTTAAGCTTTTAGGCAGTTAGTAATGACCTGGCAACAATCCCAAGCCGGAATAAAGCTTGTTGCTGCTCGATCAATTTTAGATGGTTAGAATTGTCATAAGCTTTTGTTTAGACAAACCCATTTATCGGTAGGAAATGACCCATGGTTAAAGTAATCGCGGTTAGATTAAAGTAACTGAGGTTAGATTAAAGTAATCTTGGTTGGGTTAGTTAACCGTGGTTGGGTTAATTAACCATAATTGGGTTAGAATAGTAACCATGGTTAGTATTAATAAATATTATTATTATTTTTGGAATAAAATAAAATAATTTATTAATTTCGGAATTATTCATTATTATTTTCGGAATTAATTAATTAGTATTTTCGAAATTATTTATTATTATTTTTGGAGTAATAATTAATTAATTATTTTTGGAGAATAATTAATTAATTAGTGATGGATAATTAATTAATTTTGGATGTTGAATATTTATTGTTGAGTAATTATTAATGGAATATTTTTGGAGATAAGTATTATTTTTGGGAAGTACATAATTGATTATTTAGGTTAGTATCGATTATTTTCGATGGATTATTGTTCGTATTTTCCTCACATGGATTATATATCGAATACATATACATACATACATACATATGTATATATATATACATACATACATACATATGTATATATATACATACATATATATATACATATATGCTGTTTTTGATGATATTGTTTAATGTGTACTTGGTAAAGTAAATTCGTGGACTGCGATTGTGAATTAGGGTTGATGTATTCAGCATATTCGTATGACCACGTGTGAAAGGCATTTGTATTCGCATGACCACGTGTGAAAGGCATTTGTATTCGCATGACCACGTGTGAAATATTATCGGCTTACATGTAGAATTGTGGTTAATTAACATTTACAAACATGAATCATGTCTGCATTGGCTACCTTGAAAGATAATAAAATGAGCATGATTAATTGGTGTTGTCACGCCCCGACCCTTGAGCACGCGACAATCCCATTTTTCTCTTTCGTTCATTCAAATGCGACGTCCCAGGATGCGTCGCCGACCATTACTTTTATCTTTCAATTAAACACATGCGGAAGCAATAATCTCCGTATCACATAACAATCGGGATAGGCAAGAAAGTCAATCAGAAAACACCATCAACAGTACAGCTTTATTTATCTAATGATTAACCCTATGAAGTTTACAAGTATAAGTGGTATCAGAGGCATCTCCCTATTGAGCCAATGACACCAACAAGGTCAGAGTTAATCTACTTCTTCCAACCAAGGCCACGAATCGCAACACGTGCCGATTCTTCATCCAACGGACCTGAAAATGGTTATACAATAACCAGTGAGATAAAATCTCAGTAAGTTCGGGCGCTAAGCCTCGGTTAGGGCACCAATCCACCTCAAGGGTACCTAACAGGCATGGCTCTCATAAAGACATACAATAATTAACCATCCAATCACAAACGACCTTACCTCGCAACTGCACCTACCTTGCACGATAATAACCACACGTGCCAAATATAGGGCAAACACACAATCATAATACAACAGATGCATTCCATGCATACCGCAATTAAGCATGTTTCAATCATTACGACCCCTCGGGTCACGGCACAACCCAAAGGTTGGCGGTCTACCGGATACAACCGGGTATTGTGTACTTGACAGACACGTTCCTCACGAGAACAAATGACAATCAAATCGTTTCACATACCATGCACGGTACACAACACACGTGTACAGGCTACCACACAGTCAAAACACAACACATGCCTTTCATGCACCCAACAGTCAGGCGTGTTCTAATTATGCACCTACTCACGTAAACACGCATCAAGGCACAATCATCTCTGCCTCCCTATGTAAACACACCTCAGGGCTTTACCTTTTCCCCGTGTAAACACACCTCAGGGCACAATCACTCTACCTCCCCGTGTAAACACACCTCAAGGCTCTACCTTTTCCCCGTGTAAACACACGTCAGGGCACAATCTCCTCTGCCTCCCCATGCAAACAAATACACCTCAGCGCACAATCACTCTACCTCCCCGTGTAAACACACCTCAGGGCTCTACCTTTTCCCCGTGTAAACACACCTCAGGGCACAATCTCCTCTGCCTGCCCGTGCAAACAAATACACCTCAGGGCTCTACCTTTTCCCCGTGTAAACACACCTCAGGGCACAATTACTCTGCCTCCCCGTATAAACACACCTCAGGGCTCTACCTTTTCCCCGTGTAAACACACGTCAGGGCACAATCACTCTGCCTCCCCGTGTAAACACACCTCAGGGCTCTACCTTTTCCCTGTGTAAACACACCTCAGGGCACAATCTCCTTTGCCTCCCCGTGCAAACAGGTACACCTCAGGGCTCAAGTGGACCTATAAGCACACGTCATAAATCGCACAAGACACATATGAAGTCCACATACGAAGCAGTAAGTATTCCACATTTATCCATGAATCGCTGTAACGACCCGGGCGACGGTGCGCGAGGAGGAGGGATGGCGGTGTGTCCGCGCCTCCGGTCCTCGGGCGTGCGCAAAGGAGGGGTGGACATGTCTCTTGTCCCACATCGCTTAGGGGGGGAGTCCTGGGATGGTTTATAAGGCTGGGATCCCTCTTTCCTGAGTAACGCGTTTTAAAGCCGTGCGAGTCTCGGCCCAAAGCGGACAATATTACTAAGCGAGCCCCAGGTCCTTACAATCGCCACATTACGATAATCCAATAATCAATTAGTTTCATAAGGAAATACCACGTAATTCCCGGAATAAACGTGCTTCAATCAATAAGGCACAAATAAACAATCAGCAAATCAATCAATTATTGCCTCAGACAATATTTGTCTCACAATAATGCTACGACCAATAATTCCCGTAAATCACTAATTATCACAATTACTTATCGAAAAGTAATTAACCCAAACCCAAGGAATTATCCCAATCAACCATCACTAAGCACAACAATTACTAACAATGTAATTTATTATTATCAAAATAATAATAAAACAATATTATATTAATTTCGGAATAAATTAATATAAATAATAAAATAATCACATAATTAGCATAAATCACTATTAGTCACTAATTAACTCCCATTAACCCCGATTAGCCAAAATAGCCATAACTAACCACCTAATTTCGATTAGTCCTAACTAAACTAACACTAAACGAGATTAACACACTAAACAAGGGTTTAGAGCCGAAATTTACCGTTTAACAACGGCGAAGGTACGGTTGCGACGGGGACGACGAGGCGGTCGCACGGGTGCCTCCGGGGTGTCGGGACGGACGACACGGCGGCCGGATCTTGGCCGGAGGCCCGCTGTCCGCGTGGCCAAGGAGAGAACCGAGGAAAAAGGAGGCAGCCAGCAGCTCGGGGCCAGCTGGGGGTGGCTCTCCGGTCGACTAGGGGCGGCGGACGACGGTCCAGGGCGGCGGCTAGTGGTGGCCGAAGGCCAGGACAGCAGCAACAACAGCTGGTTCGACCGACCAGCACCAAGCAAAGGGGAGAGAAGGACGGGCGGTCGAGCGACGGCCTCTGGTGTAAGTCGACGCAACTGCCACGGCGGAGAGGAGGACAGGCCAACGGTGGCGACGAAGCCCGACTCGGAACCGGGGAGAGAAGGAAACCAGAGAGGGGAGGAGGAGCTGGCGTCGGGGCGGCCCAGCCGCGGCTCACGGTGGCTCCGTGGTGACCAGGCAGGTGGAGGCACGGCGATGGCTGAACAGAGACGACGCAGCCAACGCAGCGGCAAACGGAGGAGGAGGAAGCAGCGGCAGTGGCTGGGAGGCTCGATTTCGGGCGGTTCCGACCGGCTCACGGCGGACGAGCAGCTCGCGGGTGGTCCGGCGACGAGCAAGGGTGGCGGCGGAGCTGTTGTGGTGGCTGGTGAGGCGGCGGTGCGGCGGAACAGCAGCACAGCAGCGGCGGTGACAGTCGCCGGAGGATGAAGAAGCAGAACCGAAGAAGAAGAAGGAGAAGGAGAGAAGCAGCAGCGTCGACGCAGGTAAGGAGAGAGAGAGAGAGAGAGAGAGAGAGAGAGAGAGGGGAGTTTGAAAAGTCAAACTAGGAGAGAGAGGGGAAGGGACAGGAGGGCAGCGGATAAAGAGGGAGGGGATGGGTGCACAGAACGGGAAGAAAGAGAAAGGGAGAGAGGAGAGAGAAAAAGGAAGAGAGAGAGAGACGCACGTGGGAGAGAGAGAGGGATAAGACAAAAAGGAAAAATAGCGGGGTCTCGAGTCCGAAATTAGGCGCGACGGTCCTACGTCCTACGTTTTCGAAAACCCAAAAAAATTGGAAAATAATGAGGCCAAAGTCCAATAATTAATCCCGACGTCTGAAAAGTCCGATATCTGAATTTGGATAGAAATCGTGGCCAAGTCAATCAATTGCAATTCTAGCGTGTCTCAGACTAACATGTGGCTTTTTCAAGAATCGCGCGTCCGCGAAGTCTTTAGTAGCCTCTCCCCTTTGGTTAGTAGCTTGTGAGTGATCAGTTCAGAGCGAGACCGACTAGCAATGCATTGATGACTACGCACTCATAAAATCCGTCACGGGTTGGAAAATTCAGGACGTTACAGGTGTGCTTGCGTGGTCACATAAGAGCCCGTCACCCAATGGGAGATCTGTGGTTGACGAAGTCCGTATTATCAGAATGCCCAGCGTGGGGTTCGGATGTGGGTCGCGGTAGAGGCCGGGCCTATGCTCATTCGGGAATGCCATCTGGGCGCCAGATGTAGCCATGCCCAATGGGGTGGGACGATGCCCGATTATGTCGATAGACTACCAACTTGTGTGTTGGAAGTAAATTCCCCCAAAGGTTGTTAATAATCGGAACACAAATGAGTGCATGGTTTTATAGGACAATTTGTTTGCTATAACTGCTGCATTGAGGTGGACATTTAATAAATTGTATCATGCATGTTGCGTGTGTGCTAAAAGCAAAGTAATGATGCATGTGATTGCAATTGTTAATTGTTAATAATTGCATATGAGCCTTGACTTAATCGTGCGTTTGATGATTGTAGAATGGATATTATTCTGTTGTTGAATTGTTGGCGATAGAAAGATTGCACATTTAGGACGCACCCGAGGCAAGTAGGTCTCTTAACCGAGGCTTAGGCTATTGACTTACTGAGATTTTATTTCACTGGTTATTGAATAACCATTTTTGAATATGTAGGATGGAAAACCAACAGGTGGTGCGGTTCGTGGCAGTGTTTCGAAATGAGTAGATTAACCTTGACTTTGTTGTCCTCTTTTGTTGGCATATAGGGAGTTGCCCGCTATAAAGGCCTATACTTGTAAACTTCCTAGGATTAATTAGTAAATAAATAAAGAAGTGTTTTGTTACTGATATATGTCTTTCTGTTATCCATGCTATTATTATTGATTGGATGGAGTTTGAATTGTTTCCGCATGCGCATAACTCAAAAGTTAATAATAAACGGTTGGCGATGGATCTGGGGAGTCGCAAATCAAATGATCGTAAATGAAACAGGGGTTGTCACGGACTCGAGGGTCGGGTCATGACACCATATCTTGTGTCTAAATTTTAATCGGACATATGATGAGATGTCGGGAACATTAACATCTACTTAACTAGATTACATGAAATCGATATGCAAATGAGCATAAGAGAGAATAGAGGAAAGGAAAAAACGAAAAGAAAGTCAACGATTGACTACACCATTTCTAGTATGATGCAATACATAATTTCAAAAGAAACTAAGAACTTTTAATGAGTAGTTTCATATGCAATAGCAACATGCCACCATCTCTATTTGATTTCTATGTTCCGAAGGGCGGTGTTGATCTACTCTGTCTTGTGAGAAAGGAGAATAGGTGGTTCATCCGACTGTATAGTACAATCAATATCTATGCACCCCAATTGGAAAAAATTAATTCCCTCCATTCCTTATAATTATTACCATTCACTCGAGAACAATTATACCAAAACTACCCGTAGGTAGTAAGACTGCATCATAATTAAAGCAAAACTTATGTATTAATATATTTAAGACAAATAAACTTAAATCTTGTTTTACCTATGTAAAACATGTTGTAAAATATGAATCACATGACATCAAAAACTGTCCGTGGGTTAAATTTCTAATTTAAATAGATTCATAAATACTATATGATAAAACTATCAAATTATATTTCTTTCCTTAATCCCTGTGGGTAAATTAAGAAAGATAAAATGATATTTCATCCTAATTAATCACATTAATATATTGAAAATTTATGTGGGATAAAATTCACAATATTAATGTGACTAATCACAATCAATGTCTTTGACTATATGTGATCCAAAGGCTCTTAATGTACATAATTTAATATAATCGAAGATGTTGTGGCTAATCTTCATATAATTAAATATATACGGATCACTAGACATTTAATTTCATGAGAGACAAAAATTGCACGTAGGGGCAAAACAATAGAATCACGTATGAAGGGGTAAAACTGGAAATTTACACAAAACGTCGAATTGGAATTTCATCGGTAAGGGATATAATAGGAATTTCACGCCCAAAGGGGTAAAATCGAAAATTTCCGTGGCAAGGGCAGAATCGTAATTTTACTTTATGCGTAGTGGGGAAGATCGAAATTTGCGTGGGGAAGGGCAGAACTGGCGATATGCACCGCGAGGCGCGAGACCCCTTCGGGTACAACGCACACGCGCCATTAATCTGTTGCACGCGCTGGTTACAGCACCGTCGGGCGCGTGCAATCGCCTCTTCGCGGTTTTTCTTCCGCCGTTGCTCCACGACCAGCCTTCTTTCCGTCGCTGGGTCTCCTTCCGTAGCCCATGTCCGATCAAATTGATTGATGGGTTTCAAAGATAATGCTGGGACGAACATATGGTTCCAAGTTGTGGTGAAAATAGCCAACAAATTGACTTGAATTAAGCCTAAAACAATCTGCCCGAAGAAACCCGAACCACTGAAACTTTCGCCTCTCGATTAGCCTTCAGCGGTTAGTAATATGCCAAATAACCTTATGGCTCTTCTTCCTAATGGCGGTGTGACTGCGCATGTCCATTATCGCGTGGTGGGTAGCCCGAATTTGGCCGGAATTCACAATTTCATTCCAAGCCACAAAAAATTCGAATTTTACCGGTTTATAATTTAGTGAAAACATTTAAAATTCCTCCGAATTTTATCAATTTATAATTCAATGAAAACAAACAAAATTCCAAAATTTCATCAAGGTAAAAATCATACAAGCTCTGATACCACCTGTAAAACTAAATTCAATAAAACTAATGAAATTTTTCATTGACGGTCAAAATCTTGCAATATCAGGAACATTTGCGGAATAATAAATGATCAGTACATACTTCCAGCCATTGATGAAATTTTGCTGAACATGAAAACCCCAAACGTCGAATGAATGCACGCTACAAATATGGAATCACCTAACCTGTACATCACGTTTCACTACCTAATATCCCTCAAAACCCAATGGTGTGTTTTTTCTGTAGTGATAGAGTTTGGTATAAATGATCCGACATATTTATTCCGTTTCTCTCATTACCGACGTCTTCCATCAAAGACCAATATGGTAACAATTAAAATGGGCAGTTATCACATAATCAACTTAGGTAATAAATCAAGCAAAAATCGGAATCAATTTAAGAAGCTGAACGTGGACCATATAATAGTCAATATATATTATTTTAAAATACTATAACATGGCCTGCATTGGGGCAGAAGAGAAAACGGATAAAAGGGAAAAATGAAGAGAAAGAAAGTCAATGATTGACTGGACCATATCTAGTATGACGCAATGCATAATCTGAGCAGAAAATATGATCTGTAAACAAGTAGTTTCATCCGCAGTAGCAACATGCGATCATCCTTCTTCGGTCTCTTGTGCCTTTCTCCATATAATTCATGGTGTTGAACTTGTCCGTCTTGTGAGAAAGGAGGAGCCAAACGTGAGTGATGATATCTCCCCCATGCCTCAGCAACTTCGCGTGGTGGTATTGCTGGCAATTGTACGCCGCGAAACATAGCATCTCAACCCAAACTCTGCTGATGACCTCCCATTTATCTGTAGTGTTTTCCAGCTCTGTCGCTAGTTTCCGCGCTTCCTCAAGGACATTCCACCCTTTGGTGATGACTGTTTCGAGTCTCCTCTCAGAGTCACCTTCTTGCACGGGTTCGGACCCCGATAGAGCTTTCAGGACGTTTTCTTCGTTGTGCTGCTTTTCGGACAGGAACTTTATAAACCTCGTGTAGGCATGGCTGAAAGTGATGTCGGTCGTGGTCAAAGAGAGTATGGTAGGATGTCGTACCAGAAGGAACATCATGTAATCTGACATCAGTTTGCTTGCGTCCTTATGACTTGATTTTTCGTGGCATGAGTGGTAGCAGACATGGGTAGCAATGTGCCATATGATGATGCTTCTATCAAATGTCTTGTCGATACTCCATTTGAGCTTATCCAGAGACTTGTCTTTGCTGAGTGTCCATTCGCCTCTTTTCGTGAAGGGTCCCCAGCCTCTCTTTGTTTCAAACTTTTTCATGTCTTCAAGCAATAGTGTTTTCAAACAATCGGGAATTGGTACAGAATTCGGTGCCCAGTGTTTCCTGAACTTCTCGGCCATGCCGAAGAATTTGAGGATTGTGAAGAACCAGGGCCTCTTATCACTTTGGCAGAATTCCAGAAAATTAAATTGCCGAATTCTGTTCGACCACCTTTGCTTCTTCAGAGATCTTTTGGCTAGAAACTTTATAAACTTCAAACCCATTGGACTCATATAGCGATTACAATACCTTATAATCACCCAATCCGAATAGAATAGCGTCAACAATTGATAAGTTTCCAGAAGCACGGCTCCAATCAGCAGCCCAAACGTGTAGATAACGTACGGATCTGTCAAGAGTTGGTCAAAGAAAAGCCCCATGAATCCGCCTAAGGTCAACAGCAAACTGAAATAACTGATTCCGCGCAGCGTGATCCCGAGCTTGGTATAAAGAACTGGTGCTTTAGTGTAGAGGACATCGTACATGAACCCGAGTTCCATATCAATTATCTGGAATACTTCTTCAGGAGCGCATTCTTCGATCAACTTATTACAACGCTCCATGAAGAAAGAGAACTTCAGCTGGTCCCCAAGGTGAGGCTTTAAGCAATGAAACCGATAATAAGCCTTCAAGAAAATCTCCAGACCAGGAACATTTCTAGGGAAGTTCATCAATGCAACGGAAATGTCCTCTTCTTCATCGAAATCGAAATCTGCTTGCTCCATGTTTGCGATCTCGTCGTACACAGAATAGAGCGCCCAAGATGTTTCTGCACACTTGACAATCCCGGCAACAAACATCGGAAAGAACAGTATCATCCGGGTGGAGGTCTTTCAATATTGCCCGAGGATCCAGACCACAAAAGAGACTGTGATGACAAGGTTCATTACACTCCTCACGCCGACCCGGTTGTCTTCTGCTGAATATGCGGTGATGCTATCTGGACCCCCCAGCAGCAGTAGAGTTAAAGCTGCCAACAGCGCTTTTAGTTCGGTATAATACTCTTCGTCGGACTTGTTGAGACTGACATTGGAGAGCTTGCTGAGCGCAAGCGTCAAGATATAAGGGGCGAGTGAATAAGATGCCCAAATAACGAATTTGATTGTGTTGGCACTTGAGATTTTTCTGCGGCTTCCGAATACGGCAAGAACGAACTGGAAAATCAAGCCGAGAAGTACAAAGATCTGGATGCTCCAGTTCTTCCAGAGACACGTCATCACCAACGCCCATCCTTTGAGATCGCATTCCAGACGCACTGCAGAACTGTACGTTGTATTGTGCCCTCCATAATAGCTTGTTCCTTTCATCATTCTCATGACAAGTCTTTGTAACCGATGCAGAAACGATGATCCCACGGAGAACAATGTTTCAGTAGCTGTAAAATATACAGAAACGTGCCAATTGCCATCAGCGATGAAAGATACTTGATGCCACTTTCAATGACATCAGGTAACATTACAGTGGAATCACCTCCTACACCTCACAACGTACGCAGTTTTGCATGTCAGTGGCGCATCGCACTGGACATGGATTTCCTTTGAAAGAGACTCTTATGATTCGCATGCTGATGGAGCAATGCGTGTTACCAACAATTGCCGCTAATCGATAACGTCACCACATAGTGATCTAGGCAAATTTAAAATTATCATTTTGAATAAGATTTTTTATCCCCTCTTGATTTTTCATTTAGGGAAATAGTTTGAAATCAGTTGCTTTCTTAATTTTTGACGACTAGTTTGGTAATATGTCCGATTCTAGGATAAGGAGAATTCCAGTAACCCAAGCACGGCCATGAAATTGGAAAATTTGACTTGTTCTGACTACAAAAATATGACGATTGAGATAATTGCATGCGCTACTATTCTCATTATGTTGTAGGCAGGGGAAATTTTTTCAAAAAGTCTTAAATTTATTATACAGCGGCCAATTCAATTTTAAACTTTTTAATTTAGCTAATTTAGTCTTTAATTTTTTGACAACTTTTCAATAGAGGTCTTCTGGTCAATTTTAGCTAAAAATCACTAACTTGGATGCCGGCTATCTTACGTGGTGTTGCCAGTGTTGAAGTGGACGATTTTTGCAATATCTTTTTAGTTTTCTAATTTTTTTTCCTTTCCTTTCCTTATTTTTTTCTTCTCGCTTGGACCAATCTCGGTGAGTGCCATGCTTGCCCAGAAAAGAAAAGGAAACAAAAAAAGAATAGGAAAAAGAAAGATAAGGAAGACAAGAAAAGGAAAAAAATCAGAAAATATTAAAAAAATTCCAGAAATTGTGTATATGAACGATTTCCGATCAAAATTGGTTGGAATAACTATATTAGATAATCATTAAAAGTTAGGATTAAATTAATCAAATTAAAGAGTTTAAAACTGAATTGGTTATCGTATATTGGATAATGATCCTCTAAAGGCATGAGTCCATCACTAGTATAAACTCTTCGACTTGCTTATCCTATTTAATATGGGATTGCTGTCTACATAAAAACTAACGGGATTTACTAATGGTAATATACATAAGGGAGAAATTTCACATTAATTCCTTTCGGCTAGTGGTCAAAAATTGAGAGCTCCATCATCTTCATCACTGGCATGATCTTTTCCACAGTTGCGAATTTTTTTATCAAATGTATTTTCCACAAAAGATCTCATGATACAAATTTATTCCATGTTCACTGGGAACAATATTACCAATCATCAAGAATTTTGAATTCTGTGGTTTGTCCACTAATATCTTATGCAAGGTACATTGTTAGACCATGTTAAAATGTGCACGATTACCCATCAATGACGCAAAATATTTATACGGATTGTAAAAGCCAAATGTTGAAAGCTCGACTTTTGATCTTAGTCTGGCAGCAGTTCCAGTAGAAAACGAAGAAGACATTAAAGATAAGAAAACGCACCTCTTTAATTTCCAGCCAAAAATTTAGGAGACTAATCAACTGAAACAATGGCATATTTAATCTAATAAACCAAATTTAAAGCGAGAATTGAGCCAGGTAGAGCATTGACCTTTCAGCGACGCGATGCCATATTAATGTAGAAAGAAAGTTTTCAAAAGAATTCCACGATCGAAAGCTGTTTGAAAATCTACAAAACGAAGCTTTTTCGAAATGTCTGCCTGAATTAAGACTTTGCTTTCATTTGCAGAGAGCTAAAGCATTCTTTCCATGTAATTTATAACATATGATTGCTTAAAGTGTTCATGAGTCTGTGCATGAAAACAAAAAGGAACAAATAATAAAAGAATTGATTACTTACATGTGACTTTCCCGTTTAAACATTATTTCACAAGTTCCTTCGGCTTTCACCCTTTACAAGGCTTTACCTATCATTGAAGTAACCTCTCCTCTTTCCGTGTTACTCTAACAACATTCTTGGCGGACGCGTGAAACAACCGAAATAGTCATCTTCAAATTGAAACTGGAACGGACAACTCGAGCTTCTAATTGCTCACGGTTAGTAATGGTTCGGCAACGATCCCAAGCAGAAATGGACTGTTTCAAGGCTCGATCGATTTTAGATAGTTAGGATTGTCATAAGCTTTTGTTGAGACAAATCTGTTTGTCAGCAAGAAATGACCCAAATAGTCACCCACTTTCTTATCTGTCAATTTTGTAATTAATCACCACACATGCTCACGCGTGCGCATGCGCACTATGTAAGATTGATAATTTATTCAGACTATTGCTTTCAATTGATAGTCGCTTATTTCTTCTCGATATTGTTATCATAAAACCTGGTCCAAGCGGGGCATGCGTGAGTGATTCGACATTCCTTTAACGTTTTGCACTGTGGTTTGGCCGGTATTATGAGACTGAAACCATCTTATGATCAGCTTTAGCTATGGATATGAAAATATGAAAATTGTTTCTCGAAGTATTCCAGTCAACATACTAGCAGACAAGTAGATTGACGACATGTATTGGCAATTGATGTCCACTTCTCAAACAAGCAGAATTTATGAATTCTAATGAATTTAGCTACAATGCATATTAGAGGGATCAGGGCAGCCATGGCGGTTTTTATGGCCCTGGGAGCTCTATAGTAGAGCTCAACATTAGCGGCCAAGGCAACGCGAGCTCTCTACGATGCTCAGCAATGGCAACATTGGAGAGGTAGAAATAGAGAAAACTTAAGAAAATTTTTGAAGACGAACATGAAGGAACAAGGAGAGTGGGAGAGAAACTTAATACAGCCACCTGGTCAGCGGTAACTATTTACCATATACATGTATTAAAGAAGTAATTTCATGGCTATGCAACCTCCAAGATTGTCCAAGATTGGCATAACTGATGGGAGGCATCTTGATAAAAAATTCGAGATAACCTATACATTCGTGTTAATTGGGTGTGCACATTGCTTTGACTCAGATCTACTTGCTTGGATAAACGATTGGATTTTACTGTCTATGGGTTTCATGGGCCTCCAAATAACCACATCTTCATGCCTGTGCCCCTAAAAAACAACAAACAATAAATCCAAGGCCCTAGATTTTATTGGACTTTCTCTGTGTCATGCGTTGCCTTAAAAAAAATTCCTAGAACAAAAGGTTTTATCTGTAAGTTTGTAGGGGTAAGTTAAAAGAAATTAAACGTTCACCATTTTATTTGGTCTTGTGGGCAGGTAGGCAGGATAGCATTCCAACATCATCTTGGACAACTCTGTTTCTTTCCTCATCTATGTAGTTTTTTTAAAACTAATTGATAACGAAAAGAGACCCCAAAAAAAAAAAAAAAGTGATAGAAATGTAAACAAGAAGAAAAGGTCAGAAATTTTTTTTGGATTTTTCTGATTTCTTTTTAATAATTTTTTATTCAGAAATTGGGACTCGATCTGGGCCTTTGAGCCCAGTCCGAATATGGACTGTGCTGCTAGTCTTCGAGTTGGGCAGCGGACGGGCATGGGCTACCACTGCTCTTAGGACTGTGGCCATGGACATTAAAGGCCCAAATAAGGAAAAAAGCTTAATGCAGTAAAGCCCAATCCGGCCACTACAAGACCAAACCCAAAGCCCACTCATCCAAACAAATTAAGCCCGACATTCAATGCTCTCTTAGTAAGAACGAAGCGTACATCTGACAGGTTAGCAAATCAAAGCCCAAGGAAGTTACCCAAAAGACCTAAATTCCCCTCTTGCTTACTCTTCCTACTCCCGCCTTGCGAAGATGGTCTTCGCAAGGCCGTACCTCGCCGAACCAGAATGTCGGCAGATAAAGTGACGAGACAAAGGCGCACAAAATGGAGGAGGGATTCATCAAAACGCATCTAACAAGCAACGGACACCGGCCATGGACTGAAAACCAAGAGCAATCACACAAATTCACTTAACATTTCGTCGAACACGTGGTAGGCAGCGACTAAGAGGAAGCTTCAAACTTGTTGGAAACACGAACTTAGGCCAAAAACAGCAAGTTATGGACAAGCAAGGCTCAATCTCGGCATGGAGACAACTCATTTACGCTCAGTATAAACAAAAGGACAGCAAGCCTCAGGGTGCAATGAAAATCATGAACGGGAACACTTAACATACGCAAACTGAGGGGCGAAACATGGGGACAACTAAGCCCCAGGCTTGAGCTGGGATTCATAGCAATCAACACTTAAGACCCCGTGACCACCTCATGCATGAACTATTGGATGTTTGTTTTTAAAACAAAGTGTGCTTTTTCCTTGTCTCACATAGGAAAGTTTGGAGGAGATAAGTCGCTTTATTGTGACGTCCTGAAATTTTTATCCATTTTTAGATAGATGAAACGGTTATTTATTAATGCGATTACTCTAAATTGATCACTCATGAGTCAAGTAATCTATTCGAAAAGACGATTATGGTCCGATAAGCGTATGAATAGAGAATTCAATCTTTACCTTTCGACCATAAGGATCAAAGAGGGAAAATGCCATGCCTTTACAAATCAATTAGCAAATGGAAATAAATCTATTCGATGGAAGTATGAGGTCGGATTGCGGTGATTTCATACGACCTCAATACTAAAAATGATCGATGAAAAATCAATTTCCATTTTGACTTTGTACTTGGGATGAGCAATTCATCTCTTGAGATTATATGACAACTGAAAATTGCCATTGAATTGAAGAGGCACAAACGTGGATTGAAAATTATCTACCACGATCAATATTGCGTGAAAACCCTAAACGTTGCCTAATAGTTTAAGTCATACTAAAATTGCAGTTGATGGATTTTAATTCGATTTTGGGTATTAAACTTTCAAGAACCTCATGACTAACCTATTGGATGTCACCTCATAATTCTAAATTTCATTGGAAGGGCCGAAAAATCTGGATAAAAGGATAACAGGCCGAGGAATTAGGGCCACAGAAGTTGGGCCCAATTGATGGCCCATTAGGCCTTGCGGCCACCATGGCCAGCCCATCAAGGGCCCATGGGCAAAGTGAAATTACCAATTTGCCCTTGGCTTCTAGAAGCTTGAATTGTGTGGTCCTAAGGCACTCTTGAACACTTGGCCCACATGAAACCTTGGATGACAAGCTTGAATCTAACTTGCCAACCAAGTTTCCTCTCTCTCTCTCTCTCTATCTCTCTCGGATGGCAATTACCCCATCTTAGCCCACCCTCTCTCTTGCTCTCTTTCTCCCTCCTTTTCCCATTTTTTGCCCATTTTTTTTATTTTTTAAAATAAAAATAAATTTAAATAATTAATACTAGTAATGCAAACGTTCCTAATATCTATATGCGATGCAAATGTGCCTCGGGATAATAAGAAAGATAAAAATGAAAAACAAATTCATGGCCCTAGAACTCATTGGACTTGCATCTATGTCATTGTTGCCTAAAAATAAAATTTTCTCACTGGGAGTAGGATAACATACTGATGTCATCATGTACAACTCTTTTTCTTTCCAATTCTATTAAAATAATTGATGACTAAATAAAAATAGAAGGGATAGAAATTTAAAACAAAAATAAAAAGATCTACAAGTGTCAATGAGACATAAGTCCCGGTGTCAGTTTCTAATAAGCCCAAAGTAAACCCAACCAATGATGCCAATTTGATTTTCACACTTGCTTGTAAGATGTAGTCTTGAGTTGGTCAAGAAAATAAGTATTATGATGTTGACACCATATCTTGTGTCTAAATTTTAATCAGACATATGATGAGATGTCGGGAACATTAACATCTACTTAACCAAATTACATGAAATCGATTTGCAAATGAGCAGAAAAGAGAACAGATGAAAGGAAAAAATGAAAAGAAAGTCAACGATTGACTAGACCATTTCTAGTGTGATGCAATGCATAATTTTAGAAGAAAATAAGAACTTCTAACGAGTAGTTTCATATGCAATAGCAACATACCACCATCTCTATTTGATTTCTACGTTCCGAAGGGCGGTGTCGAACTTGTCCGTCTTGTGAGAAAGGAGGAGCCACACGTGAGTGATGATATCTCCCCCATGCCTCAGCAACTTCGCGTGGTGGTATTGCTGGCAATTGTACGCCGCAAAACATAGCATCTCAACCCAAACGCTGCTGATGACCTCCCATTTATCTCTAGTATTTTCCAGCTCTGTCGCTAGTTTCCGCGCTTCCTCAAGGACATTCCACCCTTTGGTGATGACTGTTTCGAGGCTCCTCTCAGAGTCACCTTCTTGCACGGGTTCGGACCCCGATAGAGCTTTCAGGACGTTTTCTTCGTTGTGCTGCTTTTCGGACAGGAACTTCATAAACCTCGTGTAGGCATGACTGAAAGTGATGTCGGTCGTGGTCAAAGAGAGCATGCTAGGATGTCGTACCAGAAGGAACATCATGTAATCTGACATCAGTTTGCTTGCGTCCTTATGACTTGATTTTTCGTGGCATGAGTGGTAGCAGACATGGGTAGCAATGTGCCATATGATGATGCTTCTGTCAAATGCCATCTCGATACTCCAGTTGAGCTTATCCAGAGATGCGATGCCAAGTGACCATTCGCCTCTTTTCGTGAAGGGTTGATGGCGTCTCTTCGTTTCAAACTTTGTCATGTCTTCAAGCAATATTGTTTTCAAACAATCGGGAATTGGTACAGAATTCGGTGCCCAGTGTTTCCTGAACTTCTCGGCCATGCCGAAGAATTTGAGGATTGTGAAGAGCCAGGGCCTCTTATCACTTTGGCAGAAATCAATAAAATTAAATTGCTGAATTGTGTTTGACCATCTTTTCTTCTTCACAGATCGTTTGACGAGGAACTTCAGAAACATCAAGACCACAGCATTCTCATGGTGCTTAGAAATCTTTATAATCACCCAATCCGAATGGAATAGATTCACCAACTGATAAGTTTCCAGAAGCACGACTCCAATCAGCAGCCCACACGTGTAGATAACGTACGGATCTCCTAAGTGTTTCTTAAGGAAAAGCCCCATGAATTCGCTGAAGGTCAACAGCAAACTGAAATAACCAATGATGCGGAGCGTGATCCCGCACTTGGTATAAAGAACTGGCGCTTTAGTGTAGAGGACATCATACATGAACCCAAGTTCCATATCGGTTATCAGGAATACTTCTTCAGGACTGTATTCTTTGATCAACTTATTACGGTGTTTCATAAAGAAAGGGTGCTTCAGCCAGTCCACAAGGTGAGGTTTTAAGCAATCGTACCGATAGTGAGCCTTCAAGAAAAATCCAGACCGGGGACATCTTTACAGAAGTTCTTCAATGAAGAGAACATCTCTTTTTCTTCATCAAAATCATCTTTTGTCATGTTCGTGTTCTCGTCATACACAGAATAGAGTGCCCAAATTGTTTCTCCGTACTTGATTATCCCAGCAACGAACATTGGAAGGTACAGTGTCATCTGGATGGAGGTCTTCCAACTTCGCACCACGATCCAGACCATGAAAGAAAATGTGACGACGAGGTTCAGTACACGCCTCAGGCCGAGCCGGTTATCTTCCACTGAGTATGCGGTGATGCTATCTGGATTCCCCAGCAGCAGTAGAATCAAAGGCGCCAACAGTGCTTTTAGCTCGGTATCGTACTCTTCCTCGGACTTGTTGAGGGGGGCTGTTGTGAGCTTGCTGAGGGCGAGCGTCGCCAAATATGAGGATAACAAATAAGATGCCCAAATTAAGAATTTGATTTTTGCGGCACTTGAGATTTTTCTGCGGCTTCCGACTACAGCAAGAACGATCTGGAATATCAAGCCGAGTAGTACCAAAAGTTGGATGCTCCAATCGTCCCAAAGACACGTCATCCAGGACGCCCATCCTTTAGGATGGCATCCTGGACGCAACATAGAAGTTATTGTCCTGTGGTGCTCAACACCTGTGCTTGCTCCGTTCATCATTGTCACAACTCCTTGTGAAATAAGCCTCGATGAGAGAGAAAAGAAGGTAGTGAGAGACCCTCTTGCCCCGTATTAGACTTTAAAATCCTTTATCGAGCTGACAAAAGATGATGCCACAGTTAACAATTTCGCTCAGTTGCTGTAAGATACACAGAAATGTGTTGATTGCCATTAGCGAACAGATACTCGGTGTCACTTTCGTTGGCAGCAGGTACTATTACTATTATATGACCTCTTGCGTGTTTATACGGTCGCTTACACCTCATCCCCTTCACATTTTTACATATGTTTTTCCTTTGAAAAGGATTGTTGTACATTTAGATACTAATGGAGGAACGACGGATCTCTAACAATAGTGTCATTAATCAATAACATTACAACATACCGATCTTGGCCAGTTTCCATTTCTCATTTTGAATGAGATTCTTTTTTTTTTTCTCCTTGATTTTTCATTTAGGACACAATTTGACATTAGTTATTTTCTTAACTTTTACCTATACGGTTAGTTTTTACTTCTCGTTAAGCTCTAGGAGTAAGGTTCCTGATCTAGCCATGAAACAGATCGATGTTAACTAATCTTTCTTAATGAAATCCTTCTTCGGTAAAATACCCGAATCGAGGATAAAAAGATTTTAGGAACCTTAGGTGGATTTGCAAAATTCGAGGTGCTGCAATGATGAAAAGTTATTTATGATACAAATTTTAATTCTAGAAAAGGTTGTTTGAGATGATTGAATGTATTACTATTATCATTATGTTGAAGGCAGGGGGTCCACTAGTATATACTATTCATCTTTTCAATGTGGGATTGTTGTCTACATAAAAAGTAACCAAATTTACCAATGATAATGTAATTTTCATTCTCTTCCATGAGGGAATTATTGAAAGTTAAATCCTATAGGTTGGTCGTGAAAAATTGTTTTAACTTCTCCTAGAGCACGACATCCCTTCAACTCGAGTTAAAAATTACTAGCCAATTATTATGATTTTCTTTATTTTTAACTTAAGAATGAACCTCCACACAAGGTGGTTAACTTGGATGGATAGGGATAGATCTTGAAGTGCTTTGAGAGAACATGTCACTGATTTATCTTGTAGGGGTAGGCTTCGCAATAGTTTGGTTCCTTCATACGTCAGAGATCAAAGAAACAAGTCCATAACTTGAACCCAATAACCTTTTGTGAGTCAACTAGAAATGGCTTCTTTAAGCTCTAGACATTCAATGTGGGATTTCACTTTACACACCATCCACGTGTGCATTTAGAATTCTCCCTCTTATGGGGGAGTCACACTATCGCATTGGGCCAAATTGTTTAGAGAGTTTGTAATGTCAATGTTCAGAAAAGAGTCCCACATAGGAAACTAGAAGGAAAACAATAGGTTTGGATATGAGAACACCTATGGAAGCGTTGTTTGAAGGTATGGGTCTCAAGCGAACATTATCTATTGGATGGGCTTGATTATAATTAATCTTGACTGGAACTTCGGCCATCTAGGGTTTGGCTGATGGTTGGAAGTTGGCTGCTTTGTCTGGTCAAGAGAAATAGGGAATTCTTATAAAAATTCCAAAATTTTGGTAAAAATAATGCCTTGCCTTCATTATGGAAAGATGAAGGCACTATTTCAAGGAATGTACGTACATTAATGCTACGAAAAATGGTGCATTTCAGTTCTGAAAATAGCAACAAAGCAATCTGGGTGAGAATGAATATCATGAACTCGTTGCAATGGGGACAGAAATGGAGATAGATATGATCACTGAACTGCATATGGCTGCTCTGAACAAATTTGTGAATAGGTGGCTACACTCTGGGACAACCATTGCAATAACAAAGTGCAATTCAAGACAGATGCAGAGTTTGGAGGAACCGGAGGAAGTGCTAATGGGAAATCATGTTGATGCCAAGTACCTGGAAAAGGAAGCGTAGAATTGAAATTCACTCGTGGCAGAAGCTCACTCTGCTTAATGTATTTCATGTTCCTGATCTTAGGAAGAATTTTGTACCTGCAAACCTGCTAGGTAAGAAGGGCTCTAAGATTGTTCTAGAGTCTGATAAGATGGTGAATTCCAAGAATGGTGTGTTTCTTGGCAATCTTGCGATGGCATGCTCAAGCTGAGTATTACTGAGTATTCTTCTTCTATTATGGCATGCTAGATGGGGACATTTAAATTTTCGTTCATTAAAATATGAGTAAGCAGAGATATATAACATGCCAAAATAATCAATGATGACGAACGTTGTGATTAAACAATTTGGAAATACCTTTTAAATAATGTTAACTTTTCAATGAAACATATCTATTGGAAGTGAACTATTCTGTCCAGTTTAAAGGTTGTGTTTGTTCATGAGACACATTATTTCCTTGTTCTTGTATACACATATTTCCACATTTAAAAAAGATACTCCATTACCGTGTACTTGTGTTGAGAGAGTTTGAGAGGTTAAATTGTATCTAGGGGCATTATTGCCTTAGGAAAGTAATTTCACCCATTCTTAGTCAAACAATTATGTTTTATGTTACTACTTTTCTTTCACAGCTCCCCCTCAATTCAAGTCGTGTACTCTTTTGCACCAACAAATCTCAAGCTGAACTTCCAACAACGCCAACCGGTACAAACACAGCTTTCACTCATGGTCTCCTCAGATTGAGGAGATGTGAGCAATGGTGGCATAGCGTGAAAAGTTGTGCATATCATTGTTTTTTTCACTTGACGATTGTCATCAGTCCTATATATTATAGTAATTGATAAATAGGTAGAGAATTCTTGTTCAATCAGTTGCGTATACTATAAGAGTCCTACAACTGATTGTTGGGTCAAGTTAGCACAAAGAATTGGTCTCACTTAACCCTCTTTCTCTGATGTATATTGAGTTTCGCATGCAAATGATAAAACATGAACACAAGATAAATCACTAAATCAATACGACGGATTTCAGGGTGAATAAATCATGGAAAATAATTTCAACCATTGAACTCACTTTAAAGTTGAGCTAGCTAGAGCACTGACCTCTCAAGCAAGTGATGCCGTACCCATATGGAGCAAAAGTATTCTGAGGAATTCCGAGATCAAAAGCTGTTTAGAAATCTAGAAAACGAAGCTCATTCAGAATGTCTGCATGAATGAAGACTTTGCTTTCATTCCCAGAGAGCAAAGACAACACTTCACATTCTTTTATAATCTATGATTGCTTAAAGAGTTCACGAGTCTGTGCATGTGGATAAAAAGGATCAAGGAACAAAGAATTGATTATTTACTTGTACAACCGCATTTAGCTTTCGCCCTTTATGCAGCTTTAGCGATCATTGAAGTAACCTCTCATCCTTTTCCTTTTATTTAAAGCAAGGTTTCAGCAGACACGTGTAACGACTGAAGTAGTCATCTCCAAGCTTAAGCTTGAACGGACTATCAAAGGAGGAGACCCTTCTTCAAGCTTCTGATTGCTCTACATTCATTGTCCATTTCCACCTTAATCTTTTAGACAGTTAGTAACGGTCTAGCAATGGTCCCAAGCAAGATTAGAGCGTGTTGCTGCTCGATTAGATAATTCGAATTGTCTTAAGCTTTTGTTTAGACAAATCCATTTATCGGCCAAAAATAAACCCAAATAGTCACCTACTTTCTTCTCTGTCAGTTCTGTTATTAATTGCCAGACACGTGATGTAATATGAATAAGTCCTTCAAGTTATTGCTTTAGGTTAATAGTCGCCTACTTTCCTCTTGATGTTCTTATCATAAAATCTGGTCCAAGCTGGCATGCGATGGGTGATTCGACATTCCTTTGACGTGTTCTGCATTGTGGTTTGGCCGATAACATGATTATCAGAGAAGACGCTTATTTGACCGCTTTACCAATGATTTGCAAAACTGAAACCATTTTATGATCATCTTTAGCTATGAATATGAAAATATAAAAATGTTTATTGAAGTACGTCGATCAACCTTATAGCAGGCAAGTAGATTGACAACATGTGTCGGCAATTTGAACGTCCACTTCTAAGACGAGCAGAGATAATGAATCCTAATGAATTTACCTACACTGCCTGGAATGACACATGCATAATCAGATTGATGATGGCAGCTGGGGCAGTCGCCATGGCCTTGCGAGCTTTGTTACAGAGCTCGGCCATGGCCCCAGGAGCTCTATAGTATAGCTTAGCGTTTGCGGCCGGGGGCCATGTGAGCTCTACTACAACGCTCGTGCATGGCAGCTTGGAGTAGAAGAACAAGGAGAGAAAAAGAGAGTTTTAACTGACCAGATGATAAAAAGGAAAAGAGAACAAAAGAAGGAGAAAGTGTGGTGAGGCCAGCTTTAATAAAGGAGATATAGGGGTGTGAGTGCAAAATAATATTATGTGATTGGATACATCATAAAAGCACCAATAGATGACCGCTACCTTCTTCTTTTTTTGGGTTGAAAGATGACTGCTACTTAGCGAGTCCTAGTAGCTACTAATTATTGCTCATATCTATAGACGGAGAAGTAAATTAATGGCTTTACAATTTTGGGATGGATTTCTAAATAAAAAGGTTTGAGGCCACCTGTTCGAATACCATTAATTCGGTGAAACTACTCTAACTCACGTCAACCTAGTTAGGATAGTTAACTGAACTTAACCGTTTATGAGGTTTGCACGGTATTTTATGGGCTTTCAAATAGTCATGTCTGTACTCTCGCACATCAGGATAATAAAAATGAAAAACAATTCATTGGCCCTAGAATTCATTTGGATTTGCATCTGTGTCATTGTTGCCTCAAAAATAAATTCCTAGAACAGTTCATAGGTGTATTCTCCATAATGTAAGTAGGAGTAAGCTGAAGAATAGAAACATCCGCGATCCGTTTGGTCCTACTGGAAGGCAAGACAACATTCCAACATGATCTTGTACAAATCTGTTTCTTTCGAAATCTATTAAACTAATTAATGACTAGATGGATAGAAATTTAAGAAAAAAAGGAAAACGATGTAGAGGCATCATTGATGCATAAGTCCAGGTGTCAGTTTCTAATAAGCCCTAAGTAAACCCAATCAATGAGCACCAATTTAATTTCACTCGCCTAAGATGTAGTCGAGTCTGTCGAGAAAATAAGCAATCCGATGTTGACACCATATCTTGAGTCCAGAATTTAATTGGACGTGCTGAGAAGTCAGGAACATCAACATCTGCTCAACTAGATTACATGAAATCGATCTACATTCGCACAAAAGAGAGAATGGGCGAAAGGGAAAAACGAAAAGAAAGAAAATCACTACACCATATCTAGTAGGATGCAATGCCTAATTTCAGAAGAAAATAGGAACTGTAAACAATTAGTTTCAAATGCACTAGCAACATGCCATCATCTCTATTCGATTTCTTTGTTCCAAAAATTAATGGTGCTGAACTTATCCGTCATGTGGTGGTACTGGTGGCAATTGTACACTGCGAAACATAACATCTCAACCCAAATGCTGCTGATGATGCCCCATGTGTCCTCAGTATCCATCAGCTCTCTTGCGATTCTTCTCGCGTCCTAAATAACATTCCACCCTCTTGTGATAACTGGTTCAAGACTCCCCTCTAAAGGCCTTTCTTGCTTGTACTCTGTTCCCGAAAGAATCTTAAGGATGTTCTCTCTGTCGCACTGCTCTTTCGGGATTTGCTTCAAGAACGTCTCGAAATTTGAGCAAGCGTCATTTTGAGTGATTTGGCTATGGTCAAGGAGAGTATGCGAGGATGTCGTACCAGAAGGAACATCATGTAATCTGATATCAGCTTGCTTGCCTCCTTATAATTTGAATTTTTGTGGCAAGAGTGGCAGTAAACATGGGTTGCAATGTGCCATATGATGATGCTTCTGTCAAATGCCATCTCAATGCTCCGTTTGAGCCTATCCAGAGACTTCCGATCAGGAGGATCGTGAATGCTGAGTGTCCATCCACATCCATTCGCCTCTTTGCGTAAAGGGTCGATTGTCTCTCTGTCTCAAACTTTTCCATGTCTTTAAGCAATAATTCTTTTAAATACTCAGGGAGTTGGCCTAGATTGCGTTGCCCAATATCACATGAACTTCTTGGCCTCGCCACAGTTTTGAGAATTTTGAAGAGCCACGGCCATTTATCTTTTTTTGATAAGGTAATTTGTATATTATAATCAGCCAAACAATTTACAACCATGGGAAACCCGGTACCAACCAACACTCTAAGGACTACATGTCATTTGAGTGAAGGGTACCAAGTTAGTAGGAAAGGAAATATACAACTATAGTAGCCATACAAGAGCCGACTATTGGGCGGCCAAGTCCTAGACCGGGGAGGGAGTAGACCAAAAAATACTAGGATCGATCCCCCAACTGCATTGGATTCTCCTATTACTCGGTGTATCTACCACAGCTTTGAAAGCAATAGCTTTGTCCTTGATGGCCTTGGTCAGGTGTAGCTTCATTGAGGGCATGTATAAAGCACGGCCACGAAAGATTATATCGTTTCTGGTCTTCCAAATCACGTAGCACAATGCTGCAAAGGAGAATTGAGCTATATCACTAGCAAAACCTTTACCGGAGAGGGTGCTGATGGCCCATTGGAGATTATGCATCAAGGATGTGTTAAGCCAAGTTAGGTTACATTTAGCAGCCTAATATGCAGCGAGGGAGTTCGATACATGGCAATCAAAAAATAGATGGTCTATGGAATTAGGCTTGGAGTTGCAAAAAGCACATACCGCTACAGGGATTCTTCCATGAGCCATGAGGCTTTCTTGCGTGGGGAGTTTATTTTTGGTAATCAGCCAGAGATGGAATTGGTGGTGGGGAATACTAGCTTTGTTCAATATCAAGGAGGACCATGGCACTGTGGAGGCTTTTTGGTGAATGGTAGACCAAGCAGAGGTAATAGAAAAAATACCAGTTGGATGCTTCATCCAAGTGAAAAGGTCTTGGGCGAGAGTTAAGGAGGGAATCATGATATGCCAGGATAATAACTCTTGAAGGAGCGCTAACCCTTCCGGTGTGAATAATTCTGCTACCTTTACCTATCGGGACAAATCCGATTGACCATTGAGGGGACCTATGTCAAGCCAAGGGTCAAACCAAAGAGAGGTGGATTGACCATTGCCTATCTTCCATTTGAATAAAACTTTTATTTCATCCCTAAAACTGAGGAGTTTTTTCCAAGCCCAAGAGAAGAAGGTTGGAGGAGATGCGATCCAGAAATTCTTCCTCTTGAGGTGCATGGCGTGGATCCATTTGCACCAAAGCGATTCTTTGTCAGTGAATAATGTCCAAATATGCTTGAACATGGCTGCTTTGTTATTATCTTGAATCCTGCGAATTCCAAGACCTTCTTCTTCCTTAGGAAGGTAGACATCATCCCATGAGACTTTTGCTCCCCCTGGGCCGAGTCCAGGACCCTTCCAAAGAAATTGGCGACAAATTTGTTCTATACGATCTACTACAGAGGATGGTAGCCAGAAAAATGAAGCTCGGTAGACTTGAATAGCATGTAGAACAGATTTTATAAGTTGTAGTCGGCCCGCAAAGGATAGAAACCAGTGAGTCCAAGATTGGACTCTAGTTGTGAGGAGGCTTACTAGGGCACTGCAGTCTGATTTGCTGAGCCTCGAGGTGATAATTGGAACACCTAAATAGCGGACCAAAAGAGAACCCATCCTGAATCCCAAAGAAGAGGCAATTTGGTCTCTAACTTCGAGTGATCCCCCAGAGATGAAGATTTCACTTTTGTTAGTATTCGGAGTCAGACCACTCCACAATGAAAAGGTACGTAACCCATCTTGCAGGCATCTGACTGAGGCAAGGTTTGCTTCACTGAAGAGAAATACATCATCAGCAAAAAATAGATGCGAAAAACGAGTGGCTTTACACCTCCAGAAGTAGCGAAATTCCTTTCGTCTAGTTTGGGCGTCAAGAATCCCAGTGAACACCTCCATAGCCAGTGTAAATAGATAGGGCGATATTGGATCACCTTGCCTTAATCCACGCCCACTAGAAAAGAAACCATGGAGTTCACCATTGATAGCAATGGAAAATTTGGGAGTACGAATACATACCATGATTTGCCTTATAAAAAGGGAGGGGAAGCCTCAAGCCTCAAGAGCCATCTCCAAGAAATCCTAGTTAAGTGTATCATAGGCTTTCCAAAAATCAACTTTGATGGCACATTTTGGGAGATAGGAGGCCATGTGGAAGCCACTAAATAGCTCCTGAGCCAGAAGAATATTGTCCCCAATGCACCTGCCCTACACAAAAGCCGTTTGTACTAGACTAATAATGGAGGGAAGGATTGAGGCAAGTCTGTTTGCAAGAATCTTTGTAATGCACTTGTATATAGTGTTACAGCAAGCTATAGGACGATAGTCAGAAACCGATGATGCATTAGGAATCTTGGGAACTAATGCTATGATGGTATTGTTTATCTCCCTTAATAAGTGGCTTGTAATGAAGAAACCTTGAACAGCTTCAACCACCAAGGGGCCGACCTTATCCCAATTTTGTTTAAAAAAATCAAAACTAAAGCCATCAGGACCCGATGCCTTCCCCCCAGCTAGAGGTGTCAAAATTGGTCATAAACCCATATTATGACTCACTTTTAATTAAATGGGTTAAGTATGGGTCAAGTGAAAGTTAAATATGGGTCAAGTGAAAGTTAATTATGAGTTAAGTAAAAGTTAAATATGAGTCAAATATGGATTGAGTGGGTCATTTAATATAGAGCTTAGAGTGAGTTTGGGTTTCTTTACAATAATAATGGCTTTTAGCAATATGGGTCGGGTCAGGTATGGGTCATTAGATTTACATTACATGAATTTGGGTCAAAACGGGTTAAATGGATCAATATGGGTCGGACCATTTTTGACCCAACCCAAACCCGACCAACCCACCCATTTGATGGGTCTACCCCTAGCTAGGGAAAACATTGCAGCTAGGATATCTAAGGGAAGGACCGGTTGGGATAGAGAACAAACTTGGTTATCATTAAGAGTGAGACGGATAACTTTTTTTAGTTCTTGGCTGGATGGCCGAGAAGTTGTGCTTTCTGGGCCTAGGATCTCTTGGAAGTATCCAACAAAAATTGCCTGAACATCCCCAGGGTCTGTCACTAGTTGGCCCGAAGTGTCAATGACAGAAACAATCCTATTTCGCAAATGATGGGAATTAACCAAATGGTGAAAAAATTTGGTGTTCTGATCACCTTCCTTAAGCCACCAGATTCGAGACTTTTGTCTGAAGAAAGATTCCTCACTTGATCGGAGTTCATAGTAGTCCCGGAGTTGGGAGCGTTCAGCCTTTGCTAAGGAACTATTGTGGGGGTCATTGTGTAGAGCTTTTTGAGTTTGGGTAAGAAGACTCTTGGTAGTGGAGGCCCTCATGGATAGGTCCTAGAAGACGTCTTTGTTAAGTTGCTTAAGCCGGCCCTTAAGCAATTTGAGTCTACTAACTAACCTGAACATAGGGGAACCTAAAAAGTGGGAGTCCCACACCTGGGAGAGAATAGTCCGAAATTCCGGATGTTTCATCCAAAAATTGAAAATTTAAAAGGCTTCCTGAGGAGTGGGGTGTTTAGTAGATGTACCACCATAGGTGTGTGATATGAGATTCTAGGGGTTAAGAAGGAGGCCTCTGAGAAAAAGAAATCCATACATCATTTGTTGTTTACAAGGACACGATCTATTTTCCTTTGTTTCTTGAGGGCACCAGAAGAGACGAACCAGATATAACGGAAACCCACATACCTTAGGTCGTCCAGCTCAGCTTGGGAGATGCAATCCTTAAATTTATCAAAAGAAGGTAGCCAAGTGTCTGGGCTTCCTAGTCGGTCCGAAGGATCGTGGATAGCATTAAAATCTCCTGCCACCATCCAAGGGTGATCCATGAGTGAGGAGCTTAGCTGGATGATGTCATTCCAGAGAGGTCTTCTAGACACAAAAGTGTGCTCACCATAGACAACTGAAATATGGAGGGATGTCCCTGAATGAAGACACTTAACAGCTCCATGGATTAATTGAGTATTAACAAGTTGAGCACCAAAATCTACCAACCTTGGGTTCCACCCCACCCAAATGTGTCCCCGAGCAGAGTAATCATAATTAGACAGCCACTCCCAGCTAGAGATCAGATTACGAGAGATGGACTCAAAATGTGCAGCAGGTACTTTGGTTTCCAAAATGTCAACATAGCAGATATTATTCGAAGAAGCAAATTTCCTCACTTCCGCTTGTCTGGTCGGGTCCATAAGGCCCCGAATATTCCAAACGCCAAAATTCATATGGTCAAAAAATAAAAGGAAACCGAAGAGGCCTACCTCCTCTTAGCATTTCGGCGCCTACCAGCCACCTGAGTTGAAGGCTATCCAGGCGGTGAGGGGGCATTTGCAGTAGGCACCGGCGGAGGCAGCAACTAAGGGAGAGGGGCAGCGGATACCTCCACTTCAGGGGTGTTGCCTTGGGAGGCTATGGGCCTTTTCTCAGCAGGTGCTGCACTTTTTGAAGATCCTAGCTTGACAACTTCCATGTTTCTAGCAGCATCCACAGAGGGGCTAGTCGGGTTGATGGAAATTACCAAGCTGTTACCGGGAGGGATTAGTGGAGGAGGAGACACCTCGGCTTGGTCTATGATGAGGCTCCCAAGTGCAGCATTCATTTGAGGAGGCATGGGGAGGATAGCCGATGTATTTGCTGGTTTCCTTGAAGACTTGACTTACTGCCACTCCATCTCAAGATGTTCACTGAGCATGCCATGAGCTGCTCTACCAGAATCTCCTGACCCTAGTGTATGCTGGATAGAACATGGGACTCTAGAAGAGCCATCAGTAGGTGTGACAGTGGCCTGAACAGCTGAGTACGGTGGAAGGACTACGTAGCAGGGAGACTAGCGCATTTGTGGCCAAAAGTACCACATTGTTGATAAGAGGTAGGTTTCCACTTGTATTCAATATCAACAGTTTGGCTTTCACCATTCAAGCAAACTTGCACCGAATCAATCCAAGCAGTGCTAGCTGCAAGTTCAACACAAACCCTGGCAAATGAGATCATTCTCATATGTTTTGTCCTCTTGTCGATGTATAAAGGTTTGCCAATCGCACTAGCCACCACACTAATGCCAGGGGCCAACCAAAGAGCATACGGTAAGTTCTTGAGTTTAATCCACACCGGCACGACCTTGTGGTCACCTTTCTTCAAGTCGACCATTGGGTGCCATTGTTGTAATATCAAAGAAACGTGGCCCATAGTAAGAGGACCCCCTCAAGTATACTCCGTCGGAAATCCTGGTTTGGTATGTGAAAGAAATAGAATCCTAGATCATTTTCCATAACGTCCACCAATTGATGACCCCACACATGCTTCAACGCAGCTTCAACCATTTTGAAGGGTAATCTCTTCCCAACAAAGTATCCCACTAAGCAATCAAACCATTTGGGTTCGGTTGCTTCCAGCACTTCCTCTTTTGAGGTCAATCATAGGTTTGCTATCTTCCACTAATGGAGGGACAAAGGATAGACGGTAACCTGTGGAAGCTGTCTTAGCTACAACAGCCCAAGAGCGAGGGGTGGGGGGTTTCGCACCTGCTGAGGGTTGAGCCATGGTCATGCTTGGCTCGCCTTGGGGCCTAACTTCATCCCCAACTATAGCATCTGGGGTGGACACTCTCTGGTCGCCCTCAGTCTCGAGCTCCACATAATGACCTAAGCGTAGGGTGTTTGCCCATTTTCAGGCGACCTCGAGTACGGGGAAGGGGGTCCGGCGACCTACTTCTACTACAAGACCTACCACCAGCCCTTTGACGAGAAGATTCAGCTAGGTTATGTCTAATCTCAGCCATTCAGCAGCTCAACTAGACATCATATCCAAGTTGTAGAGAAAATGCAGCAGTAAACCCTAGCTCGACATGGAAGAGGATTAAGCTTACCCGCTACAAATTGCTCCGGTAGGACAGGAGGGTGGGGCTGTTGACACTTAAATTTTGGCGATTTGTTTTAGCATTTATTAATTGCATTGGAAAATTAGAGATTAATTTCTAATCCCTTAAACAAAATTATTTCATTAAAATGGCATTGCATATAGACATTATGAGCATTTGCATCACTAGTTTTAAAATTAATTAAAAAAAATTTTAAAAATTTGAATTTAAAAAAAAAAAAAAAAAACATTGAAAAAAACATTGTGGGTCCGAGCGTGGCCGGGCCCGCCCGGCTTCTTTCTTTTCTTCTTTTCCTCCCGCACGAGCTTGGCCCATTCTTCTTCTTTCCTTTTTTCTTCCTTTCCCGGCCCGGCTCGTCCGCTTTCTTCTTGCTCCTTTTTTCTCCACACACGGGACCTATAGCAGAAAGGGAAAAACAGCAAGTCAAAGCAGCAAAAAGAAAGGGCAGCAAGTCGGCAAGAGCAAGAGTAGCAACTTAGCAGCCGAAGCAGAGGAGAAAGAAAGAAAGAGGAAAGATGCAAGAAAATATTAGGTGCGTTCGACGTGCCAGCGTGTCAAACAGGAAGGGGGTTGGCTGAGCGACACGTGTCCAAGTGTCAGGCCACGTCAATTAGGGTTTCAAAAAATTTCAATCCCCGCGCGCTGCCTCTTTTCTCTCTCCTCTCCCCTTTTCTCCTCTTCTTTTCTTAATGGACGTCCTCTCCTACGTCCTCTCCTAACAATTTTCTCTCTCTTCTGCAAATTTTCTCTCTCCTTTTCTCGAAGCTCTCCTTGCCCATTTCTCTCTCTGCCGCGGCACCGCGCCCGACGACCACAGCTCGACTTGATCGACAACCGCCGCTATGCCCGATGACCTCCCCTACCCACAAGAGCCGAAGGTTGCTAGAACCTGAGGCGACCTCTCTCCCCCCGCTCCGTTGCTGCATTGCCCGATGACCGCCACGCCGCACCTGACGACCACCACTGTGCCTGACGACTACGCCCGACGACCACTGCTCGGCTTGATCGACGACCACCGCCGCGCTCGACGACCTCCCTTGCCCATAAGAGCTGAAGGTCGCCAGAATCTGAGGCGACCTCTCTCCCCCCGCTCCGTTACTGCATTGCCTGACAATCGCCGCGCCGCGCCCGACGACCCTCGCGCCGCGCCCGACGACCACCGCCGCGCCTAACGATCGCCCCCGACGACCATCGCTCGGCTTGATCGACGACCATCGCTGCGCCCGATGACCTCCCCTACCCACAAGAGCCGAAGGTCGCGTAACCCGAGGTGACCCTTCTCCCCCCGCTCCGTTACTGCATTGCTCGACGACCGCCGCGTTGCGCCCGACGACCACCACCGCGCCTGACAACCTTCCCTGCCCATAAGAGCCGAAGCGTGTCGGAGCTCTGCTCGTGCTTGCCACTCGGATCGAGCTGCAGGGGTCGCCGTCGACAATCAAGGTCTCCCATCATCGCGTCGCCAGAACCTGAGGCGACAAAGCTCTCTCTCTCCCCCCGCTCCGTTGCTGCATTGCGCTGTGACGCTCGTCCCTTCGGACCCAATTCGATCAAATTGATATGCATCACATTCCGTCTTGCTCCTGCTTCATAATTTTGACCTGTTGACTCTCTGATTTTTGGGTACTTGAGATTGGGAAATCTTGAAATGGCGCGAAACCTTTTTAGTGAGATTCCGGAGAAGGACATTATATCTTGGAACTTGATGATTTATGGGTATGCCAAAGTAGGGGATATGAAGCGGGCGGGGGTATTGTTTCAAAGCGAGTGCCGAAAGAAATTCAGCTTCTTGGAATGCTATGCTTAGTGGATATGTTGATTGTGGAAGCATTGAATTAGCTCGGGAACTTTTTGATGCCATGCCCCAAAGAAGCGAGGTTTCTTGGATTGTGATGATCGGTGGCTACTCAAAATATGGGGATGTTGAGTCTGCTCGACTTCTCTTTGACCAATTGGGCATAAAGAATCTGCTTGTATATAATGCCATGATAGCATGCTATGCTCAAAATGACAGACCCATAGAAGCCCTTCAAATATTTAATGGCATGATTGAGTGCGGTTTGGGAATTGTTGTTCTGTGTTTGAATAATGTTTTGTGTTATTACTACGAATCGTGTGTTGAATAGGTTCTTATTGATGAACTCTGAGTGTACGTCGTGCTAGGATAAGATGTTACAGAGGTGACCAAGCTTTGAATATGGACTAGGGATGGGTTATACGCAAATTGGGTGTGCTATATAATCGCTAGTGTATGATGGATGCTTGGTGTGAGCTAAATGGGTAAGTTGATGAAATTGTCATACTTGAGAGGGTGCTGTGCGCGTACCACAAGTGATTTTTAGTCAATATGTGGGCTCGCTGAGTGTTTGTGTGTGTGTGTGTGTGTTAAGAGAGACATTGAAACAAATAAAATAAGATACTGGTGTGTTCTGGATGTCGACTTGCTTCTATGTTTAATTGCATTAATATGATGCTTTTTTCTACTCTAGTGATGTCTCCTTAGTTGCTTGGGGGGTTGAGAAGCTGATCCTCAAGTTCTTTGATATCTCTATTAATTGAAGGCATTGCACAGAATTCAAAGGGCAGTTATCAACTTCTTTGATATCTCTACATTTTCTTTTAGGTATGCAGGTTGCTTTTGCTGATCTAAGTATGGTGTCAAGGACTAAAAAATTGCCATTTATCTGAGTGCAAGTAGATTTCAACTATTTAAGACAGCAACTCACAGTCATCTGTTTGGGTGTCATTTGAATCCTAGTTTGGGAAATTTGCACGCGTAAATTTATCAGATAGCCGAATCGGAGGTAATTTTTCAATTTTATTATGTAGAACATGTTTTGCTTTCTTATGTAACAAATGAGATAATTATATGTCTTCTTTTATTGCAGCATGAAACTACATCTCTTACACATGTAATGCGTGATCTGGAAAAAGACTTTGAGTTTGCATTAGGCATGATTTTTTCAAATGAACTTGAAGCATATAATAAGTATGTTGCCTATGCAATCTGTAAAGGATTTGGAGTGAGAAAGGGTAATTTGACTAGAAATACTAAAGGAGAAATAACCCGACGGACTTTTGTGTGTAGTTGTGAGGGTTATTCTGCCAACTCAACCAATGAAGAAAAGAAATTTGAGAAGTTTGACGTTAGATGTGGCTGTCTCGCTCATATCAAGTTTAAGGTTGATAATGGTGTTCATGAAGTCATAGAATATGTTTCGACCATAATCATGCATTTATTCCTGAAAATCAAAGGCATTTGATTAGATGTGGAAGAATTATGTCAGAGACTTGCAAGGGTGTTTTGGTTGACATGGTTACAGCTGGCATTGGGGGGACTTCAGCATATAAGATTTTAGCAAATGAAGCTAGAGGAAGCAAAAACTTAGGTTCCAACCTACGTGATTGTCGAAATTATTTACAAACGAAAAGAACTGAAGTTATAACTAGGGGAGATTGTCAAAATCTTTTAGATCATTTTCATAGCATGGAACAGTAAAATCCAATGTTTTTCTATGCTGTACAGGTTGATCAAGATGGTAGGTTGACAAATTTATTTTGGAGAGATAGTTTGTCCAAATTTGATTATGACTGCTTTGGTGATGTGCTAGTGTTTGATACCACATATCGTATTAACAAATATAATATGATATGTGCATCTTTTATTGGAGTTAATCATCATTGGAAGAATGTTCTGTTTGGCTGTGCACTTATGTTAGATGAGACTGCAGAGTCATTTACCTGGTTATTTGATGCATTTTTGAAGTCTATGGGAAATAAGGCTCTGAAAACCATATTCACTGATCAAGACCAAGCCATGGCAAAAGTCATTAGAACGGTATTTCCAAATACACAACATCGTTTATGCACTTGGCATATTGGGAAAAATGCCACTCAAAACATTCCACATCTTTACAAGAAGCCCGGTTTTAAGGATAAGTATTTTTCAAAGCTTATGTATAGATGCAGATCGGAGGAAGAATTTGAATATACTTGGAGGGAAATGAACAAAGAGTGGGGTACTGAGAATAATAGCTGGCTTCGGAGATTATACGACCTTAGACATAAATGGAGTTTAGCATTTGGTCGTGATATTTTCACATGTGGTATAGTATCAAGTCAGAGGAGCGAAAGCACCAATGATGTCTTCCAAAATGTAGCAAGGAAGACATTGACTCTTGTAGCACTTGTCCATTACTATGAAGAACAAGTGAAGCACATGACAGAAATTGAAAGTGAAGATAACTATAGCTGTCGTGGGATGCCTAGATTGGTGACAAGGCATGAAATCTTGGAGCATACCGGTTCAATGTATACCTATGCCATTTTTAAAAGGTTCAATGATGAATTCATCCAAAGCCTCTTGGAAAATATTTCAAATAGTGCATTTGATGGATTAATTTATTCATTTACTCTCAAGAGTAGGGGGATTGAAGGTGGAACATATTGTCAAATTTAACCCTGCAAACTATTCAATTTCCTGTGAATGCAAATTATTTGAAGCAAAAGGGTGGTTGTGTCGCCATGCCTTGAAAGTGTTAAGTGAGAATATATCGATAAAGAGCATTCCATCCGCATATATTTTGAAAAGATGGACTAAGGATGCAAAACAGGGGATTGTGAATAATGAATTTCATCATATGTCGCGGATTCATCTAAATTTAATCGATTTTCCACATTGATGCAACAATCTTTTGAACGATAAGTTTGGGAGCTGAGAATGCAAATACTATGAAAATAGTGAGTAAGTATATGGATAAAGCAAAGACTGAAATTTCATTGTACAAATCAAGTACGATTGATGACAATGATGATGCTGGTGGTGATGATAATGAGGACTCTTTGTGCAAGATTTCGGTATTAGACCCCAATTGAAAAAAAGAAAAAGGAGTGAGTTATGGAAGGCTTAAAAGCTCATGTGAGAAAAAGAAGAAAATATCAAACAAAGGAACCCCCCCAACGTCAATAGAAAATCGAGGTGAGTGACATATTATTCTAATTAATATGATTAGTTAAATTTTACGTGTGTGTTATTCAATGCCAATTGACATATATATTATTTTGTAGAGTTGGTTGTCCATGCAACTTGTGATAAAACTCATTTCCCAAATTATTCAAGTAATTCCAGTTAGTTTTATGGTGCATATTATCATACTAATCAGGTATGTCACTCTTAATCTTCCATTTGTATTTATATATTACTAATTTGGTCGATTTTTTATATAAATGCAGCAACCACCATACATGATGCCGCCGGGGCTTATGAGTGGATTTTGCCAATTCCCTAGTCAGGTATTTATTATCTTTGTATATTAATTTAGGTGTGTTTTGCTAATGGGGTCATTTGTTATATGTAGATACAATCACCATTCATCATGCCATCAGGAATTACGAATGAAATTTCTCCATTCACTAATCAGGTGCTTATTATGAAATTATATTAGATTGTAGCGTTATTTCATCTTATTGTTACTGTTGTGGTGAACTCTTGTTTATGGTTTCTTGTTGATAGATGTTGGAGTACCATAATAGATCCCACGGAACCATTTTGAGTCAGGTACAAATTGCGTTTTTCTCTTGTGGGATTATGTGAGAAATTCTTCTTGGCATTTATTTAGTAAAATGTAATTAAATTGGTTATTTCTTTGTATAGGGATCGTCAAACTCGTTTCACCATCCCAGGATACCTGATTTTAATGATTCCGATAGAATACAAACAAATTTTCCAAAATAACACAATTCTTGGATGGGAGGAATCCTCATGCTTACTAAAACAAATGAATCAACATTAAGTGAGTCAACTTGTTTCTCAACTCTTTCAAATGCGTGTACGGATGAAGAATTTGATGGGCATAATGGAAGGTGGATCCATTCCTGCATTGAGCAATATGGAGAAGGCGCTTAAATATGAACAAAAGGTGACCTAATTTTGTTTTAAGGGCACTATTTGTTGATTGTATTGCCTTCTGGAGTGTTTGGTCTTTGCTGTGGTAGATTCTTTAAATATACAAATGAGCACATGGCTTTTGAAAGGATGCTATTTGGGTAGACAGAGCATGTTTTGATTTTTGGATCACATTGGTTCTTTGTATCGGACTCTTTTTGGGTGTTCGAATGGGTGGCTTCGCTTATGTGACATAGGCGTTTGAACTAATGAAGAAGCAAGAGGAAACAAAGCAGGCTGAGTTGTCTTCAAAGACTATTGAGTTTAAGGCAATGCAAGCTCAAGCTGAAACTGTAAGCGAGTTTCCCGATTCCATATATTTCATGACAATAGAAATAGTCTGTGGTTCTTCTCATCTGAGTCAAATCTGGAGTATGAAATGACCAAGCTGACGTTTTTAAGTGTTATTCTTTTTTCCGTATGTAAAGAAAGTCTTAAATTAAAGGATTTCCTTTTCTGGATTCCGGTCCCTATCTTAACAGTTTTTCATTAGTAGGTAAGAAGATTGTCTACTGCTTTTCAATGAGCATATCGGTCACTGATATTGTGGGAAGCATCCGTCTTTGTTTTCTGCTTTGGAGTTCTTCTGACAGGAAAATATAAATTGTTTCTTCAAGTGATATCGTTCCTGTTTCATTTGCAGGAGCGACAAAGGGTAGTGTATGATGAGCAGAAAAAGTTAGCACAATTTCAAGCACAAACGAAGTCTGAAATGGCCCGCTATGAGGATGAATTGGCAAGGAAGAGAATGCAGGCAAGTGAAGAGGTTCTTGATGGTATTGTTGGAATAATTGTTACATGGAGTTTTGAGTGTTGATTCCAATTACAGGCTGAAAATGAGCACCAAAGAGCCAGGAATCAGGAGCTTGTGAAGCTACAAGAAGAATCATCAATTAGGCAGGAGCAAGCTCGACGAGCAACGGAAGAGCGGTCAGGCACAACGACGCCAAACGAGAGAGGGAAAAGGCTGAAATCGAGAGGGAAACAATCGGGGGTAAGGGCAATGGCTGAAGCGAGAAGGTAGAGCTCATGAGGCAAAGCTAGCTGAAGAGGTTAACAGGTGCATACTAATAGATCGTACCAATGCAGAAAGAGAGAAATGGGTTGCTGCTATAAATGCAACTTTTGATCATATTGGAGGTATACATCAGTAACTTGCTCGAAGTGTCAATTGGAAAACATCCATTTGTTTTAGTATTGTCAAAGTTGCTGTTCTTCTTTCTGTATTTATATGGGGCAACATGGCTATCAAACCCGTGACTTTGATCTCCACTTTTCTCTACTTATTCATCCCTGTGTTACACCGGGTACTGTAAATTATTGATGACAACTTTTTGTTTTGTAGGTGGTTTGCGGGCCATTTTGACGGATCAAAATAAGTTGGTAGTAGCAGTTGGGGGAGTCACAGCTCTTGCAGCAGGGATCTATACAACAAGGTGAATAAAATCTCCCTGGCCTTTTCTCATCTTCTTTTTAGGATATGGTCATTTCTTCTGTTCTTGGCTGGACCATGAGGTTTCTATCCAATCTGCTGGTTTGTTGGCTTAAATCAAATACATGTACTATCTTCATCATAGATAATTTTTACATTTGGAGTCAAAAAAGGGCTTCTTTACTGTCTTGTCAAGATATCCTCTACTATTTGCTGCTTCAAATTTGCAAGACATCTTGACAGAAGTTTGGTTTATGTTTGGAATTAAGTTGTGTGGAGAATATGATTTGATCATAAATGCAATACTATACTGTAAATGACATTAATCCTGCTTTGCTGGTATCTGGGTAATGAAATTACCTCACTCATCCATAAAAACAGTGAAGAAGTTTGAGATACCAATGCTATATGCCGCATTTCATACATCATCTTATGCAGTTTCTCTTCTGTTTTTTAAATTATTCGAGAGAAGGTGCGAGGGTTATATGGATAGTCTAGCTCGTAGCGATAAAGGTCATTTGATTTGCGACTCTCACGGGATCCGTCGCCGACCATTATTTTTATCTTTTAATTAAACGCATGCGGAAGCGAAACACAATCTTCCCGGTCAAATACAAAATATCAGGTTAATGGGATAGTTAATGGAAAACCCAACAAGAACACATTCAAAAGTACCATTATTTTTATCTTTTAATTTATCTCAAATACCGGGGATTAACATTCCTAGGAAGTTTAACTAGGAAGTTTACAAGTACAAGCCCTTACCACGGGCATCTTCCTATCGAGCCCATGAAACCAATAAGTCGGGGTTAATCTACTCCCTTCAAAAACGGCAACGAGCCGTAACACGCGTCGATCCTCCATCCTATGGACCTGAAAATGGTTATTCAATAACCAGTGAGATAAATCTCAGTAAGTCAAAATCCTAAGCCTCGTTAGGAGACCTACTCGCCTCGAGTGCGCCCGACGTGCAATGTCTCTATCGCCAGCAATTCAACAACAGAATAATACCCAATCGACCATTAACAGGCGCACGATTAAACCAAGGCTCATATGCAATTATTAACAGTTAACAATTGCAATCACAGGCATCCTTACCTCGCTTTTGCCACACGCAACCTGCATGATACAGTTTATTGTATGCTCACCTCAATGCAGCAATCATATCAAATAATCAAAACACTTCTCAAGTTGTTTCATGCACCATGCACTTGCTCGTTTTCCATTTATTAACACCTTTGGGGGAATTTCCTTCCAACACACAAGTTGGTAGTCAACCCCGGCATTAGGGCATCGTCCCACTACATTGGGCACGGCTACGTGCCCGGCGCCCCACGGCATTCACAAAGAGCATAGGTCCGGCCTCTACCGCGACCCGCATCCGGCGCCCGGGCATTCCGATAATACGGACTTCGTCCACCACAGATCCCCCACTGGGTGACGGGCTCTTACGTGACCACGCAAGCACACCAATTAATCATGCTCATTTTATTCTCTTTCAGGACAGCCAATGCAGACATGATTCGTGCTTGTACATATTAATTCATCGCAAACTCTACATGTAATGCGATAATATTTCACACGTGGTCACACGAATACAAATGCCTTTCACACGTAGTCACACGAATATGCTGAATATACTCAACCCTAATTCACAATCGCAGTCCGTGAATTTACTCCACCGAGTATATATTAAACAATATCATCAAAGGCAGCATATATACATGTATTCAACATATAATTCACGTGAGGAAAGTACAACTAGTAATCCACCGATATATAATCCACGTGAGGAAAGTACAAACAATAATCCATCGAAATTAATCGATACTAGCACAATTACTAAATATGTACTTTCCAAAAATAATACTTTACTCCAAAAATATTCCATTAATAATTATTTAACAATAAATATTCAACATCCAAGAATAATATTATCCAACAATCAATATTCAACATCCAAGAATAATTAATCATCCACCACTAATTAATTAATTATTCTCCAAAAACAATTAATTAATTATTACCCAAAAATAATAACCACCAATTTCGAAATTAATAATAAATTAATTAATTCCGAAAATAATAAATAATAATTCCGAAATTAATAAATTATTATTATTTTGTTCCCAAAAATAATAATAATATTTATTAATACTAATCATGGTTATTATACTAATCCAACTACAATTAATTAACCCGACCACGATTAATTAACCCAACCAAGGTTACTTTAATCTAACCGCGATTAACCAACCATAGTTACTCTAACCGCAATTAATTTATTCTAACCACGATTAACACTAAACATGCTTAATCAAATAATAATAAAACACTAATCATCCATCATTCAAAAGCACTAATCAAGCTTAATATTAAACTAATCACCCTAAGGGAGTTTAGCACCCTAAGCGAGTATTAGAAAATCAACTCACGGGTTTAGCTAATCCGACGACACGAGCGCGACGGCGGCGGGCGGGACAACGAGCGGCTCGCTCGGGGACAACGACGGGCGACAATCGGCGGCCGGTTTCCAACAAAACAGCTTCCAATGAAGCTGTTTTTGTGCTGAACAGCAGCCGAACAGCGGCTGGTGATGCTGGACAGCGGCTGGCTGTGTCCCGAACAGCGGCCAGCAGCACCAGCACCAGCAGCAACGACAGCAACTTCCAGCGGCAGAAACAGCAAGAAACAGCGGCGGACAGCAGCAAACAGCAAGCAGAAACAGCAGAACAGCAGCAAACTCGGACAGAGGAGGAGGAAGAACGGTGCAGCTGGCTCGCGGGGCCGTCGGACGGCGAGCTGGTGGACCGGCGGAGCTGCGGCGGTGATGGGTGACAGTCACGCAGCAGCAAAATGCAGCAACAGCAGCAAGCCAGCGTCGGCTTGAGAGAGGGAGGAAGAAGAAGTTGCTGGGAAGGGGGAGGGCGAACGTGCTGCGCAAGCTGCGCGGAAGAGAGAGAGAGAGAGAGAGAGAGAGAGAGAGAAAGAGAGAGGAGCACGTGGGTGAGTCAGACAAGTGGCTGGGGAGAGAGAAAAAGAAAGTTGACAAAGTCAAAGATGGGATGGGCAAGTGGCTATCGACCAAGAGAAGAAACGTGAGGGGGAAGAGAAAGAAAAGGGGGAGAGAGAAAAGGAACGTGCGGGAGAAGTTGGGGGAGAAAAGGAGAAAAAGACAAGAAAGGAGAACAAGACAAAATCTAAACAAGCACCCAAAGAGGGGTAATTTGGTCTTTTTACCCCTGAAGCACAAACTCTCCAATATTTGGCTCCAAAACTCAGCCCGTTGAATCCTTATCCGATATTTCGGGCTTACCGATAAATTTGAGAATCAATGAGACAACGTCCAATATTTTAGTCTCGACATATTTAAAAGTTCGATACCCGATACCGGATTGAAATTCGTGATTAAAATCGATCAATTGCGACTTTAGTACGACCTAACTTTCGGGCGGCGTTTAGGGGTTCTCGCGCGTTTGACCCGTGGCTGATAGCTTTTCAATCCACGATCGTGTATTCAAATCAGGACGATCCTCAATTGTCATGTAATCACGAGAAGTTAATTGCTCACACTGAGTACATGGCCAAAAGGAAATCGGTTTAACATCGTTCGCAATATCGAAGTCGTGCGGAATCACCCGCAATCCGACCTCGTATTTTTGCCGAATCGACTTATTTCCATTCGCTAACTGGCCTGCAACAGTGTAGTATTATTCCTCTTTGATTCTTATGGTCGAGCGGCCTATCCCTGATTAAATTCACTAGTCGTACGCGTACTGATCCTTAATTGCCTTGCCGAACAGTTAGTTAACTCGTGAGGGGCCAACTCAGAGTAAACGTAACTAACAGTGCATTGACAAAATAACCATTTCCTCGATCCCGGAATGGGTCGAAATTCAGGATGTTACAACTCTTCCCTCCTTATAAAAATTTCGTCCTCGAAATTTGTCAAACTTTCAATATCCTTAAACAGATGAGGGTATTAATGCCTCATTGTATCCTCACTTCTCCAAGTCGTTCCTTCCGTACTTTGATATACCAAATTATTCACAATTCCTTTTTGGTTCCCAAAGGCTATGCATTATCCGACTCTGTCAAAAGCAACTTTGCTATCACCTCCCAATATCGAATCCTCAGTTGGACTTATAGAACTTTATTCCACATACCACTTAGCTAAGGTACCGGTAGCATCCAAATCAACATGTCTCTCTTATCGATGACACCTTAAGGAAAACGCGACACTGAACTTAACAATCCAACAGTCTTAGTCTTTTGTCTGTATCGCTTTTCTGGCAGTTTTGCATTGTCTTTTGTCTGTCCCTGATAACTTAACAACATCCACTAACTGCTAGACCATCTCTGAACCAGCGATTGTCCTTTCTCTGACCTTATTCCAATAGACTGTAGTCTCACAAGCTTGATCATATTTCTGCTATACCACTCAAATCAATTTATCTTACAAGCATTCTCTTTTTGCCAATTTGTAGTTCAGTTCATTTCTGCCCCTTTCGACATCCTAGAAGCCTGCCAGGAGTCGCTCCTTGCTCAGGCACTTCGGCCCCGGCGACCACTCCCCGCCCTCATCGGATCAATCGTCTCGGGCATCTGCAAACTGCACCACTACTAGCAAAAGTCCCTTTAAAACATGCTTTATCTCATAGAGGTATTATCCGCTTTGGCTCGTCCCATACCAAGCCTCACGGTTTTAACCTCGTTTGAGCACCTCAAAGTGCAAAACTTTCTCCAACTCGTCAACCCATGAGCTCGTTTTCACAGGACCACTCGTCAACACTTGAAATCTGATCCACTGAATTTCCATTAGATCACACTCTGAATTTCACAAGCCCTGTCGTGACGCAAGCAATTACTCTTCCTTATTGCATTACAACACAGTCTAATCCCTTATACGACACATCACTGTAAATCTCATAACTTCCAATACTATATTACATCCTCAAAACTGGTGCGGTAGTCAGCCTATACTTAAGCTCTTGAAAATCACGCTCGCAATTATCCGTCCATTCAAATTCTTACGTCCTTCATTAACCTTCATATTAGAGGCATAACGATCGTAGAGAACCTTTCTACGAATCATCCGTAATAATCTGTCCGACTTAGAAAACTTCAAACCTCTATCACTGTCATAAGTCTTGGTCAATTCCTGACTACCTTGATCTTAACAGGTCCATAAAAATTCCTTCATCCAAAATTACACAATAACAAAAGCAATGCGAGTAAACCAAAACTCGCACGTACCAAACTTGGCATACTATTTATGTTCTCAAATGGTCCAAAGCGCCACTCTCAAGCGCTATTCGTTTTCCTCTTAATTCCTCGAATATTCCAATATGTTGTTTACGAACACAATTACAATTGATCCAAATACGCCTTAATCACTCAATCCATCGAATCCATAAAAGCAACTGGCGCATTAGTTAATCCAAACGGCAGTACGATAATCTCTTAGCGACCAATTCACACATGGTATGTCGTCTTTAATACATCCTCCTTTTTAAAACCTCAACTACCGATAGTCCGTCCTTGGGTCTATCTTGAAATATATCGAAGTTCCTTGAAATGGGTCAAACAAGTCATCTGTCCTTGGTAATTGATACTTGTTATGACCGTCCCTTGGTTACACTACCGATAATCAATACCTAGGTGCAACAATCCATACTTGATTCCTCAATTAACAAATTAACCACAATCGTCCAATAACCTTAGTAACATATACCCAATAAACGAATTACTTCCAACGATGAATTTCAAAGAGATAAAGGGTCCTCCTTGATCTCAGTAAACTCGAAACTAACCCCACCTAATGGGTTAAACTGAATTACCTTCCAATAGCAATCCATTGTAACTCGATACTTAATAAGCCAATCCCTTCCAATGATCACATAGAAATCGTACATTGCCAATACAATCAAATCGATCAATTCCTTTTGATCGCCAATGACCATCATACAACTGAACAATCCTGCCGCATACAACCTCATCCTTTAACTGGGTCAACTTGTTAAGAATCACTTCCAACGATTTCAGTCTTAACCCTTCAACCTTAACAAAGTATTCAGTTAAAAACAAATGCGTGGCTTCCAAACCCTTAACACATAAGCAACATAATCACATTGGAAGTTGTATCAGTAGTCACAGCCTGCGAATCCCCTGCCTCCTTCTTAATCGCATACACTTAATCTTGGCGATTGAATCGCGGGGCATTGTCCAATTATCTCACTTGTGGCTGTTAAGGTTACTTCTTTGATGGTTAATGGGACAATTTCTCGCGACGTGACCTTGATAGTCGCACTCAAAAACACGTCCTTTCTTAACAAAACACGTTTCCCAAGCCGATAATTACTCCATAAAATGCAAACCAATCCAAATGCAGCTACTCATTCTGCCACGTCCTTTTCAATTAGTCGGGCTCCCTTGTACCATCCGCATAGTCCTTTAGGTTCAGGGGCACCAACTAATCCTTGATTTCCGATTTCAAATCATCCCCGACCTTCTAACTCGGTCTACTAGATTCCCAATCATTCTCTGTACAAACTTTGAGAGCTCTGCAAACTTAACCTCCTATTATACAACTGACAAATGGTTCTGACGAAGTTGCAGGAATTCAGTTACCTTCTAATCCAGCGTGCACTCAGAAAAGCATTCTCTGCTGAACGCTTTAATGAAGGCACTTCACTTGGGAATAGTATCTTTGGGCAAAACCCTTCCTTAGTTTACTTCCCATTACAGCAAAACCCTTCCTTAGGTTACTTCCCATTACATGCTAACATTTACTCCAATTCCTTGATCCAGAAGGTTGCGACCTCAAGATTACTCGCCCTGATGGACTTAGACAACTCAAACTCCAGGAACTGTTCAACCAATTTAAGCATCGACTGATCATCAATCCCTTTTCCAACCAATAGAACTTACAAGGCGAGGCAGTAGCAATAACAACGGCAACATCAACGACAGCTTGAGTCTAAACTCACTGAACTATCCAAACACCCAAGGCTTCCAATGCTTGTAGGATTTCATCAAATCTAGAATCCCCTAGTGCTCTCCCTTTAGCACTAGCCCAACCTTCAACTGCCTTCCTCAAGGACTCTCGAATCAGGATCGTTCATCCAATAAAATTATCACATAAACCTTATTTTCAACTCCGCAAGGAATTAAAAATCAAGAACGACCCGCTTAAAGCCAGAGAATCAAATAAACAAACACAAGCATGGGGTGTTTTCCTAACTAACTATCCCAAAACCCATCGCACCTTATCACTCCATACATTGACCAGGCTCTGATACCAAAATCGACGGGGATGTCACGACCCGACTCTCGAGTCCGCGACAACCCCTGTTCTCTTGCGGTCATTTGATTTGCGACTCTCCAGGATCCGTCGCCGACCATTATTTTTATCTTTTAATTAAACGCATGCGGAAGCGAAACACAATCCCCGGTCAAATACAAAAGCAGGGATAGCAGGAAAACCCAACAAGAACACATTCAAAAGTACTGCTTTATTTATCTACTGATTAACTCTAGGAAGTTTACAAGTACAAGCCCTTACCACGGGCATCTTCCTATCGAGCCCATGAAACCAATAAGTCGGGGTTAATCTACTCCCTTCAAAAACGGCAACGAGCCGTAACACGCGTCGATCCTCCATCCTATGGACCTGAAAATGGTTATTCAATAACCAAAGTGAGATAAATCTCAGTAAGTCAAAATCCTAAGCCTCGGTTAGGAGACCTACTCGCCTCGAGTGCGCCCTGACGTGCAATGTCTCTATCGCCAGCAATTCAACAACAGAATAATACCCAATCGACCATTAACAGGCGCACGATTAAACCAAGGCTCATATGCAATTATTAACAGTTAACAATTGCAATCACAGGCATCCTTACCTCGCTTTTGCCACACGCAACCTGCATGGTACAGTTTATTGTATGCTCACCTCAATGCAGCAATCATATCAAATAATCAGAACATTTCTCAAGTTGTTTCATGCACCATGCACTTGCTCGTTTTCCATTTATTAACACCTTTGGGGGAATTTCCTTCCAACACACAAGTTGGTAGTCAACCGGCATAACCTAGGGCATCGCCCCACTACATTGGGCACGGCTACGCCCGGCGCCCAGACGGCATTCACAAAGAGCATAGGTCCGGCCTCTACCGCGACCTGCATCCGGACCCCCGCCGGGCATTCCGATAATACGGACTTCGTCAACTACAGATCCCCCATCGGGTGACGGGCTCTTACGTGACCACGCAAGCACACCAATTAATCATGCTCATTTTATTCTTTTCTTTAATGACAGCCAATGCGATACATGATTCGTGCTTGTACATATTAATTCATCGCAATCTCTACATGTAATGCGATAATATTTCACACGTGGTCACACGAATACAAATGCCTTTCACACGTAGTCACACGAATATGCTGAATATACTCAACCCTAATTCACAATCGCAGTCCGTGAATTTACTCCACCGAGTATATATTAAACAATATCATCAAAGGCAGCATATATACATGTATTCAACATATAATTCACGTGAGGAAAGTACAACTAGTAATCCACCGATATATAATCCACGTGAGGAAAGTACAAACAATAATCCATCGAAATTAATCGATACTAGCACAATTACTAAATATGTACTTTCCAAAAATAATACTTTACTCCAAAAATATTCCATTAATAATTATTTAACAATAAATATTCAACATCCAAGAATAATATTATCCAACAATCAATATTCAACATCCAAAAATAATTAATCATCCACCACTAATTAATTAATTATTCTCCAAAAAAATTAATTAATTATTACCCAAAAATAATAACCACCAATTTCGAAATTAATAATAAATTAATTAATTCCGAAAATAATAAATAATAATTCCGAAATTAATAAATTATTATTATTTTGTTCCAAAAATAATAATAATATTTATTAATACTAATCATGGTTATTATACTAATCCAACTACAATTAATTAACCCGACCACGATTAATTAACCCAACCAAGGTTACTTTAATCTAACCGCGATTAACCAACCATAGTTACTCTAACCGCAATTAATTTATTCTAACCACGATTAACACTAAACATGCTTAATCAAATAATAATAAAACACTAATCATCCATCATTCAAAAGCACTAATCAAGCTTAATATTAAACTAATCACCCTAAGGGAGTTTAGCACCCTAAGCGAGTATTAGAAAATCAACTCACGGGTTTAGCTAATCCGACGACACGAGCGCGACGGCGGCGGCGAGGACAACGAGTGGCTCGCTCGGGGACAACGACGGGCGACAATCGGCGGCCGGTTTCCAACAAAACAGCTTCCAATGAAGCTGTTTTGTGCTGAACAGCAGCCGAACAGCGGCTGGTGATGCTGGACAGCGGCTGGCTGTGTCCCGAACAGCGGCCAGCAGCAACCAGCAGCAACGACAGCAACTTCCAGCGGCAGAAACAGCAAGAAACAGCGGCGGACAGCAGCAAACAGCAAGCAGAAACAGCAGAACAGCAGCAAACTCGGACAGAGGAGGAGGAAGAACGGTGCAGCTGGCTCGCGCGGGGCCGTCGGACGGCGAGCTGGTGGACCGGCGGAGCTGCGGCGGTGATGGGTGACAGTCACGCAGCAGCAAAATGCAGCAACAGCAGCAAGCCAGCGTCGGCTTGAAGAGAGGAGGAAGAAGAAGAAGTTGCTGGGAAGGGGGAGGGCGAACGTGCTGCGCAAGCTGCGCGGAAGAGAGAGAGAGAGAGAGAGAGAGAGAGAAAGAGAGAGGAGCACGTGGGTGAGTCAGACAAGTGGCTGGGGAGAGAGAAAAAGAAAGTTGACAAAGTCAAAGATGGGATGGGCAAGTGGCTATCGACCAAGAGAAGAAACGTGAGGGGGAAGAGAAAGAAAAGGGGGAGAGAGAAAAGGAACGTGCGGGAGAAGTTGGGGGAGAAAAGGAGAAAAAGACAAGAAAGGAGAACAAGACAAAATCTAAACAAGCACCCAAAGAGGGGTAATTTGGTCTTTTTACCCCGAAGCACAAACTCTCCAATATTTGGCTCCAAAACTCAGCCCGTTGAATCCTTATCCGATATTTCGGCTTACCGATAAATTTGAGAATCAATGAGACAACGTCCAATATTTTATCTCGACATCCTTAAAAGTTCGATACCCGATACCGGATTGAAATTCGTGATTAAAATCGATCAATTGCGACTTTAGTACGACCTAACTTTCGGGCGGCGTTTAGGGATTCTCGCGCGTTTGACCCGTGGTTGATAGCTTTTCAATCCACGATCGTGTATTCAAATCGGGACGATCCTCAATTATCATGTAATCACGAGGAAGTTAATTGCTCACACCGAGTACATGGCCAAAAGGAAATCGGTTTAACATCGTTCGCAATATCGAAGTCGTGCGGAATCACCCGCCGACCTCGTATCCGACCTCGTATTTTTGCCGAATCGACTTATTTCCATTCGCTAATATAATGTCCCCGTCTAATGCCAGGATTCTTGTGTGTGTGCTTGTCTGAAATCTTTTGACTATGATTTGACTCCATATAATTCTCTGACTAAATAGCACAATCTTCTCTGGCAGCATGGAGAACCAGGTGTGGCTGTGGCTGACATTCAGCCAGTGGACATGGTGATTTCTCATGTTTTGACAAAAATATTGTCACCGGTATGACCTTTACTAGGGATTTCATTGCAAAGCAAGTCAAGTCAATATCCCTTCTTTCTAACTCTATTCAAAATCGTTTTCCTTGGGCTCTATCTGTATCTGTAATTTTTTTTTTCCTGAAGTTTTAAATGCCTTAACCTCATGTCTTAACATATCCACATGGAACTTACTCATATACATTGTTGTCCGCTTATACAACTACCTTAAACAAAACTAGTCTCTGCTTTAGTTCACTTGACTTATGTTTCTGCAGTTTAATCTATTATATCCATCATTTAACAAGTCCTTTTCTTCCTCAATTATTCTGCACATGACTCTATGCACTCCCTTAGCGAATTTCTTCACATTATGGATGCAGCAGAAGTATGATTTTAAAATAAATTAGCAATCTCTGATTGATTGATTAATCTCCTCAGGAGTCGAACTATGTCCCCATTTTCACGAGGTAATAGGGTGGTTATTATGATAAATGGGTGAGTCTACTCTCTAACCTGTTTTTTCAGGGGTACTAGACAACCATAAAGTTCCTAGATGCTGTTTAGACAATGTGATTGCAGCTTTAAACATCTCTTACACTCTTCCTTTCTGAAGTATAGGCTCGGTGCCACCCCGATTATGGAGCTTATGATTGCATCAGGAAAAACAGTAACTAAACTGCAGCTAGAACATGGACTGGCTGTTGATAGAGTATATGTTGGGTCATTTATGACTTCTCTTGATATGGCAGGTCAGTCACTTTTTATGTGCTATTACTATGATGGACCAGTTCTGATCGTTATGTTTCTCTCAGGGTTTTCAATCACTATTATGAAGGCAGATGAATCGATTTTGCAGCGGTTAGATGCTGCAACTAAGACTCCAGCATGGCCTGTTGGTGTTAATGGTGTGTGTGTATTGAAGCTTTTCCCTCCTTCAGGGTACTTATATTTCATGGTTACAACAAGAAGAAATAAAAGCTAATTTACTGATACCAGTACCAACCTTGTCATATGTACCAAACATTAACATAGGTTGTGCCGGCAGTATATTCTTCCTCTCTTTTTACTGGAGAGAACTGGAATTTTGGATTCTTCTTTGTTTGCTGATCTACATGGTGCTTTTCATGTGCGTAGCTATGCCTTCTTTTTTCTTTTTCTTTTTTTTCCAAACTCAACCTATGCAATATCTACTTCTGCATCTTGAAGTATTCACTCATGCCTAGAATTGACATTTATTTGTCGAATCATTGTGGATGATACAAACTTAAGTGTTGATCTCAAAATTATAATTGCAGGAGGAACAAAACTTACATGAGTGAAGCACAAAGAAGTGCACTCAATGCAATGCTATTTCGCACAGTGATCACCCAAGGACGTGTTCTTGTTCTTGCCACAAACCGTCCCGGCGATCTCGATTCAGCGTGGCAGACCGGATTGATGAAGTCCTTGAATTCCCTCTACCGGGGAGGAGGAACGGTTTAAGCTTCTAAAGCTATATCTCGGATAAGTATATTGCGAAAGCTGGGTCGAGAAAATCTGGATGGTTTAAGAATTTGTTCAAGAAAGAGCAACGAAGATAGAGATTAAAGGATTGACTCGATGATGTGATAAGGGAAGCCGCAGCTAAAATGTAAGGATTTTCGGGTAGGGAAATAGCCAAGTTAATGTCTAGTGTCCAAGTGCTGTTTATGGGAGCGAGCAATGTGTGCTTGACCCCGCCTTGTTCCGAGAAGTAGTGGATTACAAGGTTGCGTAACATCAACGAGAGAAGGAAGCTAGCTGGTGAAGAGACGAATGGCGCATGATGTGCTTTGTCGGTTTTCGGGTGGGCGATTGCGAGTTGCAGTCTAGACAGGAGTTGATACGACTGGTGAGAGCACCATTCAGTGCTCTGACCAATTCCAGCGGTTTCTTGGGCCATTGCGAAAACTTTCTGGGATGGGTGCGCCTTTCAGTTAGTTTGGAGTTATATGGCTAACTTATGAGGAGCCCTACTTTTTGTAATTCTTTTAGGGGCTGAGATATTATAATTCCTTTTTCCCCTTGTAAATAGGGGAGTTTTGATATGGATTTTAGTAATTAGTAGCGAGCGATTGTTGGCACTCGTTTATTTTGCCCGTTGTTATTGCATCTATCTTCATCTTTTTAGCCCCCTGGATTTCTGGTTACATTTGAAATGTAAAAGATTCATGATGGAGGTGGTCCTTCTGTTGTATCTGAAGATTTTTGATTAATAAGAAAATAGTAAAGATAATTCCGTTCACAAATGCAATTACAAGGTGATCCTACTATTGTATCTGAATACTGATTTAACAAGAAAATAGCGAGACAATTCCGTTCAAACTGAAAAACTTCCGTTCACAAATGCAATTACAAGGTTGATCCCCGGGGGTTAACCCTTATTGTCAATACAAAGGCGCACTAGTTCGCCCCCAAGAGGACATGTCCCGCCATCCAAAGACAAATACCAGACATCCATGTAGGAATGTTGTTTTTGCCATCCATGTATCTGAGCCACACCATCTAAAAATAAGTGTGGCTCACATACAATTCATATGACAGGGCTGTGCATATGTTCCATGATTCCCTGTTTCTAGCTTCATGTGTTTGATTTGCTAGTGATTTTTCTCAATGCAAAATGTCATTTCACTTGCTACTATCTCACAATGTGTAAATATTCTTTATGGTGTGAATTGCCTTTTGTTTCTGCAGGACCTTGCTAACTATCTAAAAGGTTGTAAATTTCCCCCAAAATTAAACAATAAACTCATGGATGACAGAAACTCAACCTACAAGGAAAGATTTGCTAGCAAAGGCTAGCCCTATTGCAACTATCGCAATGTAAATGCAACATGCTGCGGTGCTGGTGTATCTCGCCTGATGGCGATCACTAAACATATACAAAACATGTCAAAGTTATGAACAATCCAACCAACATTTCCAAATTTGCCAAATCTCAAAACATGTCAAATTTGAATGCTAAAATTATCATAAACAATAGCACAACTAACATCTTCAATCTAAAATTTTTTTTGTTTACATTTGCCAAATCTTGTTCTAATTTGGCCACAAGAGCATTGTCTTCGGCTTCAGCACTCGTCGAACATCCCTCATCCTCATTATTGGTTGATATTAGTTCTTGCTCGACATTGTTCTGGATACACTCCTTGCCGAACGACTAATTTCCTCATCAACCCAAATAAAAAAACTACAACTTTCTCTTCTATTGTAGTGGTCATACCTTGGGCAATCATAGTATTTTCTTCCTAGATTGTCTTTCGTCTTTGCCGTTCGTAGATGACATTTGAGGCCACAATAGCAAAACACGGACGTATTGTTGTTGATTGGAGGGACCGACATCATTGATGACGAGTAGCCCGATCTCTTCATGAATTACCAAAACCAATCTGGAAGAGAAAAAGTGATGATACAACAAGTTTGAAGCAAAAGTTGTTTAAAGCATTATTTTAATAATCTAAGAGACAATTTTTCTCAAAAACCATCAAATTCATGAATTGATCCAACCCACAGAATATTGCAACAACCATTGTATTTGCATTAAACATGACTGTAAAGAAGAGAACGACTGATTCTTCTATCTTATTGATATTTGAATGAATTAAATCAAGCCATGAAGGATCCCGAATCTCGCATCAATGAATTTTCACAAATAAGCCGCCATATGCACCAAATGTTCCGACCAAACAAGAATCCAAACACATGCGGTCATTGACCGGGTAATCACAAAGTAACAGCTCAAACTGATCTCCAAATGCACACCAGACTCTCAGCACAATTTTCATCTACCCACAGAGATAGTTCAACATTCCAACACATGCACAAACCAACAAACCTCAGACACCACATCATTTACATGAAGAAGATAGAAAAAAAGTTTGGCAATCAAGGCAAATAACTCTTGGAGTTCATATCTGAAGAACAAAACTATACAGATCAAGGCCACAGCTTCTTATCATAAGCATAATCAACATTAACGAGTCAAGATGCAGTACATGGCAAGCAGATCGATGAGCATCAAGAACATCAAGCTAATATGCATTATATAAAGGGGTGCGAACAGCCTATTTGCCCTAGTAGAATCTCATAAGAAATCCAACAAGCTACATGTAATTTAAACTATAAAGTTGAAAAGTAACTCATACCACGCAACATTGGTATTCAATCTCTTTTTATCAGTGAACTATTACGAGATGCAAGGCTACTGAATTGATACACCGTATCAAATAATTCCATTCTTAACATCAACCAACATCACGTCATTAGCCACAAAAGAATTAGAGGCAACAAGCAAGATTCTGTCCCAATCACATGCAATATAACTCCACGAAACCACTTCCGACAGACAACGACAATCACTAGGACTCAAAACGCCACACAAATTGCAAAAGGGAAAAAGTAGCTCATGAGTTGACCTTTTAATTTTCCTAGCCATGTAATCAGCAATAAGCCTGATAAAAGAGAATTAATAGCTTGGAACAAAGGTTCCAGTAGTTTTTGCACAATAGCAAAATATTTTATTTGGTCCTTTAATTTATTTTTTGGTGCAATTGAACTACAAATGAATTAATTAGTTAGATGAAGTAAAAGCTGTGGGGAATGAGGAGTGGCAAACAGATCAAAGGTTCCTTAATGAGAGGAAAAAAGTGTGTCTGAATGTAGAAACATCAGCAGGAACCAAAAGATAACAACTACATCACATCTATATCATGGACATCATCGATAAAATAAGAATTCAAGAAATTCAATGTGCATAATTAGATTCTAAAACATTAACATAGAATTGCAGGGGAGACAACATTAACCTGATATGATGGCGACCTTGTCATATGTAAATAAAGAGCACAACCAACTGAACATTAACAAAAGTTTTTTTTTGTTTCAATGTCTCTCTACAGACACACACACACAAACAAACACTCAGCGAGCCCACATATAGACATTATACATTTCACTCGTGGATATTGTACATGCATCCATTAGCAGCTCACTCAGGTCCATGCTTGCTCATTCTCACACAGAACTTGACTAAAAATCACTTGTAGTGCGCGCACAGCACCCTCTCAAGTATGACAATTTCATCAACTTACCCATTCAACTCACACCAAGCATCCAGCATACACCAGCGATTATATAGCACACCCAATTTGCGTATAACCCATCCCTAGTCCATATTCAAAGCTTAGTCACCTCTGTAACATCTTATCCTAGTACAGCGTACACTCAGAGTTCAATAAGAACCTATTCAACACACAATTCGTAGTAATAACACAAAACATTATTCAAACACAACAGAATCAATGAGATGACTTTGCGATTTTTGGGATGTCCAGATCGCACCTCCAGGAACTGGAAATCACAATTCTTGGACCTTTGAAAATCGCAACTCATGGAATCGTCTTTCGTTCACCACACACACAGAGCGACTCTAGTCGCTAGCGCGAACCTCAGTTCGTCCACAGGTAAAAATTCTGAAGCAGGAGCAAGATAGAATGTGATGCGTACCGGTTTGCTCAAACCGGGTTCGAAGGGACGAGCGACAGCACAACAGCGCAATGCAACAACAGAGCGGGGGGAGAGAGAGCTTTGTCGCCTCAGGTTCTGGCAAGGCGATGATGGGAGATCTAGATCATCGACATTGACCCCTGCGACTCAATCCGAGTGGCGAGCATGAGCAGAGTTTCGACACACTTCGGCTCTTGTGGGCAGGGGAGAGAGTTGGCCGCGGCGGTGGTCGTTGATCAAGCCGAGCGGTGGTCGTCGGGCGCGGTCGTCAGGCGCAGCGGTGGTCGTCGGGCGCAGCGCGGCGGTCGTCGGGCAATGCAGCAACAGAGTGGGGGGAGAGAGGTTGCCTCGGGTTTCGCGACTTTCGGCTCTTGTGGGCAAGGGAGGTCGTCGGGCGCGGCGGTGGTCGTCGATCAAGTCAAGCGGTGGTTGTCAGGCGCGGTCGTTAGGCGCGGCGATGGTCGTCGGGCGCGGCGCGGCGGTGTCTGGCAATGCAGCAACGGAGCCGGGGGAGAGAGGTCGCCTCAAGTTCTGGCGACCTTCGGCTCTTGTGGGCAGGGGAGGTCGTCGGGCCCGGCGGTGGTCGTCAGGTGCGGTTGTCGGGCGCGGCACGGCGGTCGTCGGGCAATGCAGCAACGGAGCCAGGGGAGAGAGGTCACCTCAGGTTCTGGCGACCTTTGGCTCTTGTGGGTAGGGGAGGTCGTCGGGCGCGGCGGCGGTCGTCGATCAAGCCGAGCGGTGGTCGTCGAGCGCGGCGTAGCGGTCGTCGAGCAATGCAGCAACGGAGTGGGGGGACGGAGAGGTCGCCTCGGGTTCCGCGACCTTCGGCTCTTGTGGGCGGGGAGGTCGTCGGGCGTGGCGGTGGTTGTCGATCAAGCCGAGCGGTGGTTGTTGGGCGTGGTCGTTAGGCGCGGCGGTGGTCGTCGGGTGCGGCGCGGTGGTCGTTGGGCAATGCAGCAACGGGGCGGGGGGAGAGAGGTCGCCTCGGAGTTCGCGACCTTCGGCTCTTGTGGGCAAGGGAGGTCGTCGGGCGCGGCGGCGGTCGTCAATCAAGCCGAGCGTTGGTCGTCGAGCGTGACGCTGCGGCGGAGAGAGAAATGGGTAGGGAGAGCTTCGAAAAAAGGAGAGAGAAAATTGTCAGGAGAGGACGTAGGAGACGACGTGCATTAAGAAAAGAAGAGGAGAAAAGGGGGAGAGGAGAGAGAAAAGGAGCAGCGCGCGGGGATTGAAATTTTTTGAAATCCTAATTGATGTGGCTTGACACTTGGACACGTGTCGCTCAGCCAACCCCCTTCTCGTTTGACACGCTGGCACGTTGCAAGCACCTAATATTTTCTGGGAAAGAGGCAGGTGAGTCAGAGCGGAGAAGACAAGGCAGAGCACGCGAGCAGCAGCAACAAGAAAGAAAGAGGAAGAGCAGAAGAGGAGAGCTGAAAGAGGGCAGCAGCAGGGGAGTCAGAGAAAAAGGCGAAAAAAAGGAGAACAAGAGAGGAGGTTTTTAGTCTCGGAGGCAGAACCGAGAGAGGGGGAGGACAGAAACAAAAGAAAAAGAAGTACGGGGAGAAACTGAAAAACCAGCGAGAAGAGAACTCCGAGAGACCGAGAGAGAGAGACCGACAGTCGAGACCGCTCGAGCCGGAGCGGAAGGTGAAGCTGGCCCAGGAGCTGGGGCTGCAGCCGCGGCGGGTGGCCGTCTGTTTCCAGAACCGCCGCGCACGGTGGAAGACGAAGCAGCTGGAGAGGGACTACGGCGTGCTCAAGGCCAACTACGAAGCTCTCAAGCTCAACTACGACGGGCTCAAGCACGACAACGAGGCCTTCCACGAGGAGATCCAGGAAGACGGAGAGAAGGACTGAGTGAGAGAGGGTCCGAGGAAGAGAAGGACAGCTTCAGCTGACGCCTCGGCCGCGCGCGAGCTCCGTCCGACGTCTCCTCAGCGGGCGTCCTCAAGCTGAACCAGGTAGGTCTTCCCCGAGTATCCCTGTTCGTTGTAGACAAAGTCGTGGGCCGGAGCTCTCGTGGACCAGTTTGCATGAGCCCCGGCCCCTGTCGTGCCTCCATTGAGCTTCCTCTACATGCTGCCACGTCTAGGTAGAAGCTTAGGCGCGGTTTGAGGTCAGTTCAAGTCGGGAACCCCTTTGTTTACTCATGCACGTAGAGTATTCGATAAAATGCCCAAATGAAGTCCCGAAACCATCATCGTCAGATTGGTGTTTAGTAGCTTAGCTTGATACGTTTTGCCCGCACGTGATAGATCCTTGTGTGTTTTCTACGAGAGTTTATGGTCCGTCCGTTTATTTCTTGCGAATCGTCGGAAAAATAGACACTCGTCGGAATGGGCGGTCGGAACTCGTGGCTGGTGGCTGTTGATGTTACCTGGGAGTTGGTGAGGTTTTACCGGTTGTGTAGGTGTCGGAATTAGCTTGGTCGAACGGTGATCGGAGGTGGGTCGATTCGGAAAAATTTGCAGGCGTGAGAGACGTTCGGCAGAAGGTTGAAGACGATGCATGGGGTGGGGGAAGAAATGCAGAAAAAGACAAAAAGTGAGGAAAACAAGAAGAATTCAAAAATAAGAAAAAAGAGGAAAACAGAAAAGGCTCGTATAAAATAAAGAATGGGCTTCGATTCGGTTGTTTTTTGTTTCGCGGGCCGGGGAGACTGGGCTAAAAATAGAAATTAAAAAATGGGCCTTCAGCTGGGTTAAAATTAAAAATTGAAGATGGGTTTTTTAAAGGAATTTTCGAGGCCTTGGGTTTTTTTTGGTTGGCTTTAGGGCCGGCCCAATTTATTTTAGTCCAACCCGGACCGATAGGGTCCAAGTCGGTTTAGCAGGGCCGGGTTTCCCGACCCGGTCCGAATTATCTTTTTATAAAAAAATTCATAAAAAAATTAAAAATTCAGAAAAAAAAAAAACATTAAAAATATTAAAAAATCATAAAAAATTAGAAATTTCAGAAAACTCATGGAGAATACAGAAACCTGAAAATTTATAAAAATTTTCAATTTTTTAAAAGAAAAAAATTTCGAAAATATTAAAATATTAGAAATTCCAAAAAAGAAATTTTTTTTCAAAAATCCCAAAAATTCCAAATTTGTTTTAGAGTTCCCTAAAAAGCTCTAAAATAATTATTGGACAAATTTCCTCTTAAAAGGTGTCGGAAAATCGTCGGCTTAAGATTGTGCTTAAAATCGAATAAGCCCTAATGGCTTCACTTTAAGATTTTACCTGCAATTTATTTAAGGCTTCCTTTAATTGCTGATTGCTATTTTGATGATTGTGCTCCCACATGACCACCTCACATGTTAGTGGTTAAGCGTAAAATCAATCCAAACCGTCTGACAAAAGTCTTTTTGAAATGAACAATATTAGATACCGAAAGGACACTAACTGGTTAATTAGTGTAATCAAGTCATCGACCCTAGATTCTCTGGTTGCATAGAAAGTGAGGCACACTCTCATGCCCCGCTTGGTTTCTAGCCTACCCCAATAGGCTAGTGGCGACTCCTCATTTGAATATTTTCATGAACACCCAATGTCACGCGGGGTATGGGCTTGGGAGAGCTCACATTTAATTAAGGGTCCTGGATCCACCCTTTAGACAATACCCCTAAACCTATTTATTCATATATTCCTTTCTCCCACGGGACGGAAAAAATAGGTTGCGACAGGGGCAAGAACAAGAGATCCTCCAATTTACAGCCCTTTCCGTCGGTTACATTCACCGGAATCGCTCAAGCAAGATCGTCGGCGAAGCAGAGGGGCAGGGGAAAAAATAGAGAGAAAACGGTGAACAGTGCTCCCCACGATGGCTTTGTGTTGCATTCTTTAGCCACGGCCATTTATCGTGTTGCAAGCAATCCAAAAATTATGTTAATGCATTTTGTGAGACCACCTTTCCTTCTTCGGAGATCCTTTGAGAAGAAATTTCGGAAACTTCAAGACCAATGTATTCTTAAAGTGGTTCCTATTCATTATAATCACCCAATCTGAATAGAAAAGCTTCAATTGATAATTTTCCAGAAGCATGACTTCAATCAGCAACCCAAATGTGTAGATAACGTACGGACCTCTCTAGTGTTGTCGAAGAAAAGCCCAATGAATCCACCTAAGGTCAACGGAAAACTGAAATAACTGATGTGGAGCGCGATCCCGAGCTTGGTATAAAGAACTGGTGCTTTCGTGTAGAGGAAGTCATTCATGAAACCAAGTTCCATATCGGTTGTCAAGAATACTTCTTGAGGACTGTATTAGTCGAGCAACTTATTACGATGCACCATGAAGAAAGGGTGCTTCAGCGAGTCCACAAGGTGAGGCTTTAAGCAATCAAACCAGTGGTAAGCCTTCAAGAAAACCTCCAGATCGGAAACGTCTTCGGGAAGTCCTTAAATACAAAGAACATCTGATGTTCTTCATCGAAATCCTCTTTTTCTCATGTTTGTGTTCTTGTTGTACACAGTAGAGCACCCAAATTGTTTCTCCATACTTGATGATCCCAGCAACAAACAACGGAAAGTACAGCATCATCGGGATGGGGGTCTTCCAAGTTCACCAGAGGATCCAGACCACAAAAGAAAACGGGACGATGAGGTTCAGTATACGCCTCACACCAAGCCGGTTGTCTTCCACTGAATATGCGCTAATGCTATCGGGATTCCCCAGTAGTAGTAGAATCAGAGGTGCCAACAATGCTTTTAGTTCGGTATCACACTCTTCCTTGGACTTGTTGAGTCTGACTGTCGTGAGCTTGTTGAGCGCAAGCGTCGTGAAATAAGAGGTGAGAAAAATAAGATGCCCAAGCAACCAATATGATTGTCTTGCTACTTGAGATTTTCCTGCGGCTTCCATATATAGTAAGAACTACCTAGAAAATCAAGCCGAGCAGGACAAAAAGTTGAATGCTTCAGCTGTCCTAGAGCCACATCATCTCCTTCCCCCACCATTTCTCAGGGCATCCCGGCACCATAGAACACTGTGCTGTCTTGTGCCCTCCATGCATGGTTGTTCCGTTCATGGTCATTATCGGGGCAAGTCTTTGTGAAATAACCTCCGATGAGGATAGAGAAGAAGGTGGCGAGAGACCCTCTTGCCTCAAATTCGACTTTAAGATCCTTTTTCAAGCTAACAAAAGATGATGCCACAGTGAACAATTTAGCTTGGTAGCTATAAGATGCACAGAAATGTGCCAATTGCCAGCAGTGACCTTGTCATACCCCAAATCCACAAGAACAAAGGTATGACACGGTCGTCCTTTCACCAAAGGTGCAGCCTCAAAATAACCAAAAATACAGTATGATATCAACATATATATATATATTGACAAAAAAAGCATTTGATTACAATATTAGAGTTTTCTATAAATCACCAAAAAGATATACACATCTAAAACAACTAGTTTGCAATCTCAACAGCTATGTCACTTATACCAAAAATCCCCACCACCAAAAAATTGACGAACGCTTTTAGTTCTACTTGCGGCTCGCTTAAGAACTTGAAAAACAAGTAGATGAGAGGAGTGAGCTACCATCGCTTAATGGGTAACACATTTCTTCCAAGAGGATCGAGAAATCACTATGCATATTTTCAATACAAATATAACCCACTTTTAACATAATATATTCATATATAATATCTCAAGAAAATAACAAAATAGATACCAATGGTCGAGTCCATTAGTAAATCTCATAAAACACATGCCAATGGTCCATTTTATTGAATAAACTCGTTAAAACACAAGTGAATGGTATATTCTATCGACAAAACTCAAATTACATGTCAATGGTCCATTTCATTGACCAAATTCAAGCTCAAATGTCCAACTATGGTTTCACTTAACGCTGTGACAAGACGATCAAGATTCTCCTTTTGGTTAGGTCTCCACCTATTGTAAGTTAGTGGCTTGACTCATAATGATATCCTAGACTAGTATGTGCATACTCACACACTCCTCAGGGTTCATAGAGACATTGAGACATTGAGCATCAACCATCAATCACAAATTTCTAGTAATCCGTAAACAGAATCAAAATCATTTCACAACTCATGCATTTGATAAATATAAAAATACTTTTCGTGAACCAGAAACTTTCCAAGATTCTTTCATAAAGGTTTCACAAACCATTTCCAAGCAAATGTTCCAACTAAAATCAAAGGATAACTCCCTCATTCAAATAACAAAATGTCAGTAAAAGCTCGACAATGTTTTATGTAAAAAAAGGATGATATTTTTCAACTCATAATATATAGAACCCATAATGTTTTTCAAACATGAGTTTAAAATATAAAAAAGAATTAGTATCACTCAGGAAAATCCAAAAACCAACTATGGTGCTTACTTGAGTCGATGCACTTGAATTCCTAGTAATTAACCAAAAAACAATATTAAAAGACCGAGTAAAAGGTCACTCTAATGAATGACTTGACTATAGTACGTCTATTTGTCGATAAAACGGCACCTACACACTAATAGAAACTCACCTCTAGCAAAAACCTATCATTGTCCATGAGATGCGGCTCGTGCGTCGTCATGCCATAACTTTTTCCATAAGATTCTATTTCAAGCCAAATTTATAGTCCTTAGAAAGCCATTTTGATATACTACAAAAATCCAAACTCAATTGCCCCAAAACCTCGTAGAAAACAACTATAATTCAGGCCCGAGTTACTTTTTGTGCAACGTCCTGAAATTCAAGCCCTTTGAGGAATGAATAAATGTGAATTTCGTTAATGTATTATTAGTTGATCTTACTCGGAACTGATCACTTCCAAGATATTGACCTTGAGGGGAAAGGCTAATGAGGACAGAACTCGTGCGACTAAAGAATTTAACCTAGGAAAACAACTCGACCGTGAGACTTGCGTAAGGATGATCCTATAGATATGCATGCCGATTTCAGGGATAATTAGAAGTCGATTCACGGACAGAACATAATGGGATGACGAGTGATTCCGTTTACTGTTATCGAGCCCACGAACGATCCTATGTCGATCCTTGGTAATTGTGTAGTTTGAAATAAGAATCTATCATTCGCAATTTCATATAGTCAAAGACGTCCATGTGTCGAAAAGTCTTGAATGTGAATTAGCACGAGTCGGTTATGCGTGAATCCTCGAAAGCCGCCTGTCAGTCTGAGTTGTACCAAAATGGCATTTGAACAAAATTGACATGGCATGAGAATCCAAGATTGGACTTCGAGTTTCGGGAACGTCCGGAATGAACTTTTGGACAATGCTTTTGTGACAGTCGACAGTGTCAATTAAGCCGAGTTTTTGGAAAAAAGGGATTTGCAGACTGAGGAAACGAGCCTACGAGGACGTGGGTGGGGCAAGACTAGTGTGGGCCTCATGCCCAAGGTGGGACAGCCACCGTGGTAGATTTGAGACAAGCAAGTGAGCCCGTTGGACCAAATCGACCATTTACCCTTCCGAGTCTATTGTTTAACCTTGAGCCGTTTCGAGCCCAACCAATTCTCGAGTCCGTTCCTATTCATTTTGTCATGCCCCGACTCTTAAGCTCGCAGCAACCCTATTTCACTTGAGGTTTACTTGTATGACGTCTCAGGTGCTATCGTCGACCAATTCATTTTTATCTTGTAATTAAGCACATGCGGAAACGAACAACTCCCAAACCAAACAACAGGGATAGCAACAACAGCAGTAGAGGAAAGACAAACAGTATTTTATATATCTGAAGGTTAGCTAGCACACTAGCAAATACATATATGCCTTACTACAAGTGACAAGCTAAGGCCTACTCAAAAAGGGACCGGCCTAGCTAACCTAACACTGTACAAGAGCCTACTCGCTGGCCTCGGTGGGATCGCTTTCTTCGATCCTCGGGTACTGCATCATCTAGGGCCTGAAAAGGTTAACCACGACGGGTTGAGATAAATTCAGCAAGTTAAAGTCCTAAGCCTCGGGAGTTTAACATATAACCTAATCCATCAAATCATCCAATGCCACCTCGGAGAAATAAAAGCAGAAGACAGTTTATTAATCAGGCACAACCACAGGAAAACTTACACAGCCTTGGCACAAGCGACCTGCAGAAACTGTCAGTTAAATCATCACGACATTAAAAGGCATGCGAATAATTAGAGCATTGCACGCAGTTTTCTCATGTCTTATATCCACACATGCTCCTATTATTACGACCCCTAGGGCCACGGCACAACCTTATGGTTGGCGGTCAACTGGTCGTAGACCAGGCATCGTCTTCCCCTATGAGACACGGCGACGTTATGGGCTCTCCCCCACTAATGGCATTTCCTAAGGAGCATGGGTCCGACCTCTACCGCAACTCCGCAACCGACCACTGTCAGGCAACCGACTGAAGTCAAGACGACCAAAAGGCCACGGCACAACCCCAAGGGTTAGCGGTCTACCGGCAACGCCGGGCTCTCCTCTTAATGTGATCGTGCAACACATCATCAAACAATTTGTTCTTTTCTTTGCTCTGTCGTGAATGCACATACCGTTCGTGCTCATGCAATATGCTATTGCAGTTAACACACGTATGTCATGTAGCAGTATCCAGCAGTCATGTATAATAGCAGCAGTATAATCATTTACGAAAATTGCAACAATCAGCAGTTCAAGTCACAGTCTGACAATTAATTCCGACCAATCAACATCACAATACTTGCATACTTTTCCAAAATAATCATGTACCTCAATAATTACCGGTACCCACTCACGTGACTCAAGGTTCAAAAATAAATAAGCACGTGTCCTCACGACTACGACAATCAACCATTCCCATAATTAATTATCCAACCCAATTAATTCTGTTTAATAAAACCCTTCTTTAAACCAAAGTCATTTAATAAAGTTGTATATAAATACTATTGACTTTAGGAAATTAGACCATAGTAATTTTCCCACAAAATTACTCAATTAAAATCATTTCCCATAAATAATCACAATTAATTATTTTCCCCAAAAATAATTAATTTTTAGAAATGGATAGTAATAACAATATTAATAATAATAATTCGAAATTATAAATTAATTTAATTAATTAATAATTCCGAAAATAATAGATAATTATTATTTAATCCAAAAATTATTATTATTATTATTAATACTAACCATGGTTACAAAATTAGCTCAACCCTAGTTAATCTAACCTAACCATGATTAACTTTTAATCTTGATTACTTTAAAACTAACTATAGTTAATCTAACCCTAACTCTAGTCAAAATACTAATTTCAATCAACCTAATTAACCAGACTAATCCACTAATTAACTCTAATTAAACACAAACATACAAATACACTAATTACCCCTAAGCAAGATTAACTCCTAAACAAGGATTATGGAATCAACTTACGGGTTAAGTGTTCCAAAGGTACCGGGACGATCGCGGCGACGAGAACAACAAACGGCTCGCTCAAAATTGACAATGGACGACGGGAAACAAACTAGCTTGACAAAACAGCCCCCGGCGCGGCTGTTTGGATACCGAGTAGCAGGAAAACAAGGCCAATAGTGGCTGGACAACAGCTAGCCGTGTCCTGGATAGTAGTAGCATTGAATAGCAACAACACTCGGTGAATACAGCAACTAACAGTAGCAAGGGACAGCAGCTAAGCATGTAGAAACAGCAGCAGAAAAACTCGTAATCAGTAGAACCGAACCTCCATAGCAACAATCATACGCTATCCTAGTCATAGGAGCAAGCTGGAGCCGCCCCAGCAGTAGCAAGACTCCAAGATAGCAAAACCAGAAGTAGAAAACATGAGAAACAGCAGCAGAAAAACAGAGGAACCAAGAGGAAAAGAAGAAAAGGAGAGAGAGAAGGATGAAGCTGGTTGTGCAGCTAAGAGAGAGAGATAGTGTGCGGCTGAGAGAGAGGGCAGAAAGAGAGGAGAGAGAAAAGTCAAACTTGGAGGCCAAGTTGGGTTAAAATTTGACCAAACTAAACTATGGTCACTTTTGACCCAAAATATTAACCAAGGTTAAAAGGCTTCTAACTTCTAGAAGACAAGGGCAAAGTGGGAACTTCACCCATTCCATGGGCCCTAGGTGGGCCAGCCCTTGTGGCTAAAAAGTCCAATGGGCCTACGATTGGGACCGTTTCTCGCGACTCACTTTTCTTTGTCCGATATCCATTTTTCCGACTTTTCCGATTCTATCGTAAAAACTTGCGGATCAATGAGGCGGCGTCCAAATAATTATTCGTGAGGTCCTTACAATTTCTATACCCGAAATCGGATTGAAAATCGAGATCAAAATACGTCGATTACGACTCTAGCACGACCTAAACTACCGGGCCGCTCTTAGGATTTTTACGCGAAATTGACTCGTGGTCGAATAATTTCAATCCACGTTCGGTTCCTTAAATCCCCGGGCAACCCTCGGTTGTCATGTAATCCTGAGGAATAAATTTCTCATCTCTCGTACAAAGTCAAAAAGGAAATCGGTTTATTGTCGATTATCGTGAGTATTGAGGTCGTGTAGAATCACCCTCAATCCGGCCTCGTACTCCTCTATAATTGATTTATTTCTGTTTGCTAATTGCTTTGAAAGGACATGGTATTGTCCCTTTTTGATCCTTATGGTCGAGAGGTAATTCCTGGATCAAATTCCCTAGTTTTACGCGTATCGATCCCTAATTACTCTTCCGAATAGGTCAGTTACCATTGAGTGATCAATTCAAGACAATCGCAACTAACAATGCATCGAGAATTAACCATTTTTATTAATCTCAAAATTGGTAGAAATTTCAGGATGTTACAAATTTTCTAGCCTATTTCTTAGGCCCGCCCTTCATTTTCAGCCCAAGGGAAGATTGGAAAATGTGCAAGGTGGAAATGACTATTTTGCCCCTAGATATTTTGAAGAAATGACAAAAGAAGAGAGAGAAAATAATGTTATTTGCTTGGGAAGTTGGGGCAAGCACTTATGGCCTTAATTAGGCTTGTCTTGCAGCCTTCACTTCACTCTCTCATCTCCCATTTCAGCTCCAAAACCGCACACCACTTTCTCCCCTTATTTCTCTCATTTCCTTCTAACCTTCCTTCGAAAAACCGAGTTGTTCGTGGCCTTCCCGAGTTGATCACCGCTTTACCACCCACCACTGTGGTCAGAAAACAAATTCCGTACTGTTCACAGCAGCCGATCGCCGGCTGGCCATAAGTCACCACCGGCCTGACCGTCTACTGTAGCGCTTGTCCTGCCCAGTTTCACATTTTCAGCTATTTTCCTCCCTTTTCAACCCAACCATCACCCCACCCAATCACCAGCAGTTCCCTCTCGACCCTCAAGTGCCGCCGCTCGCCGACCAGCCGCTCGCCGAAGCTCTAGCCAGCCACTTTCCTCCTGTGCAGTGCAGTTTTCAGAAGTTGCAGAGGGAGTTTGAGTTTGTTGTTGCTGTTTTTAACCCTGGGACTGCCTTGGATCGCTTTAGTAGAGATCCTTGGGTATCGCCTTCATCGTCGCCGCCTACGTGTCCGTGTCACCGGCCCACTTAACGGGTGAGTTTAGTTCATAATCTCTTGTTAGTGCCTAAACTTGCTTAGGGTTGGTTTAGTTAGTGGTAATTTTGGTTTAAGGGGTTTAATTAAGTTGCATTAGCCCTAAGATAGGTGGTTAGATAGATGGTTAAGATTAGCTTAGCTTAATCTTGCTTAATTATGCTAATTTGTGCTTAATTGTTGATTAATTGTATTTTGTGCCTAATTAAGCATGATTTTCCTTGATTGATTGATTAATTGTTTTAATTATTGTTTTTTTAATTTCTGAATTTAATTTATTAATAATTGAATTTTGAAATTTACTGTTCATAATTATTGTTCACAAATACTGTTCATGATTATTGTTTATGGCAATGTTCATACATAAGCTAATTTTAGTATTAATTTGATGTGTTCTTGTCGCGACCTCCCCGAAGGTGAACCACCTAGGGTTTGGCTAATGGATTACTAAGCCTAAACTTAGTTCGGGCTCTCCCAAGCCCATACCAATTCGCGACTTAGAATTTAAGTTTTTTAACATGCCAATGATTTTTACTTAGGAGTCGCCACTAATCTATTTTTTGGTGGGTCGATTAGAAACCCAAGTAAAGTACGGGAGAGTTACTTCACTCCTACGAACCAAAGACTATGGGATCGGGGACTTGATTACGTCAGATTTCTCTAACGCCCTTTCGGTACCTTTTCTCTTTTATTTGAAGAAAATGATTTTGTAGGCAGTTTGCATTGATTTTAATTTACTCCCTAACATGCAATGTGATCATGCGATTGCGCAATCATTATTTAACACTCAATAAAGCAAAGTGATAAATAAATTGCAAGCATAAGGAAGAAATACTTACCTCAAAGCAATGAAAACATCTGCAATATTAGTTAGAAAATCACATCAACCTAAAAGTGATTTCTAATTAATACACAATCACTCGAATTTTGGATTTTCTCTTATTTAATGAGACCTAAAACTAACGTGCAATGCATGTAATGACGTACGAAGGTGTCTAACTATACTAGCATGTAATGTGCAACTTAATATGCAAACTATATGTCAAGCAACATTAATTATTTAACTTAATCTAACGCTAAAAAATATTCAATGCAACTATCCTAGCATGTCACGCATTCGAATGACCCTAAACATGCAATGACTAGATAACACATGAAAGATGACCTAATTCTACATGACATGAGCATGGCAATTTTTATGTTTTCTTTTTTTATAATCAAAATTCGAAATTAAAACTAACCTAGTTAAACATGCAAACTATCCTAAAAGAAAATATCCTAACAAGAACCACATCCAACTAAAGTATATTTTTTTTTGGTTTTCTTTTATAAGCAAAATTAGTTCAAGCAGATGCATCAAGAAAAGCATGGCAACAAATCAGGCAAGATATTTTCCACGTCCATTTAATTTTGGAAACAAATAAAATCGATGAATCGTATCTCGGGCATAAGATCGGATTGGCCAATATTTTAGAAAATCGCGAATCGTATCTCGGGCGTGAGATCGGATTGACGATTTTTCCGTGCAATCGTGAATCGTATCTCGGACGTGAGATCGGATTGGCAATTATGACACGTTAAGAAATCAGGGAACAATCCCTAATTTAAAAAGGCTACTTGAAATTTGGATAATATAGTAATGAGTCCAATCAAATATATCCGCAATATTTCAAGTAAGAAAACTAAATATTCGAAAAAATCAAATCAGACGAGATTTTACCTAATCTGTGAATGGTGGATCATCGCACGGTGGGGACCGAGAATCTGTTCGGTGGTGAAGCTCGGATTCGTGACAGCTTCTTTTCCGAAATTTGCACGTCACCCAAAGAAGGCAAATCCAACCCTTGGACTTTCACGAATTGAACATGCAGGGAATTTGCTGGGCGTTGCTGGGATTTATGTGGCAACCACTGGAGTCACTGGATGAAACACGGGAAAGCTGCGGAATGAGCGAAGACTGGCTCGTTGACTTTGGTCTCGGAGATGCGGCTTCCGAGACGTGAGAATCACCAAATCACCACTCACAATTCTCGTGAAAATTGTGGCCGTGACCGTCGACCGCTGCCTTAAGATCAGAAGTCGTGATCCGGATCCCCTTCTTTTCCCTCCTCTCTTGTCTCTCTCCCTTTTCTGTGGATTTTTTTGTGTGTTTCTTCAGTGTGTACCCCCCTTTTTATAGGTGAAAGGACTATGTTATTTAAGGAAAGATGATAAATCTGCACGTTGCCTATTTAGCTTTTGTATCCCACGTGCAATCTTTTTCCAATATTTCATCCAACACCTTTCCTAAATATTGAAAGAATAATGCGAATATTCTCGGAAACATTCTCATATTCCCGAGAATATTCTCATATTCCAACTCGTCACCTCTTAACGGGAATATTTCAACCAACACCTTCCCTAATATTGAAAGAATAATGCGAATATTCTCGGGAACATTCTCATATTCCCGGGAATATTCTCATATTCCAACTCGTCACTTCTTAATGGGCCTAGCCAAATTCTTTTCCCTTGTGGGCTTAGTCCAACTTGTTAAATTAAAGCTTAAAACCATCAATTGAAGCCTATCTGCCACATGTCCAATGCAAATGCAATAATAAATGCTCCTAAAACTATATGCTATGCAATTTAATCCTAATATTTTTTGTTTAGGGTTAAAATTAATCCCTAAATTTTGTGTATTAAATTATGAATGATCAATCAAAATTTAGGTGTCAACAGCTCTTGATTGTTGTGATTTATTAAAGTACCGGTTGTTAATTATACTCGTGAATAATGATGAAATGCGTGATCGAATGCCGGTTGGAATTGAATTGTGGAATTATTTGCAATGGCATGTCGCTTGAGCACGAGTGATATTGCATTCACAATAGAGCAAAAAATATAAATGCATTGTTTGATGATATGTTGCATGATCACATTTGTTGACACCTAAATTTTGATTGATCATTCGTAATTTAATGCATAAAAATTTAGGGATTAATTTTAACCCCTAAACAAAAAATATTAGGATTAAATTGCATAGCATATAGTTTTAGGAGCATTTATTATTGCATTTGCATTGGACATGTGGCAGATGGGCTTCAATTGATGGTTCTAAGCTTTAATTTAACAAGTTGGACTAAGCCCACAAGGAAAAGAATTTGGCTAGGCCCGTTAAGGGGTGACGAGTGAAAAAATGAGAATATTCCCTGAGAATATGAGAATGTTCCAGAGAATATTCACATTATTCTTTCAATATTCGGGGTAGGTGTCGGATGAAATATTTCCGTTAAGGGGTGACGAGTTGGAATATGAGAATATTCCGGGAATATGAGAATGTTCCCGAGAATATTCGCATTATTTTTTCAATATTTTAGGAAAGGTGTCGATGAAATATTGGAAAAAGATTGCACGTGGGATACAAGAGCTAAATGGGCGCGTGCAAATTTATCATCTTTCCTTAAATAACATAAGTACTCTCACCTATAAAAGGGGGCCACACACACTGAAGAAGGACACGAAAAAAAAAGCATAGAAAAGAAAGAGAGATGTGCGGAAGAATAGAGAAAAAGTGAGAGAGAAGAGAAGGTCTCAAAAACGTCGTTCTCCACAGTGAGAAAAGAAAGAAGAGAAAGAGGTTGTCGGAGGGGGAGGTTCGAAAAAGGTTCTTCATCGTTCGTTCCTGAGCCTTGACATCCACTAGCAATCGCTCCTCGTCTTCTCCACGCAATTTTCTCTGGCCATTCCGAGTCTACAGCCTCTCGCAAGATCACGGACGATAGCCAAGATCCCAAATCAGCAGTCGTCCAGCTCGGCCTGACGCTCCTCATACCAGCTGTCCAGCTCTCTTCGTCGAGTATCCGAGCCAGCTTAAACCGGTCCTTGGCGCTGCAGCTCGTTCGATTCACTTTTATCAGCCCTTTTGCAGGTTCCCGACGGGTCTCAGCATCTTCTTCGTGCGCATGAGTTACATTGTTGACCAGTCCTGCAAAGTTCAACTCTTCACCACTAGCAACACTTCCTTCTGATAGTCCTTTGTGCAGCAAATCCCAAAGCCACGTGTTGGAGACACGTTCACAAAGAAAATACACGTTCGTGGAATCCTCACCGATCGAAGAGTCTCACTACCGTGATCCGTGCCTGAGCGCCGAACACCACCACAACTTGCCGATCTCATTGTTCGACGAGCCCCAATTCGGAAGTTTTGTTCGCGCAATATCGAAAGCTAGGTAAGAATCCTAATTCATACAATTTTCTCATATTTTATTGCCTAGTTCGTCGAATTGCAATCTTAGTTAAATATTTGATCGATATTGCCATATCCAAAAGATCTCCTGACCTCTCGTGAACTAGGAAATTTTCCTTGTTTCACAACGTGCTTACGATTGTCGAGTCCGATTTCATGCCCGAAATATGACTCGCAATCGCACGGAAAAATTGTCAATCCGATCTCACGCCCAAGATACGATTCGCGATTTTCTAAAATATTGGCCAATCCGATCTCATGCCCGAGATACGATTCGTCGGTTTTATTTGTTTCCAAAATTAAATGGACGTGGAAAATATCTTGCCTGATTTGTTGCCATGCTTTTCTTGATGCATCTGCTTGAACTAATTTTGCTTATAAAAGAAAACCCAAAGAAAATATACTTTAGTTGGATGTGGTTCTTGTTAGGATATTTTCTTTTAGGATAGTTTGCATGTTTAACTAGGTTAGTCTTAATTTCGAATTTTGATTATAGAAAAGAAAACATAAAAATTGCAATGCTCATGTAGAATTAGGTCATCTTCGTGTGTCATCTAGTCATTACATGTTTAGGGTCATTCGAATGCGTGACATGCTAGGATAGTTGCATTGAATATTTTCTAGCGTTAGATTACATTAAATAATTAATGTTGCGTGACATATAGTTTGCATATTAGGTTGTACATTGCATGCTAGTATAGTTAGACACTTTCGTACGTCATTACATGCATTGAACGTTAGTTTTTGGCTTCATTAAATAAGAGAAAATCCAAAATTCGAGTGTTTGCGTATTAATTAGAAATCACTTTTAGGTTGATGTGATTTTCTAACTAATATTGCAGATGCTTTCATTGCTTCGAGGTAAGTATTTCTTCCTTATGCTTGCAATTTATTTATCACTTTGCTTTATTGAGTGTTAAATAATGATTGCGCACTCGCATGATCACATTGCATGTCAGGGAGTAAATTAAAATCAATGTGAGCTACCTGTAATTTTTTAAAAAAATAAAAGAGAAAAGGTACCGAAAGGGCGTTAGAGAAATCTAACGTAATCAAGTCCCCGATCCCATAGTCTCTAGTTCGTAGGAGTAAAGTAATCCTCCCGTACTTTACTTGGGTTTCTAATCGACCCACAAAAAATAGATTAGTGGCGACTCCTAAATAAAAATCATTGGCATGTTAAAAAAAACTTAAACCCTAAGTCGCGAATTGGTATGGGCTTGGGAGAGCCCGAACTAAGTTTAGGCTTAGTAATCCATTAGCCAAACCCTAGGTGGTGCACCCTAGGTGAGGTCGCGACAGCTTGGCGACTCCGCTGGGGACTTGAGTTTAAACTCTTAGTGGACTTAGGCCAATTTTCTCTTTTTTTAAATTTTTTTTTGTTTGGCAGCGAGGATACAAGGTACGTCCCTAACTATTAAAGGTGTTAAATGTTTTTGCAGATGGGAGTTATAAGGGGTGGAGTGATTGTTAACCCTTTGTCTTGCAGGTTGGAGTTGGGAATGAATGTTTTGAATTTTTGAAGTGTTGTTGTGAATATAAATTGTTGTGCATGCCTATGCATTTACACTACACTCTTGCACACACAACCTGCCGCCGGACCTGGGCCGCATAGGATTAATTAGGATGGTATTGAGATGGATACCACTCCGACCGCATGCCCGCGGTACGAGTCGCCCATTTCAGTTCCGAAATTTCTTTCCTGGTGTCAAGAGTACCCACCTCGGTCCGTATGCCCACGACCCGGGTCGGCTCTTTGACCAAGCCGGAGTCATGAGGACCCGACTTAGTCCGCAAGCCCGCGGCTAGTCCGATCATCCTTGTGGCTCCATTTTGTTAAGCCTTCTAGAGTAGAAATCGAGCCACGTACCATGCGCATGTCTATGTGATTGTTACCTTTTTATCGGTGAAGTAAGTTCTCTTAACTCTCCTTTTGCAATTTATTTAATTTATTATTTTGTCGGTCCATGACATTAGGTTGGTCACGAGTCTTGGTCAATATACAATGAGAATAGGCAATTGTGTCTAGAAGTTTCCCAATTGTATTTTGATTAAGCCAAGTGAAATGTCTCGAGTCTAATTTTTTAGTTTAATGTCTAGTTGAGTTCTTTGCCTTTCCTAGTTCATTTGTTTAGGGCATTTCAAGTTTTTACTTCACGTAAAATACTTCCATAAAAGCGGCTAGACCTTTGTCATGGACTGGCACGTTCCATATGCGATGCTTATGTGTTCTCTTTTCTTCAAATTAGGTGATAACGGAGCCATCTCGTTCACCCATCATTACGAGATTGAAAGCACGAATGGCTGAGCAAACTGAGTTGCGCGAACGTATTGATAAAATGGAATATCAAATGAATCAATGCTTCGCTGCAATACAACAAATGACAACTGAGTTTAAGGAGCTCCGAGCAAGTTCAAGCCTAGAAGTCGCTCCTCCTAGAACTACAGCACTTAAGCAAAAAGTTGATCATGGCCAATCCAACGAATTTAAGGACGACATGCCCCCCTTAGAAGATGATGTCATTGTCGTGGAAGGAAAGGCCAAAACTCATAAGGTCTTTAAAACAAAGCAGGATGAACGCTTTGCGAAGCTTGAAGAGAAAGTGAAACAATTGCAGGGTTTGCTAAGTTCACTCCCGATTGATTTGTCTGTTTATGAGAAGGTTAACACGCCAAACAAATTTAAGATGCTAGAATTTGAGAAGTATAATGGCACTTCTTGCCCGAAAGCTCACCTGCAGATGTACCACGTGAGGATGGCCCAACATATCAAGAATGAACCCCTTATGATCCAGTGGTTCCAAATGAGCTTGGGCGGGCCCGCACTTACTTGGTATATCATGAAGAACATAAACCTCCTCAAACACTTGGAGTGAGGTGGTCGATGCATTCCTTAAGCAGTACAAGTTCAACATGGACATTGCACCTTCTCGAGAAGACCTAGAGCGGATGGAAAAAAAGAAGAGCGAGTCATTCAAGGAGTATGCCATAAGATGGTGAAATTTGGCCGCCCAAATCACTCATGAGCCCATTGACAAAGAATTGATGAAGCTATTCGTCAACACCCTCCCTTTTGAGTTCCGCAATCGGATGGTTGGCATGTATGTTGAGAACTTTAATCAACTCATCCCTGTGGGCGAACAAATCGAGATGGGGTTGAAAGAGGGGTGGTTTAATGAACCGACCTTTCCAAACAGGAGGTTTATTGCAAAGAAAGAGAAAGAGCCAACCATCGAAGTAAATGTTGCATATGTGCAACCCACCTCTAATAAGCCTCTGATCGTTCATGTCCCTAGAAATCAGCAAGGTGGAGGACACCCTTCCGCATCACGACCATTCACTAAGAGGTAGTTCTCTCCCCTTCCTGGTCCTCTATCTCAAGTCTTGCCGATCTTGCAAAAGAATGGGCTGCTCTCCCATGAACTAAAGCGGCCCAATGCGGAGAAATTCTCCAACTATGACCCCTCCAAGAAATGTGAGTATCATATGGGAGAAGTGGGACATTCAACTGATGAATGCATGACCTTGAAGCACAAAGTTCAAAATTTATTGGACACTAATGCATTCTCATTCCGCACCACCCAACCAAATGTCAAGAGGAACCCGTTGCCTGAGCACGAAGGCAAGGTAAATGCCATATTTGGATTTGATGCTGGTCAAATCAAGAATTTGAGAGTGCATGTTGCAGATGTCTATAATGGGCTAGTAAAGGCTGGATACTACCCGAGTCATGAGGCGGTTCCCCTTTCCTTGATGAAAGAAAGGGTTGATATGATGGCGGACATCGGTGTGATTGTGTATGCTGACCAAATTGGCATGATCTCCACTATATCCCAAGTCGTTATTGATTGGGAGGAAGAATGGGCTGCGTTGAATGCTAGTAAAGATGAAATTGATGCGGAACCATCAACTAAGGTACCGGTGCACAACGAAGGGATAGTGATCGAGATACCTCAACCCTATGAATATGCTGATAATAAGGCGGTTCCTTGGTCCTATGGCCTGGATGTCGACCTAGTCACAAGGTCTGGTCGAGTTTATGCTCAAGCCAATACTCAACCTACAAAGCCTATTACTGATGAAGAGGCTAAAGAATTTCTTACTGTAATCAAAGCAAGTGAATATAATGTGGTTGATCAATTACGAAAAATGCCTGCTCAAATCTCTTTGCTTGAGCTCTTGCAAACATCTCCCACACATCAGAAGTCTTTAATGAAGGTGTTGAGCGAGATTCATGTACCAGAGACAATCGAGCCTAGCAAGCTTGAGGAATTTGTTGGGTCAATCCTTCTCAAGGATTTGATCGCTTTCTCTGACGAAGAATTCCCTATTGAAGGGAGAGGACACAATAAACCGCTATATATATCGGTCAAACACAAAGCTTCCCTCGTATCCCGTGTGCTTATTGATAATGGATCTGCTCTGAATATATGTCCATTGGCCACTCTTCACCACCTCAAAACAGATCTATCCCAAATACATGCTGCGAAGACTTGCGTGCGAGCTTTTGATGGAACTAGGAAGGAAGTGATTGGGGAGATCCACCTTGATGTGCAAATTGGGCCAGTAATCTTTAATATCCACTTTCAAGTAATGGATATCCCCACCGCATTTAATTTTTTGTTGGGTCGTCCTTGGATACATACTGCTGGGGCTGTGCCATCAAGTCTCCATCAAAGCGTGAAATTCGTGATCAAAGGGAAGCTAGTCACTGTCCATGGCGAGGAAGACCACCGGATTTATCATGAAACCGCTATTCCTTATATCGAACCAAATTCTGAGCTCGAATCGAGTTACCACTCATTTGAGTTGGTGTCCACCATACATGCTTCTCGAGGTTCCTCGCTACCCACTCCTGAAGTCTCAAATACTGCTGTTATGGTAGGAAAGGTGATGGTTGGAAATGGCTTTATTGCTGGCCGTGGTCTTGGAAGGAGAGGTCAAGGTATTAGAAACCCTATTGAAGCCCCTCGGAGGTCCCGTTTTGCTGGATTAGGGTACCATGGAAGAGGTGGAGAAAGCTCTGGAGGGCAAAGGCAACAAAGGCAAAACTCACATAGACAAAAAAGGGAAAACTCGCTACCTCCTCACATTCGTGAGACGTTCCCTGGTCTCGCTAGTATGATGCAGGATAGTAGAGAGGTAGTGGATACCCTGGGGCAGCCGAGTGGCAAATTTGACTATTATGTGAAGTACTCGGCTCCTCCTAGTTTTTACATTGACCCCCGCGACATTGTCTCGGATGGGTGGGGTGGAATGGATGATCCGATACCTCCAGGAGAGAACCCTAATGATGCATTGGAAGGAATCATTAACCTATTTGATGATTTCCTTATAGGTGCCATTGAAGAAGAATCTTCGGAGGAAGCGGGTGCTAGCCCACAAGAGTAACTCGTTTATCATTTTCGCATATTCCCCTGCGTGGGAATTTTTACTGCATTTTAGGGAATTTTCTTTTCTTCTTTTTCGCTTTCTTTTAGGACTTGAATACCGCATTTTCCATTCAATAAGATGTAATTGATTGATGAATTTCAATAAAATTACAAGTTTTGTTTTTAGGGCATGATGGGGTACACCAAACCAGCCCGGTGACGATATCCAACCGATAAAAGAAAAGGAAAATCCAAGGAAAATTCTGAGGGCTGGGCTTCATTGTGTTTCCTCACCCAAAAGAAAAATTCAAAAGAAAACTTTTTTGGAACCATTTCCAAAATTATGCATTCCAGTTGGTCTGTTTATTTTTCTAACTCATTTGCTTCATGTCTCAGAGCATAATTTTCTTGGCCTAAGGAAAGAACATCGGAAAAAGGCACAACAAGTTGTAATGGACCCATTGACTTGATTGTTATTCAATTAGGTTGAGAGCACAACTCCAAAGAGTTAATGTGGGGCATCTCTTGTTGATACTTGAGATATCTATCCTGAAAATCCAAGCAAAATGTCCTACATTTCTCATCTCCCAGAGAAAGTGAGGGGCAGGTCAAAAGAGGAGCATCCATCTTTGATGAAAGATGTACATCTCGTCCCTAAATATAATTAATTCTGGAATTGACAGTTTGTTCTTTTCCTTGCAGGTGACGGATCGAGGGGATGATAGATTCCGGTAATGACCTAATTGAGGTAAAATCTCAATTCAAGTTGAAATGGATGTTCAATTTGCATACTCTTGCATAGTGTCCTATTCATGCACATTCTCTTATGCTGGGGCAAAAGAAAGAATTGAGCATTTATCGAATCAAGGATCGATTTCCATTCTCAATTGATCAATTTATGTGTTCGTTCCCTTCAAATAGGGGTAATCCAAGGACACTGATTGCTGATGGAGTCCCTTTATAGGGCAATTCCTTGAATGAATGCTCAATATCATGTTTTTCATGCTTGTGAAAACATTTTTTGAATTGTTTGTTCCGAAGTCACAAAGCTTTTCATGCTTAAAATTGTTGAGCTCTTTTGGAAGGAGAATTTGCATGGTGATTTTACTTGCTTAATTACTAATTTCACATGGAGATTTGTCAAGATGTGCAATTCAATGAATGACATCCAATTCTTAAGAATGCTAAGTGAGATGTGTCAGGATGATGAAAGGCAAAACATGCCCTATACACAATCCCTTGCTTATACACTTGTGAGATGAGTGCAGCAATTTCCATATCCACAAGGTAAAGAGTTCTCTTGCGAAAGGTACAACGACCAAAATGATGAGGGGCACTTCATTTCTCTATTCCAAACACTACAAGTGATCAATTGCTTAACCCCTTTGAGCCCCATACACTTGTGGAGATTTCTTTCAAATTACCCCTGTCAAGAACCACCCCATATTGGGGCAAACTGGAGGTAAGTTGGCATCACGTGGTGAGAAAAATAGATAGAAATTCTCTTGCTCTCACTTGCATCAATCTTTGAGTATCTTATTGCAGATGAACTCAAACAATAATCCAAGTGCCTTAGGATGACGAAGAGCGTTTTTTTACACTATCCTACACACTTATATCCATTGCATAGCCCTCTTGAGCCTACAAATTCATTTCTTTAAACCCAGTTGGTGATCATCCCCCACACTAGGGCAAGCAAAGAGTAATTATTCAAGATGCAACAAGGTCCAGAGTACCAACAAAATGTGAAGACCTTCAAAAGTCCAAATGAAAAATCGATACATTGTAAACAGTGTGTCAATGGTTAAAAAAGAGGGGCAAGAAAAGCAGTGTGCCTGGTAAAAGCAAGGCCAATGCCCACGGGAGAAAATGAAAAAAAGTCAAGATAGACGACTATCAATGGTGAAAAGTTGTATCCCCAATGGAGTGGTACTCAAAGAACTCAAATGCAAAACTTTTACAGTCAATAGAGCACATTTTGAAGACAATCCTTGATGGTGAAGATGAAGACCGGCGGTAATGCCAAGATGATCACCAACTCTCACCCATTTATACACATTTTGAGCCTGATAATCCTTTCATTTCTCAACCCGTGAACCTAGCCCACGTTACATCCCTTATAAAGTATCTTCAGATTAGGGCACTTGAATTAATGTGGGTGTTCACATGTCTTAAGCATTGCTCAAAGAAGTGCGAACAAGATTATTTCAATCTCATTTTGCAGGGTTCTTGACTTGTAAACCTGGAGATGATTGCAGAATAGTTCTTTCAATAGCCTTGACTCAAAGAGTCCCGTTGTTAAGCCGTTGACCAAGCCTACATTAAAGTCCCTATTAAAGACCTCTCAAATTGGTAAGGTTGTATCGCTTGCGAGAATACTCGGACCCTTGTCGATATGATGATAGTGAGATGGAGTGATTCTTATAAAATAGCCCTTCTAAATGAGAGTGAGTGAAAGTCATTTCTGACTCAAAGACTCTCATTTAGCATTCTTAAGAAATTCATGTCATGAGTGAAAGTTGTTTTGCAAGATTCTTCTCCCTAGCGGCAATTTGGTTGTGCAAACATGGTAAAATCATTGTGCATAAACTTTGATTGGATTGAAATGTGCATTCTAGAGTAGCTCAAATTGTCTACCTTTTTTATGAATGCATATAAGTTTTTTCTCTAATCGTGTCTTACAGATAATACTTTCTTGAAGACCAACTAGTGCTTGACATTCGAGTTGCTCTCTAAAGCCTCGAAATTCGTACAAACATTCTTGAATTTTATTTCTACAGGAAATCGACATGGTGTGCTTCCGTAGCCTGATGTCCCTGTTAATCGAAATGGCGTGCTCATCAACCTAGTGTGCTTCTGTAGCCTAGAGTCCTTTCCATCGACATGGCATGCTTCTATAGCCTAATGTCCCTCTTAATCGACACAGTGTGCCTCCATAACCCGGAGTCTCTTCATCAATCCGGCATGCTCCCATAGCCCAGAGTTCCTCTTTATCGACCTGGTGTGCTGTTGTAGCCGAAAGTCTCCTCATCACCTTAGAGACGTTTTCTCCAAGGGCCAGAAATGTTGCCAGGTGAGTATTAAATCTCTTTGAGTATCCAAAGCAAAATTTGGTAACTCCTCCCATAAGTTAACATCTCAGTTTGGATCTGAATGTTACACAATATTTTTGTCAAACATTTCATTTTGGACATGAATGTTCTCTGAGCTTTCTCATCATACCTTAGTCTGGATCTAGGTATTTCGAATCATTTTAATCCAATATTTGACTCACCTAACATTGAGCATCTATTGGCGAAGTTGTCTTAATCCAATATTCATCTCACCTAACATTGAGTGTTTATTGGTTAAGTTTCATTGAACATTTCATTTTGGATATGAATGTTCTTTGATTTTTCTCGAGTTATCTTAATCCAATATTTGACTCACCTAACATTGAGCATCTACTGGTTAAGTTGTCTTAATTCAATATTCATCTCACCTAACATTGAGTGTTTATTGGTTAAGTTTCCCAATTCTTGACATTTTAGTCTGGATCTAAATGTCTCAAATCTTTCTATCGAACATTTCATTTTGATATGAATGTTCTTTGATTTTTCTCGTTATACTCTAGTCTGGATCTAAGTATTTCGAGTTATCTTAATCCAATATTTGACTCACCTAACATTGAGCATCTACTGGTTAAGTTGTCTTAATTCAATATTCATCTCACCTAACATTGAGTGTTTATTGGTTAAGTTTCTCAATTCTTGACATTTAGTCTGGATCTAAATGTCTCGAATCTTTCTATCGAACATTTCATTTTGATATGAATGTTCTTTGATTTTTCTCGTTATACTCTAGTCTGGATCTAAGTATTTCGAGTTATCTTAATCCAATATTTGACTCACCTAACATTGAGCATCTATTGGTTAAGTTGTCTTAATTCAATATTGATCACACCTAACATTGAGTGTTTATTGATTAAGTTCCCCGATTCTTGACATTTCAGTATGGATCTAAATGTCTCGAATCTTTTCATCGAACATTTCATTCTGAATATGAATGTTCTTTGATTTTTCTCGTTATACCTTAGTTTGGATCTAGGTATTTCGAGACATCTTGTTCCAATGGTTGTCTCACCTAACATTGAGCGTCCGTTGATTCGGTTGCCTCAGTCTGGATCTAGGCAATTCGATAAACATTAGACTCTTTAAGAAATCTGGAATGAAAATCAGATGCTTGTGGAGTAAAAAAAAAAAAAATTCATCCCGTACCTCAAGATGCTCTACCGTATTGATTGGTAAGTAACTACAGGTACGCTTTTTTCTTTTTTCATCTTTCATTTTTCTTTCTTTCTTTCTTTTTTCCTTTTCATACTTTGCATTTGCTTTTCCATGCACCATATCATATTGCATTTTAAAATGGGATTCATTTTCCCCAAAAAAAATAACATTATATTGCATATGCATGGTCAAAATTTAGGTCTCAATTTATCTTTGAATGCAACCTCTGCGAGCTCACCTTCAAAGAGGGCAGGCATTTGTTGACACCTAAATTTTGATTGATCATTCGTAATTTAATGCATAAAAATTTAGGGATTAATTTTAACCCCTAAACAAAAAATATTAGGATTAAATTGCATATCATATAGTTTTAGGAGCATTTATTATTGCATTTGCATTGGACATGTGGCAGATGGGCTTCAATTGATGGTTCTAAGCTTTAATTTAACAAGTTGGACTAAGCCCACAAGGAAAAAGAATTTGGCTAGGCCCGTTAAGGGGTGACGAGTGAGAAAATGAGAATATTCCTGAGAATATGAGAATGTTCCCGAGAATATTCACATTATTCTTTCAATATTCAGGGTAGGTGTCGGATGAAATATTTCCGTTAATGTAAGGACCTGGGGCTCGCTGAGTAATATTGTCCGCTTTGGGCCGAGACCCGCACGGCTTTAAAACGCGTTACTCAGGGAAGAGGGATCCCAGCCTTATAAACCATCCCAGGACTCCCCCCCTAGGCGATGTGGGACTCTCCCCCTAGGCAAGAGACATGTGACCCCCCTCCCTTGCGCACGTCCGAGGACCGAGGCGCGGACACACCGCCATCCCTCCTCCTCGCGCACCGTCGCTCGGGCCGTCACAGTTAAAGGGTGACGAGTTGGAATATGAGAATATTCCCGGGAATATGAGAATGTTCCCGAGAATATTCACATTATTTTTTCAATATTTAGGAAAGGTGTCAGATGAAATATTGGAAAAAGATTGCACGTGAGATACAAGAGCTAAATGGGCAACGTGCAAATTTATCATCTTTCCTTAAATAACATAGTACTCTCACCTATAAAAGGGGGCCACACACACTGAAGAAGGACACGAAAAAAAAAGCATAGAAAAGAAAGAGAGATGTGTGGAAGAATAGAGAAAAAGTGAGAGAGAAGAGAAGGTCTCAAAAACGTCGTTCTCCACAGTGAGAAAAGAAAGAAGAGAAAGAGGTTGTCGGAGGGGAGGTTCGAAAAAGGTTCTTCATCGTTCGTTCCTGAGCCTTGACATCCACTAGCAATCGCTCCTCGTCTTCTCCACGCAATTTTCTCTGGCCATTCCGAGTCTACAGCCTCTCGCAAGATCACGGACGATAGCCAAGATCCCAAATCAGCAGTCGTCCAGCTCGGCCTGACGCTCCTCATACCAGCTGTCCAGCTCTCTTCGTCGAGTATCCGAGCCAGCTTAAACCGGTCCTTGGCGCTGCAGCTCGTTCGATTCACTTTTATCAGCCCTTTTGCAGGTTCCCGACGGGTCTCAGCATCTTCTTCGTGCGCATGAGTTACATTGTTGACCAGTCCTGCAAAGTTCAACTCTTCACCACTAGCAACACTTCCTTCTGATAGTCCTTTGTGCAGCAAATCCCAAAGCCACGTGTTGGAGACACGTTCACAAAGAAAATACACGTTCGTGGAATCCTCACCGATCGAAGAGTCTCACTACCGTGATCCGTGCCTGAGCGCCGAACACCACCACAACTTGCCGATCTCATTGTTCGACGAGCCCCAATTCGGAAGTTTTGTTCGCGCAATATCGAAAGCTAGGTAAGAATCCTAATTCATACAATTTTCTCATATTTTATTGCCTAGTTCGTCGAATTGCAATCTTAGTTAAATATTTGATCGATATTGCCATATCCAAAAGATCTCCTAACCTCTCGTGAACTAGGAAATTTTCCTTGTTTCACAACGTGCTTACGATTGTCAGTCCGATTTCATGCCCGAAATATGACTCGCAATCGCACGGAAAAATTGTCAATCCGATCTCACGCCCGAGATACGATTCGCGATTTTCTAAAATATTGGCCAATCCGATCTCATGCCCGAGATACGATTCGTCGGTTTTATTTGTTTCCAAAATTAAATGGATGTGGAAAATATCTTGCCTGATTTGTTGCCATGCTTTTCTTGATGCATCTGCTTGAACTAATTTTGCTTATAAAAGAAAACCCAAAAGAAAATATACTTTAGTTGGATGTGGTTCTTGTTAGGATATTTTCTTTTAGGATAGTTTGCATGTTTAACTAGGTTAGTCTTAATTTCGAATTTTGATTATAGAAAAGAAAACATAAAAATTGCAATGCTCATGTAGAATTAGGTCATCTTCTGTGTGTCATCTAGTCATTACATGTTTAGGGTCATTCGAATGCGTGACATGCTGGGATAGTTGCATTGAATATTTTCTAGCGTTAGATTACATTAAATAATTAATGTTGCGTGACATATAGTTTGCATATTAGGTTGTGCATTGCATGCTAGTATAGTTAGACACTTTCGTACGTCATTACATGCATTGCACGTTAGTTTTTGGCTTCATTAAATAAGAGAAAATCCAAAATTCGAGTGTTTGCGTATTAATTAGAAATCACTTTTAGGTTGATGTGATTTTCTAACTAATATTGCAGATGCTTTTATTGCTTCGAGGTAAGTATTTCTTCCTTATGCTTGCAATGTATTTATCACTTTGCTTTATTGAGTGTTAAATAATGATTGCGCACTCGCATGATCACATTGCATGTCAGGGAGTAAATTAAAATCAATGTGAGCTGCCTGTAATTTTTTAAAAAAATAAAAGAGAAAAGGTACCGAAAGGGTGTTAGAGAAATCTAACGTAATTAAGTCCCCGATCCCATAGTCTCTGGTTCGTAGGAGTAAAGTAATCCTCCCGTACTTTACTTGGGTTTCTAATCGACCCACCAAAAATAGATTAGTGGCGACTCCTAAATAAAAATCATTGGCATGTTAAAAAAAACTTAAACCCTAAGTCGCGAATTGGTATGGGCTTGGGAGAGCCCGAACTAAGTTTAGGCTTAGTAATCCATTAGCCAAACCCTAGGTGGTGCACCTGAGGTGAGGTCGCGACAACATTAAGATAGGGAACCCGGCGTTGCCAAAAGACCGCCAATCCTTATGGGGTTGTGCTATGGCCGTTTAGTCGCCTGATTCGATTGGTTGCCTGATAGGGAGGGGTTACTATGTGGGACTGCTGTAATGGGTGGGTCTCGGGCCTCTGTTAGTTGCGAGACTGTGGTAGTGGGCGGGTCCTATGCTTCTTCGGGAATGTCGTCTTGGGAGTGAGCCCTTGACATCACTATGCCTCGAGATAAGAAGGACAAAGTTGGCTTGGCCAGGAATCACCAACCATAAGGTTGTGTTGTGGTCCAAGGGGGATGGGTCGTAATAATCTGAGCATATGTGAGTGTTGAGACATGAGAAAATTGTGTACAATGCTCTAATTATTCGCATGCTCTTAATATCGTGATGATCACATTGTTTATGACACACACACATGAATTGACAGTCGTGCAGGGTGTAACAATGGCTAGGTGAGATTGCTTGTGACGCGATTCGCATGTAATTGATGAACTGTATCATCTAACGGCCATGTGCCTTGCTTGCATTGAATGAGATTTGACATGCAGGGTATGGCATACCGGGTAAGGTTGCATGTGAACCGAATATTGATTATTGGTTGACCATGGTTGTTATTTGATTGCTGTTCTTGGTTGTTTGTTATTGGGTTGTGTGAGGGGTAGTTCTGAAGAATCTCAGGTTGAGTTGGCGTACTAATCGGGGCTTAGAGGGAGAATTTGCTGAGATTTTATCTCACTGGTTATTGTATAACCATTTTCAAGCCCTTAGAATGGCACATCCACAGTGGAGAATCCTGCCCCCGCTCCTCTAATCGACCCGACGGAGCCTGAGTCCGATGGGTCCAAGTGATCGTAGTGCTAAACTCGAGGGTTTATTTTATATAAGTGGATTAGCCTAGCCTAGTTTCTTTTTGGTCTGGCTTAGAAGATGGATCGGCCATTTTGTTGGGCTTGTATTTCGGAAACGATCCTCTGTTGGTTAATCCAGTAAATTGAATAAATGAGTAGTTGATGTTACCTTGTTGTTCATCCCTCTATCCCTGATTGATTGCTTGATTGTTTGTTGGACTAGGGATGGTTCATTTTCTGCTTGCACATAATGAAAGATTAAAATGAATGGTCTTCGACGAGTCCTAGGACGTCGCTTTCAATTGACCATGGAAATGGGGTTGCCATGAGCTCGAGAGTTGGGGCGTGATAGTTTGGAACAGGACCAGAGTGCATGCCGAACTTGAAAATTTCGTTTTGGACAAACAGTAAACTCAAATTGAGATTTGCAAAATGCCTAGCTCAACTCCTAAATTATCATTTCTATAAAAAATGCCTAGCTCAATGACTTAAAAATCGGATTTCGCTGCAAAAATCTTCAATAATTCCAAATTCAAGCTCTAGGTCTAAAATTACTCCGATTGAATGAACGAGAGGTGCGAGCACTTACCAAGTGTTGTGAATCGAAGTTGAGGTCACTTGGCAAGGTGTCCATAGCGAGAACAGACAAAACCCTCTCTCTTTTCTTTCTTCTCTTCTTTCCCTTTCTTTTCAGTTTCTTACCAAACACTTTCTTTCTCTTATAATTCCATAGCCCCTCTTTTTCCTCTACTTATTGACCGTTGAACTCTTCCCTTCTTTTTTTTTTTTTTTTTGGACTTTTCAACCTTTACTTTACATTCTCCCCTCCTTAAAAAATTTCATTCTCGAAATTTAGACATATGTCAATCACTAAACAAGTAAGTATATTTGCGTCTTGCTTCATCCTCAAGCTACTAAGTGGCCTCCCTCTCCGTGTGGTTTTGCCATTAAATTTTCATTTAAGAAATAGTGCGTCGTCACAACACTTGTTCTTTCCTATCGATAATGCGAATGGGTTGTGTGAGGTTTTGAATTTTCGATCTCTTTTGGATTATTTGAATGAATATTTTGTTAATGCACTATTAGTTGAGTTTTGTTCTAAATTGATCACTCATGAGATACTAACCGAAGGGGAAAGACTACTAAGGATTCAAATACGCATATGACTAGAGAACTTGACCAGGGATTGACGATTCGTATATAAGAATTGACGAGGGACGATCTTGTGCTAATATAGGTTGATCAAGGAGCGATTATAGGTTGATTCGTAGAGAAAATATAATTGGATTGTGGGTGATTCTGTATTGCCATTATATAGATTGCGAATGACCCTAAATCGATTCCCAATAATCGTGTACTTTGGAATAAACAATTGAACCCCTGCAATTACATGATATCCCCGTTAGCTGAGATCCTCCCCTGTGCTGCCTCGCTTTGATGCGCCAGAGGCATCCGTGTGTCCACCTCGCCATCGCCGCCGTCGCTAAATGGTGGGTTATGGCGCTAATCCCTTGATTAATGTGCTAATCGCTTGATTAATGTGCTAATCTCGTTTAGGGTTATATTAGTTTAGGATTAATCGGGATTAGGCGGTTAATTTATTTTAACGACGGTTAATTTCATTAATCATGATTAGCATTAATTAACTATAGTTAAACTATAAATTATGTTAATATATGGTTAGGTTGAAATTAAAAATAATTAATTATAATTAATCATTTATGGTGTTAATAAAGTATGGTTTGGAATAATTAACCATGATTAATTATTTTTATAATAATTAATTATACGGATAATAATTAATTATTATAAATTCTTGTTGTAACGGGTTATTCTGGTAATTGATTATGACTGGTAATAGTTATTTATAGTTGATTATTGGATTATTGCTATGAAGCAATATATGAATATTATGTAGGGCATCGGTTGCATTATATGTGAGTTTTATGCATGTCCTGTGTGGATCGAGATGTGAGCACCTTGAGGATTAAATGGATTGATTGCCTTGAAAAATAATTGATGTACGTGATCGCGTGTGATTATTTTACTGCATTTGATGTATGAAAGTAGCATTTGTTTGTTATTTGAGCACGTATCATATTTGCATCAGCTAATATTTAAGAAATAAAATGGATTGTGTGGTTTGAGGTGCTCATGTAGTAATATTAAATGAATCCATCACCTATCGGGAGGCTGGGTGGCGATGCTTGATTTATCAAACGCCTGACAGGAGTCCAGATGTAGTGTCGCAGTCGATGCCGGACTGACACAGCTCTACAAACTTGGCTTCGTACTGATCTATTGTCATTAGATTTTGACATGGCCTCTGAAATTTAGCCATCTTTTGTTCTCTAACACAGTCTGAAAAATACTTGCCTAGAAATGCTTTCATGAAGGTACCCTAGATGTTCCTTCTGGTACGACATCCTAGCATGCTCTCTTTGACCACGACCGACATTACTTTCAGCAAACCTATGATTGCTTGAAGTGTTAATGAGAACAAAAAGGACCAAGGAATAATAGAATCGATCATTTACTTGTCACTTTTACCAATGCAACATTATTGTAAAAATTCATTCGGCTTTCTCCCTTTATGCAACTTCAGTGATCATTGAAGTAAACTCTAGTCTTTTTTGCATTATTCTAACAGCTGTTTCGGCAGACACATGAAACGACTGAAATAGTCATCTTCAAGCTTAAGCTGGAACGGACCATCAAAGCTGGAGGTCCATCTTCAAGCTTCTGATCACTCTGCATTCATTATCCATTTCCACCTTAAGCTTTTAGACGATTAGTAATGGTCCGGAAACAATTTCAAGCAGGAATAGAGCATGTTGCAGCTTGATCAATTTTAGATGGTTAGAATTGTCATAAGCTTTGTTTAGATAATTATGTTTATCGGCACGGAATGACTCAACTAGTTACCTACTTTCTTCTCCGTCAATTCTGTTATTAATCACCAGACAAATGATGTAAGATGGATAAATCCTTCAGGTTATTGCTTTTAGTTAATAGTCACCTTCTTTCCTCTCGATGTTGTTATTATAAAATCTGGTCCACGCTGACGTACGATGAGTGATTCAACATTCCTGTAACACATCCAGCATTGTGGTTTGGTCACTAATAGTCGTATCAATAGAAACATGATTATCAGGGAAGACACTTATCTGACACAAGGTGATCGACTTTACCAAAGATTTGGTAAATTGAAACCACGTCATCATCAGCTCTAGTTATGAATATGAAAATGTTTATCGAAGTATGACGATCAACCTAATAGCAGGCAAGTAGATTGATGACATGCGCTGGCAATTTTGGTGCACTTCTAAGACGAGCAGAAATAGTGAGTCTTAATGAACGGACCTACACTTCCTGTTATGATCCATTCGTAACCAGAGTGATGATGGCAGCTCGGCAGTCGCCATGGCCTCGCGCACTCTGTTACAATGCTCGGCCTTAACAGCCATGGGACCATGTGTGACATCCTGAAATTCGAGCCCTTTGAGGGAGAAATGAACGTTAATTTCGCCAATGCATTATTGGTTGATCTCACTCGGAACTGATCACTCCTGAGACACTGACCTTGAGGGGAAAGGCTAATGAGGACAGAACTCGTGCGACTAAAGAACTTGACCTGGGAAAACGACTCGACCGTGAAACTTGCGTAAGAACGATCCTGTAGTCATGCAGGCCGATTTCAGGGACGACTAGAGGTCGATTCACGGATAGAAATAATGGGACGACGGGTGATTCCATCTACTGTTATCGAACCCGCAAACGGCCCTATGTCGATCCTTGATAATCGTGTACTTTGAAATAAGAATCGATCCTTCGCAATTTCATGTAGTCAAGGACGTCCATGTGTTAAGAAGTCTTGAACGTGAATTGGCACGAGTCGGTTACGCGTGAATCCTCGGCGGCTGTCGGCTTGAGTAGTACCAAAATGGCATTCGGGCAAAATTAACATGGCATGAGAATCCAAGATTGGACTTCGAATTTTCGGGAATGTCCGGGACGGACTTTTGGATGATGCTTCCTCGATAGTCGACAGTGTCAGTTGAGCTGAGTTTTTGGGAAAGGGGTTTACGGACCAAGGAATCGAGCCTACGAGGACGTGGGCCAGGAAAAATCAGTGTGGGCCTCACGCCCAAGGTGGGACAGCCATTGTGGAAGACCGAGACAAGCAAGTGAGCCCGTTGGGCCAAACCGATCATTAACCCTCCCAAGCCCGTTGTCTAAACGTGAGCTAATTCGAGCCCAACAAATTCCCGAGCCCATTCCTATTCATTTTCCGGCCCGTTTCCTGGGCCCGCCTTTCATTTTCAGCCCAAGGGCACATTGGGAAGTGTGCAAGGTGGAAATGACCAAGATGCCCTTGGATATTTTGAAGAAAAGTCAAAAAGGAAGAGAGAGAAGATGATGTCATGTTTTTGGGACTTGAGCCAAGCAATTAATGCCATTAATTGAGGCTTATCTTCAGCCTCACTTCACTCTCTCTCCTCTTCATCTTCTCCAAAAATCGCAGCTCTCTCTCCCCTTGCTTCCCTTGCTTTTCTGCAGTTTCAGTTTCTGACCTCTCACCGAAATTGGAGTTGTTCGTTGCCTTCCCGGTGGAATCTTGGGCCGTGCCACCTATCAAAATGTTCAGCACAGAAATTACGTACTGTTCACGGTGGCCGATCGCCGAAAGGAGCTGCCGTCCGACCAGTACGGTGGCCAGAAGTCGGCGGTCTTCCGTCCGTCACTGTGCAGCGCCTCCTGTACAGCTTCGGTTTTTCTTCCGTTTCTCTCCATTTTTGGCCTACCCACTGCCCACACCAGCCACACACACCTCCCCCTTGACCCCAGGAGCCTCCGGTCACCGGCCACCAGCTCGCCGGAGCTCCGGCCAGCTTGTTTTCGCTTTGACCAGCAACCTCCTCCTCTGCAAAGGCTGTTTTGTGAAGTTCGGTGGGGAATCCGAAGTTGTTGCTGCTGTGTTGAGCCCGGGACCGCCTTGGAGTGTCGTGAGAGAAGTCCCCAGGTGTCGGGTTCGTCGCCGCCGCCGCGCCCGTGTCGCCGGCCCGCTTAACGGGTGAGTTTAGCTCCTAATCCCTATTTAGTGCCTAAACTTGCTTAGGGTTGGGCTAATTAGTGGTAATGCTGGTTTAGGAGGGTTAATTAAGTGTATTAGCCCTAAGATAGGTGGTTAGATAGTTGATTAAGATTAGCTTAGCTTAATATTTCTTAATTATGCTTGATTATGCTTAAATGTTGATTATGTGTGGTTTATGTGATAATTAAGCATGTTTAGCTTAATTGATTGATTAATTGTGTTTAATCAATGTTTTCTTTAATTTCTGAATTTAATTTATTATTAATTGAATTTCGGAAATTACTATTCATGGATTACTGTTCACTGATTACTGTTCACGGCACTGTTCATCCGGAAGTGAAATTGTGCATAATTTCATGTGCCTTGATCATATGAAGTGAATTTAATGTGTCATCGCATAAGCATCCGCTTGAATTGTGTGATTTTCACAAAAGAAAGAAAATGGTTTATCCGAAGGACACCGAAAATGGACTGCCTTTATGAGAAAGAAAGTGATTTGTCTGAGGGACACTGGAAATGGACCGCTTTTGTGAGAAAGGTGGGGAAAATGGTTTGTCCGAGGGACATCGGAAATGGACCGCCTTTGTGAGAAATGATTTGAGGTTTCATATGCAAGCATGTGTGCATTGGTTAATGCTCAAAGATAATAAGTGGATTGTGATTGTATGCTTGCATGATCACTAAGTTGAAACCGCCGTCTCGGGAGAGTATCCCTTGACGTTCTGTGGGCATGCCGTCTTGGGAGAGTATCCCTTGACGTTCTGTGGGCATGCGGTCTCGGGAGAGTATCCCTTGACGTTCGTTGGGCATGCGGTCTCGGGAGAGTATCCCTTGACGTTCGTTGGGCATGCGGTCTTGGGAGAGTATCCCTTGACGTCTTTTGGGCACGGAAGGGCACGGTTGCGCCTCTGCGGAGGAAGGGCGCCGTAGCGCCGTTGCACCTCGGTTGTGGCCTTGTGGGGCAGTAATAATCGAAACACGTGTGGATGCAAGAGTGCATGAGAAAACATGGCATCATTGGTTCCGATTATGCATGAGATGATCACATCATTTATGGCACGCACGCATGAATTGATAACGTGTAGGGTGTGGCAATGGCCAGGTGAGATCGCTTGTGATGCGACTCGCATGTGATTGATGAACTGCATCATCTAACGGCCATGTGCCTTGCGTGTATTGTGCTGACTTAAAACGTGCAGGGTATGTCATACCGGGTAAGGTTGCATGCGAACCGACTATTCGATTGTTGGTTGCATTGCTTGCATTGAATGAGGTTGAATGTGTAGGGTATGACATACCGAGTAAGGTTGCACGCAAACCGACTTTTGATTGTTGGTTGAACCGTCTCGTAGTTTGATTGCCGATTCCGGGTGTTTGTGGTCGGGTTGAGTGAGGGGTGGTTACGGAGAGATACCCCTAGTTGAGTTGGTGTACTAACCGGGGCTTAAGGGAAGAACTCGCTGAGATTTTATCTCAACCCGTCTTGGTTAACAATTTTCAGGCCCCTAGAATGGCGCACCCGCAGTGGAGAATCCTGCCCCTGCTTCTCCAGTGATCGACCTGACGGAGTCGAGTCCGATGGGTCCAAGTGACCGTGGTGCTGAACCCGAGGGTTCATTTTGTACAGCTGGATTAGCCTACCTAGTTCATTTTTGGTTTGGCTTAGAGGATGGATCGGCCCCTGTTGTCGGGCTTGTGAATCGGAAAACGATCCTCTGTTGGTTAATCTAGTAAATTGTGTAAATGAGTAGTGATGGTTATTCTTGCTGTTCATCCCTTTATCCCTGATTGAATGATTGATTGTTTGTTGGACTGGGGATGGTTCGTCTTCCGCTTGTGCATAACGAAAGATTAAAATGAATGGTCGTCGACGAGTCCTGGGACGTCGCTTTCTATCGACCAAGAGAAGGGGTTGTCCGAGCTCGAGAGTCGGGGCGTGACACCATGGCCCTAGGAGCCCCATAGTAGAGCTCAGCATTACTAGCCAGGGCCACTCAACCTCTGCTACAACGCTCGGCCATGGCTGCTGTTTGTTTGTTTGTTTTTTTTTTTTTTTTTTTTTTGATATCTAGGATCCGGCCTGGCTCAACCTTACGGGAGCGCAAGACCTCTGCGGGCCCGACAGGCCCATATGACGACCACCGACTATACCTGGAGGGGAGCTAGTTCAGGAACCCACCACTAGGGCCCCCACTTAAGATGTGTTAGCAGCCGCGGAGTTTGTAAAACAAACAAAAACAAAATAGTGTTTTTTCCATGTAGGAAAGTTGGAAGCATAGACCACCGCATAAGTATGGATCTTCTGACTCGTTCAAACGAAAACAATAGATTGTGGGCTAAACTCCACAACACCCTCGTGTGGGTACTTCGATAATAATTAGCATTAATCCTCGTTTATTTTTATTTTTTATTTTTTTGTTTCGAGTGTCATTTTGAAAGGTTGTAGCCAATTAGTATTTTCAGAAGTTATAAAATTCGGGATTAAAAAAATTATTATTATCATTATTGTTGTTATTATTCTTATTTCAAATTTTTAACATGTATTTTCAACGTAACATTTGTAACGTATATGTTCACTTTGCAACATTTTTTGAAAGGTTGCCTTTGTTCAAAATACTAAAATAAGTACATTAGTTTTTTGTGTCTTATTTGTTAAGTCTTGTCAAATTTTCTTTCCAAAAAATTTAATGCTCTTTTCAATTGTTTCCCTTTGAAAGTTTCTGGAGATATACTGGAATTGCCAATAGTCATTAGTAATGTTGTGGGCAAATAATTATTTAAAGAGAATGTTATCATATGTCAAAGTCTTATTCCATTTCTACCTAATTTGAAGCTTTTTTTTTCCCAGTAGCTTGGGAGAAGACAAAACAAGGAACAAGGAGAGTTTTAACCAACCGAGAGAGAGAGAGAGAGAGAGAGAGAGAGAGAGAGAGAGAGAGAGAGAGAGAGAGAGAGAGAGAGAGAGAGAGAGAGAGAGAGATTATATTGTGCCATCGAGTATATAGACACATAATGAAACCACTAAGATTATGTTTAGTCGTTCGGATTTCTAAAGAGGATATGATTGGATAAGATATGATAAGAGGGATTTCTTTGTATTCTATCTACTGTTTGGTGAACTACGAATTTAAAGTCAAATACATTCACATTATATCATATATATTATTTGGTATAACGGTATACTTCCAAATCTATTACTAATTGATGACTAAATAAAAACAGAAGGGATAGAAATTTAAAACAAAAAGATAAAAGCCCAAAGTAAACCAACCCATGAACACCAATTCAATTTTCTCACTTGCCTGAAGTCTTGAGTAGGCCCAAGAAAATAAGCAATCCCATGTTAACACGATATACAACAACAAATGCTTAACCAGATTACATGAAATCGATCTTCATTCACGTAAAAGGGAGGACATATAAAAGGGAAAAAGAAAAAGAAATAAATTCACTGATTGACTACACCATAACTAGTGTGGTACGATGCATATTCTGAGAAGAAAATAAGATCTGTAGACAAGTAGGTTTCATATGCAATAGCAACATGCCATCCTATTCAATTACTAAGTTCCGAACTGTATACTTAATGGTGTTGAACTTGTCTGTCTTGTGAGAAAGGAGAAGCCACACGTGAGTGATGATTTCTCCGCCCTGCCTCAGCAACTTCGCGTGGTCGTATTGCTGGCAATTGTATGCTGCGAAACATAGCATCTCAACCCAAACGCTGCTGATGAGTTCCCATGTATCTGGAGTTCTTTCCAGCTCTCTTGCGAGTCTCTGCGCTTCCTCAAGGACATTCCACCCTCTGGTGATCACTGATTGGAGGCTCCTCTCAGAGTCACTTTCTTGCACGGACCCAGGCCCTGATAGAACTTTCAGGACGTTCTCTTTGTCGCGCTGCTCTTTGGGGATTTGGTTCAGGAACTTCATAAACTTCGTGTAGGCATGATGGAAAGTGATGTCCGTCGTGGTCAAAGAGAGTATGCTAGGATGTCGTACCAGAAGGAACATCATGTAATCTGATATCAGTTTGCTTGCCTTGTTATGGTTTGAATCTTCACGGCATGAGTAGTTGCAGATATGAGTAGCAATGTGCCATATGATGATGCTTCTATCAAATGTCATCTTGATACTCCATTTCAACTTATCCAGAGATGCATGAATGCCGAGCGACCATTCGCCTCTTTTCGTGAAGGGTCGAAGGTCTCTCTTTGTTTCAAACTTTTCCATGTCTTCAAGCAATATTTCTTTTAAATAATTGGGAATCGGCACTAAATTCGTTTCCCAATATTTCCTGAACTTCTCGGCCATGCCGAAGAATCTGAGTATTCTGAAGAGCCAAGGCCTCTTATTACTTTGGCAGAAATCTAGAAAATTAAATTGCCGAATTGTGTTAGACCACCTTTCCTTCTTCAGAGATTGTTTGACGAGAAACTTCAGAAACTTCAACACCATTGGATTCTCAAGGTACTTAGTACTCTTTATAATCAACCAATCCGAATGGAATAGCTTCACCAACTGATAAGTTTCCAGAAACACGACTCCAATCAGCAGCCCACACGTGTAGATCACATATGGATCATGGAAGTGTTTGTAAAAGAAAAGCGCCATGAATCCGCTTAAGGTCAGGAGCAAACTGAAATAACCGATGACACGGAGTGTGATCCCAGCCTTAGTATAAAGAATTGGTGCTCTAGTGTAGAGGACATCATACATGAACCCGAGTTCCATATCGGTTGTCAAGAATACATCTTCAGGACTGTAATTGTTGATCGACATACTGTGATACAGCATGAAGAAAGGATGCTTCAGCCAGTCCATGAGGTGAGGCTTTAAGCAATCAAACCGATAATAAGCCTTCAAGAAAATTTCCAGACGGGGAACATCTTTAGGGAAGTTCATCAATGCAGAGGAAATGTCCTGTTCTTCATCAAAATCTGCTAGCTTCATGTTTGTGTTCTCGTTGTACACAGAATAGAGTCCCCACATTGTTTCTCCATACTCGATTATCCCAGCAACAAACATCGGAAGGAGCAGTATCATCCGGAGGGAGGTCTTCCAACTTCTCATTAGGATCCACACCACGAAAGAAAATGTGATGACAAGGCTCCATACACGCCTCAAGCCGAGCCGGTTGTCTTCCACTGAATATGCGGTGATGCTATCTGGATTCCCCAGCTGGAGTAAAAGTAAAGGCGCCAACAATGCTTTTAGTTCGGTATTATACTCTTCATGGGACTTGTTGAGGCTGACTGTCGCGAGCTTGCCGAGCGCAAGTGTCGCAAAATAAGAGGCAAGCAAATAACATGCCCAAATGATGAATCTGATTATCTCGGAACTCGAGATTTTTCTGCGGCTTCCTAATACAGCAAGAACAATCTGGAAAATCAATCCGAGTAATACCAGAAGCTGGATGCTCCAGTTGTCCCAGAGAGACATCATCTCCAACACCCATTCTTTTCCATGACATGCCAGATACGCTGTAATTTGACCTCCGTGAGTGCATGTTTTGTTCATCCTTATAATGACAAGTCCTAGTGAAAATATTCCGAACTTTGACTCTCAGGTGCCTTTTTCAAGCCGACAAAAGACGATCGCACCGTGAACGATTCCGCTCAGTAGCTGTAAGTTACACAGAAATGAGCCGATTGCCATCAGTGAACGGATAACATTACTATCTTGCATGTTCGTACAGTCTTTTTGCACCTTAACGCTATAACATTTTTACCCATATTTTTCCTTTAAAAAGATTCTTATACGTTCACGTACTGATGGAGTTACGCCATGTCACTAACCATTGTGCCACTAATAGACAGGGTCACCACATAGTGATCATGGTGAATTAAGGTTCCCGGTATACCTATGAAATAGATTGATGTTAATAAAATCCTTTTTGGTAAAATGTCCGAATCTAGGATGAGGAAGATTCTAGGAACCCTAGGTGGCCTTGGATCTGCAAAATTCGAGGTGCTGCAACCATAAAAAGATTACTCACGATACAACTTGTAAACCTCAAAATTTTGATTGAGATAATTGAACGTGTAACTATTCTCATTATAGTCAACCTATTCATGGTATAAACCTTAATTCAATGTGGGATTGTTGTCTACATAAAACTAACCAGATTATCTAATGATAATATAATACATATTCTCTTCCATAAGGAAAAATTACAAATTAATTCATACCGGGTGGTGGTAAATACGGAGAGCGCAAGATCCCGTTAACTCGAGTTTTATATTATTGGCCAAGTATATTAATTCTTGTCCTTATATTAAGAATGACCCTTTACACAAGGTGATCACCTTGGATGGATAAACAGAGATTTTCAAGTGCTCCGAGAGGTCCTCGTCACCCATTAGTTTTGTTGGGGGAAGCTTCGCAGAAGTTCAGTTTTCTCACAATTGGAAGAACTAAGAGAAAGCCTATAAATTGAACCCAATAACCTAGTTGATCCTACACCTTCATTCGAATGTTTAAGTCACTGAATGGATGAACTAGATACTATGAATTGCTTCTTATAGCTCTAGACATTGAATGTAGGATTTCACTTTATACACCATCATACACGTATTTAACATTTTCCCCTTTTCGTGTGAATCTCTACTACATCGGGCCAATTTGCTAGAGATTATGTAATATCACTTTGGAAAAAGGAGTCCCACATAGGAAGAATAGAAAGAAACTATTTGGTTTAGATATGAGAAGACCGACATAAGTACGACTTGAGGGCATGGGCTCAGGCTCTCAGATGGACATTGCACATTTGATTGGGGGAAAAATCTCAAACAATGCCCATCGTGACAAATGAGGCATTCAGCCTTCATCAACATTCCATTTTTATTTTACATATAAACATATTCCTTTGTTCTGTATATATTCCAATTTTTATATGTTTATGTTGTGAGAGTTTGAGAGTTAGTATGAAAGTGATTTCGCACTCCTTTTAGCTGAACTATTCTGATCTAAGAGGAGAGTGATGGAGACAGAAAATCTAGCATCAAAGTTCAATTCCATAATAAAGAAGTCATCAAGTTGGATCGTTTTGATGGGAAGAACTACACGAGATCTAAAGACAGATGATTTTCCTCACTGCTTTGAAGGTCTACTATGTGCCCGATACGAATTTGAACCTGTAGCTAAAAGCACAACCGGATGGCTCTGAAAGTGTAAAAACCAAGAAAGCGGCGGCAAAGGCCAAATATTATAATAATGAACTGGTCTGTTTTGGACATATTCTGAATTCATTGACCAACCGTCTGCATGATCTTTATTGGAATATGAAGTTGTCAAGGGAAATCTGTATTCATCGGAAATCAAGTCCGTGAACGAGAAACGAGGTACGAGTAGGTTTTTGTCATTGAGGTGAACGACTTGCCAGATCAAGTACACGAAGTGCAAGTTGCTATTCCTGGTTCTCTTCAAGTAGGTATGGTTCTATCTGAGCTTCCTTCTTGCATTCCCAAGAAACATATTTGATAGAGCAACGCACTACACATTTGTAGCTTAAGGCAGAAAATCTTGCAAGCGTTGCAATGTTTTTGAGTTAGAAAGTGAACGTTGTGAACCACATTGGTTCTGGTTCAAGAAAGTCTCCGAATTTTTTCAAAAATCCAGGAAAAAAGGGAGTTGATTCGACAATTCCAAAATTGTGAAGAAAAATAGGGCTTGCTTTCATATTGGAAAGAAAGGGCACTACGTTAAGGAATGTACGCACCAAAATGCTACAAAAGATGGTGAATTTGGTTCTAAAATTAACAACAATGCGAATCTGGTTGAGAATGAATCTTGTGAACTTATTGCGGTGGTGTCCGAAATGGAGATAGCTATGGCTGCTCCGATCAAATTTTTGGATTGGTGGCTACATTTTGGCGCAACCATTTTGTTCTAGATCATGATGAGGTTGGGAATTTCAAGAATGGTGTGTTTCTTGGCAAGGGATATTCTTGCGACGGCACGCTCAAGCTGAGTTATAACGAAATAATTAGTTCGTTTGCTTACACCGTCGAGTATTCTTCTTCTATATGGCATGTTAGATTAGAACAACTTAAATTAGCGTTCGCTAAAATATATGAAAAGCATGGATAAAGCATGTCAAAGTAGTCATGTTGACAAAAGTCGTAAAAATAATTTTGAAATTTCTTTTTAGGGAAATTGACATTGTAAACTAACATGTATATTGAGAGCCAACTGTTTGGTAATTGTGTATAATCTTTTGACATTGTAAACTAACATGTTCCTTTGTTTAAAAAATATGTTCTGATTTTCTTAGAAACATCATTTCAACTGTTGAAATCACTTTAAGATGATGTTATGATCATGACTGGTGAATCACCACCATCAATGTTACTACCCTAGATAACGAAAGGATCGATTCTTGCTTATATTTTTGTTTTATGCGCGATCAGCTCTATGCAAAAACTTGGACAAAAGATTATACTGTACTTTGAGAAGGTTACGCGTGTTATGCACATACTCAATCAAGACTAGCAAGTAAAGTAAAACTAAAATGCAATCAAGATACGCAAATATAAACTGGAAAGAAAGATGGAGAGAGGGAGAGATGTTGGGGACGTACCTACTCGAGTCGAGGCCCAGCTTGAATGCGACGAGCACCACTTCCGCTCAACTGCAGAAACTAGGGCAGTTTTCGATACCGAAAGCAACCGATCAGGAAAGCCTTAAATATGTACTTGTCCTCCGATGTTTCCACGCCCAGAAACGTTCCTTTCTTAAGAGTCGTGATGAAGTCAAGCATCTGCCGACTAATTAAAGAATAATCGGCAATATTCGTCACGTTAGCCTTATCTAACACGTTGATCATGAGAATAAGGAAGTGTTCATGCTTGCGTGGCGACGCTTGTAACTTTCCTTATTCACTTTTTACGCATGCTGTTGGCAACGGTAATTAAGTAAACCGTACGAGTTTGTCCTCTCTCTGTAGCAGATTCCCCAAGGCCACCGACAGACTCTTTCACTTTTTGTTGAGGCGCCGAAAGGAAAGAGAAATGAAACGAACAAAAAATAAACTAAAACAATGATGCCATTGATTGGTGTTGTTATCGAGACGTAAATGAGAATCATGTTAGAAAAATATAATATCAGAGAATTAGTATGGTAGATAGTAATTAATATGTCTTAATTTACTCATAATTCACAGATTTAAATTTTTAAGTGAAGATAAGTTGAATTGAATATCATAATTATCTTGGATTTCTATTGCATGCTCCTAACAGTTGTCTCGTAGGGAAGATATGTAATAGGGATTAGGGTTTTAATTGCTACCGAATGTTTATCTGGTTTAATTTCTAGTATTATTTTTTGATCTAATTTAAGTAAATTCGGGGAAGCAAATGATACAAAATTCACAAGAAAGAAAATGGTTAAAAAAATGTCACGTCAATATTTTATTTGCCAAAATTATAGCATTAATAGAGAGACTTGATTGCATCCATTTGATAATATTTAGAATTTAATTGTACTTTTTGAAAGTTGTAGGACTCCATTGCAGTTCCACAATAAGTTGTAAGACTTTTGGTGCACTTGTTTCTTATATATATTATCAAGGTACAATTTTCACAAGCACCTTGTAATCTCACTTCTAATCTAGTATCCATATTTATGTTAAACATGATCATACACATACCTTCCAACCTACATACATACACATTTACGTGTGAACTTTATCTATTCATTTGCATTTCATAGACCCTTTAGCATAATCGTATATATAAATATTTTAAATTTCAGTATTGTTCTTGAACTATGTGAATGCTATAGTTTTTCTAATAAGTTTTGATAGAGGTTATGAAATGGAATAGTATATTATAAATCTTAAAACTTGTCTTCGAAGTGCAGTTAACCATCCAAACACTGCTGATGATCTCCCCTGTGTCCACAGTACTTTCCAGCCCTATCGCGAGTATTCGCGCTTCCTCAACAACAAACCACCCTTTGGTGATTACTGGTTCAAGGCTCCACTTTAAGCGACTTTTTTTTGCACATGCTCTGCTCCCGATAGAATTTCCAGGATGTTCTCTCTTTCGCGTTGCTCTTGTGGGATTTGCTTCAAGAACGTCTCGGACTTCGAGTAGACGTCACCATGTGTGATCTCGGCCATGGTCAAAGAGAGTATGTGAGGATGTTGTACCAGAAGGAGCATCATCTAATTTGATATCAGTTCACTTGCGTTCTCACGGTTTAAATCTTCATGGCAACGAGGAGTTGCCATATGAGGCCCACGTCTATCAAATGTCATCTCGATACTCCATTTGAGCTTATCCGGAGACGTGCGAATGTCGACTGACCATTTGCCTCTTCTCGTGAAGGGTCGATGGTCTCTCTTTGTTTCAAACTTTGTCCATATCTACAAGTAATAATTCTTTCAAATAGTTGCGAATCGACACTTAATTCGTTGCCTGATATTTCCTAAACTTCTCGGCCATGCCGGAGAATACGAGGATTCTGAAGAGCCAGGGCCTCTTATCACTTTGGCAGAAATCCAGAAAATTAAATTGCCGAATCGTGTTAGACCACCTTTCCGTCTTTAGCGATCGTTTGACTAGAATCTTCAGAAACTTCAAGACCATTGGATTTCCATGGTGCTTTGTGTTGGGAGGGTCCACCTGTAAGGACCCGAGCCTATCACTGTGTAATATTGTTCACTTTAGGCCGAGGCCCGCACGGCTTTGTTCTTTGGGCTTCCCCCAAAAATGCGTTACACAGGTTATAGAACCCAAGCTTTATAAACTAGCCCAAGACTCCCCCCTAAGCGCCTAGGCGATGTGGGACAAGAGACGCGCCCCTCCCTACTCACGTCCAGGGACTCTACCCCATGCACCGCCGCCTAGGCTGTCATAATCTCCCCCCTTCGGGCACAGGGTCCTCGCTGGGCACAAGACCCACCTCCATGGCCATCCTGTGGCCCCACATGTGGTCGGGGCTGTCACAATCTCCCCCCCTCCCCTTCGAGCACAAGACCCACCTCCATGGCCATCTTGTGGCCCCACATGTGGTCGGGAGTCGACTTTGATACCATTTGTAAGGACTCGGGCCTATTACTGTATAATATTTGTCCGTTTTAGACTGAGGCCCACACGGCTTTGTTCTCTGGGTTTCGCCCAAAAACGCGTTACACAGGTTACAAAACCCAAGCCTTATAAACTAGCCCAGGACTCCTCTCTAGGCGATGTGGGACAAGAGATGCGCCCCTCCCTGCGCACGTCCGAGGACTCCGCCTTGTGCACCGCCACCTGGGCCGTCACACCTTTAACCTTCGGCACTGTGACTCAGCCATTCGTGTGAACCTAAACCAACTTATGATCAGCTTTAGCTATGAATAGAAAAATTTAAAAATTGTTTCTTGCAAGTATTCGAATCAACCTAATAGCAGGCAAGTAGGTTGACGTGTATTTTCAATTTTGATGGCCAATTCTAAGACTAGCAGAAATAATACATCCTAATGAATTTAGCTACAATGCCTACAACGATATTATGCACATTAGAGTGATCATGGCAGCAATCATGAGCTCTGTTGCATAGCTCGGCCATGGCCCCAGGAGTTCTATAGTACAGCTCAGAATTAGCCACTAGGGTGACGCAAGCTCTGATGCAAAGCTTGGCCATGGCAACATTGGAGATGGGATGGCGGCCACAAACAAGGGAGCCCCCTCCCACCCATGCTGAACTCTATCTGTGTTTTTTTTTTATAAAAATTTTAATTGAAATTAATTAATTTTTAAAAATCAAATTCAGGCCAAAACAACGTCGTTTTGGTTGAGTCTAAGCTGACTCAGCTTTTTGGCAAGCCAGGTCAATAATTTATATTATTAAACAATGCCATGTAGGATTTTTGGGCCCAATTGCCGGACTTGGCACTAAAATATTCCACTTTTCTTAAAAAAAAGACATTTAAGTATATCTTTTGGAAGTTTTATATCAAAGTGTCCACTTGTATCAAGTTTTGGCACTCCAACCGATAATTTAGTGATTATTGCGTCTAGAGAATAGTAACTGATTATTGCTCATATCAACATACAAAGAAATAAATTCATGGCTTTACAACCTCCACAGCAACCGGTCAGGGCATTGATGTATGTCCAGCTAAAAAAATTGAGATCGCATTCTATCAAGTTGGTGCAAATTGCTCTGAATCATATCTATCTGCTTAGGATAAATGATTGGACCTAACCGATTATTGGCCATTGCAAGGTATTTCATTGGTCTCCAAGTAATCAGGTCTTCACGCTTGTGCTGCTGAAAAAAAATAAAATTCCTGGCCCTAGAATTAAAACGGCTTGTTCTGCGTCATGTGTTGCCGCCGTAAAAGAATTAATCAGACATAAACTAATTATGACGAACAAATAAAAAGCAGAAGGGATAGAAATGCAAACAAGAAGAAAAAGCTTTAAAGGTGTCAATGAGGAGAGGATTATGTCCAGGCGTCTGGTTCTTATAAGCCCATAGTAAACACAACCAATAAGCACCAATTCACTATTATAATTATTAGATGTCCCGCTATTGACTGATTTTCTCACTTGTCTGAAGATTCAGTCTCGAGTCGGCCAAGAAAATAAGCAATCCGACGTTAATACCATATCTTGAGTCTAGAATTTAATCGGACATGTGATGAGAAGTCAAGAGATCAACAAATGATTAACCAAATTACGGGGAATCAATTTGCATACCAGCAGAAGAGAGAACGGATAAAAGGAACAAGCGGAAAGAAAAGAAACTCGACGATTGAATACACCATGTCTGGTATGATATGATGTACAATTTGAGAAGATAATAAGATCTCTAAGCAAGTGGTTTTATATTCAATGGCAACATGCCATCGTCTCTGCATTCATATACCAATGCTGTTGAACTGGTCCTCCGTCTCGTGAGAAAGGAGCTACACGTGAGTAGTTAATAAATTATCCAACATTCTTACGTTTTTTTTTTTTTTTTTTGGTCATACATTCCTTTCTTACATTACAGACCAACTCAAGCACTTGATTTGTCAGAGTAATAAATAAATTATTCAAGATTTTCACAATAATAGTCATATTATATGTAACTCGTGACTATGAGGACAAGTAAGCGTTTGTGCTTGCTTAACGCTCGCAGCTTACCTTCACCACTTTTTGCTGCGCATGTGCCCTTGATTAATTATCCTATGCTTTGCTTTTGACTATTAGTTCTTCCTCTCTTTTTTAGCAGATTCCCCAAGGCCACCAGCTAGCTCTTGAGTTTTCTGTACAGGTGAAAGAAAAGGGGAAAGAAAACAAACGAAAAGAATGTTGCAGTAATTAGTGTTGTCTATCGTTTGACATCGATGGACCATCAACAGACCAATTCTTTGTTGCAAAAATAAGTAATTGAATAATAAAATAAACAAAAGGAAGGAATAAAATGAACAATATTAGATTTATGTGGTTCGATTGGTGTGACCTATATCTACAAGAAAAACAATATATTGTTTCATTGTAGATCAAGTAATACAACGGAAATTATTACCACACTTGAGACACTTGAACACTTTTCCTGTTTTCTAGCCTCCAATTATATTTAATAACACAAAAAATTTAGTCATTGCAATTTCTCACGAAATAATCTCATAATCTTACAAATGAATAAACAAAATGTCACATACAATTGGCTTCAATACTTGCAAATTGCTTCAAAATGTAATTCACAGGGAAGTAGCCTCTTGGATACTCTTCACAAAGAAGACTCACATATTATATAGAAAAAAATATGATTCAAATTAAGAAATCTACTCAAACTAGGAACTTCCTGTGTCAATCAAATTTCCTTTACCGAGTCAAACTTGAAACATATCTTTAACAAACTCTTGCTTGGCTTGGCATTTGAGGTAATTTTAAATCTCATCATTTGAAACTGAACTTGCTACTGCTCTCCCACAACCTCTCGTGGGCTCAACCTCCAATGAGATCTTCCAAGTTCAAGCCTTGCTTGAATTTCACCATAACTGTGGACCTCACTAGAACATTAACTTTGCTTGCATCTTTAGCTAATGCACAAGGATTCTCAAACATAATCTTCTCTATAATAGATAAAACAAAAACAAAATTATTGTTGCTCATGAAGTAACTTCTCAATCTCACAAAGGAATTATACAACATCTTATCAACAAGATTTTATTGGCTTTAACACTCATGAATTGCTTCAAAGTGTAATTTATGAAGAAGTAACCTCTTCGATACTCTTTACAAAGAAGACTCACTACTTGTAAAGAAAAGAATGTGATCCAAAATATGAAATGTCATACCCCTACCCTCAAGCACATGACAACCCCTATTTACTTGTGGTCAAAAGAGTGCAACGTCTCAGGACGCGTCACCGACCATTCTTTTTATCATTTAAATATGCGCATGCGAAAACAAATATTAAACCCCAATCAAATATCAATGAAATGAATAGTCAGAAATATAGACAATTCAAAATGATTTTGTTTAATCCTTAAGAATGAGCACATGTGCAACCCTATCCTTGAGCACTATTCCAACAACCATCAAAAGATATAAGGCAAAAATTGGTCAATCTACTTCCTTCCTTATCCTTAGGATTCGAGGTCTAGTCAGTCCAAAAGTCCATAGCCAGGCACGTCCTTCAAAGACTTGAAAATGGTTAAACTACAATTAGTGAGATAAAATCTCAGTAGGTTAAAGCACTAAGCCTCGACTAGGACCAATTCGCCTCGGAGGTACCTAATATGCACATCCTCATAATAACAACCGGTAATCAAATCTAATCACAAGCAATCTTATCTCGCGGCTGCACATACCCTGCACGATATTAATCACACGGGCTATAAAAAGGCAAACAAATACTCACATAATTAGTCCATGCGTATAGTAGTCATGCGTGTTCTAATTATGCACCCCTGTGTAAACACGCATTAGGGCTTTATCATTTTTCCCCGTGTAAGCACGTATTAGAGCACAACCACCTCTATTTCCCCGCGTAAGCACGCATCAGGGCTCTATCCCTTTCCCCACGTAAACATGCATCAGGGCACAAGTAGTCACACGAGCACACGGCATACAAATCCATATAATTCTCAAAGCGCTCGCATCACTATCTGCATGAGATCCACATACGATGTAGTTAATGTCCCATATTTTATCTGTAAATTGACATATTGCAATAATCCACCCATAAGCTATTCCTGTAAAGAAAGTATACATAATTCTCAAGATATACAATTTTCAATTAATAAGGCACATGCATACAATTAGCACATCAGTCAATCGATATCCCGTATAATATTCATCTTGCAATAATTCGACAATCGATAATTTTCGTAAATCAAAATTTACCATAATTACTTATCAAGAAGGTAATTAATTTAAACACGGAAAACTATCATAATTAATAATTATTAAAAATAATAATTACCACTAAATTAATCACAATTAATTATTACCAAATAATAATTAATTATTAAAAAAATAATAAAAAAATATTTAATTATTTTCGGAATAATTAAATATAAATAATTAATATAAAATCTAATAATCATATAATTAATCCAAGTTACGATTAGGCTCTAATTGTTTAATGATGGCAAAGGCACGGCTGCGACGGGGCGGCAAGACGGACGCCTCCGATGTGTCAGGACGAGGCGGCACGGTGCCGATTCTTGGCCGGGAACACACTTCCCGTTCGGCCAAGGGGGAACCCGTGAGAGAGAAAGATGAATGGCGCGGCTCCGGCGGCTGAGGTGGTTCGAGGCGGCCCGCAGCCGACTCTCACTGACGGCTGAAGGCGGCTGGACAGCGACGGGCGTGGCTGGACGGCGACCAAGTGGTCCGGCCGTGCGCAGCCAAGAGAACGAGGCAGGAGGGAGCAGCAGAACAGCTGCGGCCGTTGGGGCTTGGCGGACGGCGGTCCCCAGGTGGCGCGGCGACAAGCAGATGGAGGCGGTCGACAAGCCGGCGGCAAAGCAGAAACGCAGCAGCAGTAGCAGAGTCGGCGACCGTTTAGAAGAAGAAGAAGAAGAAGAGCTGGACGTGCTTCAGCCGGAGAGAGAGAGAGAGAAATTTTTGAAAAGTCAAAGGTGGGAGAAAGGACAAGGCAGGTGGGGGCACGGGTGGTGCAGAGGAGAAAAAGGAAAAAGAGAGGGATGGAGGGGACGTGAGCGTGCGGTAGCAGGGGGAAACGCGGGAAGAAGGGGAAAAAAAGGAACAGGGGAGAGAGAGAAATGGGGAGATGCGCACGTGGGGAAAAAGGAAGAAGGGAAAAGAAAAACGGCGAGGTTCCTATTTAAATTTTCGGCTCGGCGATGTTTTTTGAGTACTTGAAAATTTTTGGAAAATAATGAGGTTAAAGTTTACAATTTAATCCGACATGCGAAAAGTCCGATAATCAAATTTGGATAAAAAATCATGATCGAGTTAATCAATTGCAATTTTAATGTATCTCAGACTAACGGGCGGCTTTTAAGACTCACGCGTGTGCACGAGTTCTTAGTAGATTTTCCCCTTCGGTTAGTATATCGTGAGTGATCAGTTTAGAGCGAAACTTAGCTAAGAGTGCAATGACGAAACATTCATAATTAAAGCTCAAAATAGTTCGAAAACTTCCAGAATGTCACATGAAAATTACTCAAACTAGGAAACTTCTTACTTGGATCAAATTTCCTTCGTTGGTTCAAATTCTAGACATATTTTTGACATTTCCCATGCAGAATGGATGTACTAGAGAGATTAAGATATGATTAGTTTTTTGATTGTACGATCAAAATTAAGGTCGTAAAATGTGCTTTGATTGGTGCTTTTGGTATAATAATCGGCACACTCGTTGCAGTTTATCTAAGAAAAGAAGTCACGCTTCAGGCTTCAATCTTCAATTGAGCCAGTTTTATTTCATAAATGAACCAAGTGAAATATTAAAAACAATATTTTTCTCCTTTGTCAAATTTCTTATTTTATGACTTTCGATCAAAATAAATAAATAAAATTCTTCGTTTATGAGATGGTCCCATATCTTGCTCTTGCCTTGATTCGTCAGGATCGTTGATTAGTTGGTAATTGATCATTTATTTTAATTTATTAGTACCATCTGGATAATAAACAAAGACGAGAACATAGTCTATTATTATCTGTTCAGAAAGTTCAATAGTTCAGATGCAAGAGTTCATTGTTTATATGAAACTTGTGGTAAACCTTGGAGAAAATATAAGATGAATAAATTCCCTCATAATAGCCATTTTAAGAGCTAATTAATAAGGTGCAAGTTCATTCTTTATTCCAAGTCTGCGTACACACCATATATAGATGATAGAAAAGATAAAACAAATATATTTCTCGGACTTATCATTTTAAAAGCCAATCATAAGATAAATAAGTGGGCATTCGTTCTTATTTTGTGACTTATAAATAGAAATCAATTCAAAAAATTAACAATCTTCAGTCCATGCATCACACGGGTCTTCCATACGTTCGGATGTGTATGTTTACATATATTCAATATTTGATATTCTATGAGAACTATATACATAAATATACACACATTAGATGATCTTGACAGAGCATCGTTAAGAATTTTTTGAAATGCTATAGAAAATAGAAATCTACATCACAAGCACTTTCTAGCATCACTTTTAATCTCTATATAAGGGGTCTATACCATTAATAACCACTAATTATTATTCATGACACATTTACCACAAACTAATTTTCGTCTAATAAACAAAATCCAAACTAGTACCTCTGACCCAAATCTGCCATTTGATTTTATCTAACATCTCATTAAAATGCATATGTGACACGTAGTAGACAACTGCAAGATAAATCGAATGTGGAGAATGACAAATCCAATGTAAGAAAATTCACATGTGTTGGCAATATACACATCTTATCAGAGGGTGGACTTGGGTTAGGATATACCCTTTTTTTCGGATTTTTTTGTGGGAAGAAAATTAGTTTGGGGTAGATGTCTCTTAAAGGTACCAACTTGAAAATTTTTTGTGAAATAAAAATTAGTTTGGAGGTAAATGTATCTTGGAAAATCAATTTTGTAATTTTAAATGATATTAACTCATATATAGTTGAATAATACTATGCGTGTGTTGCAACATGTGACACAATCATGCACGAGCTTTATCTATTCATTTGTTTTTAAAGCATTGGAATACCATATGGATTGCAATGAGTTTTGATCAATCACTATTATTAATTTGCATCAATTACCATCAATATGGTTGGTTTAGTGATAAAAGGGTCATTTGGTTTAAATAGGGTCATGTGCTCAATTCACATCATGAGCAAACTTTCAAGTGATTGGTGTTGCACCGCCGAGCTATGACCGATCTTGTGTGAAAAGACTTACTAGTTGCTACCATCTTGGTAGGACTACAGTAACAGGCTCGCCAATTTCGGCCTTTTGATAACAAATGGTGTGAAGAAACTATATCTCAAACCAAATATCCACAAAGGTTGTGCGACCATTTATAATAATGCTCACAAAGGGTTGCTGCTTTTAATTCCCCCTACTTATAGAAAATAAATTGCACCAATTTAATTTTGAGACAATTCTGCCAATATTTCTGGAACTTGTGCCGATTATTGAAATGCAAGGTTCATTTGAGTATTCAAACTTGCATGGAAAATGAAAATGAGGGATTTTATTAGCTCCATCTATTTTTCCTCCTCCTATCTTATAAATTTTTTAATCATGTCCCTTGCCTTCCAAAAGTGTGACGTGGATAAAATTTCTTTCCAAAATGAATGTCTTGATGGAACCCGTCGTGGGCAAAACCCAAAAACAAAGCAAAAAGAAGAGAAGAATCCTCTCGCTCGTTCCACGCGTTAAAGGAGGCACTCATGCCACTGTCCCTCTTCCTCTTTTAGCAACCCTGACCATACCGTTGATTGAGGAAGATGAAGCATTTGTTGAGGAAGCTCCGCATAGGCGGTGGAGGTCTACATGAGCACCACAGGCTAGGCGAGACCCGATTTGGGTTGAGCCCTAATTTGGCCGCCAGCCCCTCCTACTGGTCCTGAATCCTACGCCGTTGCCGTGGTCAAATTCCCGAACAGTGGGGAGGATCATGGTTGAACCAGCGGCGGAGCCCAATGCCTGAGAGTTCACCCAAAAGACCAAAAACAGAGGAAAAAGTAAAAGAAGAAAAGGACCAGTTCCGGGGCCAGTAGGAAACGGCATTAACAGGAGCCTACCCAATATAGACCGTAATCCTTAATTTTCACGTTTCATTTTCTTTTACGAACGATATAAATTGATTGCAGGATCATTCAACGGCATATGGTTTTCACTGTTAACCAATAAGCAATTTTTTTTCCTTCTGTATTCCTCTTTTTTTACAAGATTATAAACACACATATATACATCGATGTGAGCCACCATAGAATCTCCTACAAATCACGAGACACACACACACACATATATATAGAGAGGGACCTTAAATAGAAAAATTCTCCTATTGATGCCCTAATTGACAGCTCATGTTAACACTCTCCCTCAAGCTGGTGAGAACATATCTTTGATACCTAGCTTGACAAGTGAGCTGTGGAATGCTCAACTCAATATAGCCTTTGTAAGTATGTCCGTCAACTAGTCTTCAGATTTGATAAATGAAAACCTCACCACCTTATCATCTAGATTTTGCTAGATAAAATGCCTATCAACTTCAACATGTTTAGTGCAGTCATGTTGAACCGAGTTGTGAGAAATCTGAATCATGGCCTTATTATCACAAAACAGCCGCATTCCTAACTTGGGTGGAAAACCAAGTTCTGTCAACAACTTCTTTAGCTACAAAAGCTCACATAGTCCTTTAGCCACCCCTTGAAACTCGGCTTCAACACTCGACAAAGCTACCACTTTCTGTTTCTTGCTCCTCCATGTAACCAAGTTTTCTCCCACAAATGTGAAGTAGCCTGGCGTCGATCTCCTATCCGAGGTATTACTAGCCCAATCAGCATTCGTAAATCCTTCAACCTCATGGGATTATTCTTTACAAAGAACAGTCCTTTCCTTGGTGCTGACTTCAAGTAGCGTAAAATCTAAATTACATCATTCATATGCTCTTTACTAGGAGCGTGCATAAATTGACTTACAACTCCTATAGCATATGCAATGTTAGGCCGAGTGTGTGATAGATAATTTAGTCTCCCTACTAACCTTTGATATTGATCCTTATTGGTTGATGCCCGATTAGGAAAATGTCCAAGTTTATAATTCTATACTATAGGGGTATCAACAGGTTTGCAATCCAACATCCCCACCTCAACCAACAAGTTCAACACATACTTCTGTTGAGATAAAAATATACCCTCCTTTGATCTGGCCACTTCAATACCCAAAAAATATTTTAGGCCCCCAAAGTTCTTCATCTCGAACTCATTTGCCAGTTCCCTTTGAAGTTTTGTGATCTCCTCAAGGTCAACCCCTGTGATGATCATGTCATCTACATATTGTCACGCTCCAACTCTCGAGCTCGCGGTAATCCCATTTCACTTGAGGCTTAACTGTACATGTCCCATGTACTATCGTCGATCAATTTATTTTATCTAATAGTTAAGCACATGCGTAAATGAATAACTCCCAAAACATAAACAATAGGAATAGCAGCAACAACAGCAGAGGAAAGACCAATACTATTTTATTTATCTGAATGTTAACCTGTACACCAGCAAATATATACACGCCTTACTATAGGCGATATGCTAAAGCCTACTAAAAAAGGAACCGGCCTACTTGTTGACACATAAATTTTGGCGATTTGTTTAAGTGTTTATTAATTGCATTGAAAAATTAGAGATTAATTTCTAACCCCTAACAAAATATTTTCATTAAAATTGCATCGTATATAGACATCAGGAGCACTTGTATCATTAGTTTTAAAATTTATAAAAAAAATTAAAATTAAAATTATTAAAAATTAATTTTTTAATTTCGAAATTAAAAAGAAGAAGAAGAAGAGGGTCCGGCCGGGCCGGGTGGGCTGGGCCTGCCCGGCCCCTTTCTTTTCTTTCTTTTCCCCCCGCATGGGCTCGGCCCACTCCCCTTTTTTCTCTTCTTCCTCAGCCCGGCCCACCTAATCTTCTCCTTTTTCTCTCCTTCTCCCACGCGCGAAGCAGCGACTTGCAAAAGGAAGAAATAAAAAATAGAAGCAAGTTGCAGCATGGGGAGCAAGAGATAGGGATGGAGTAATCTGCAGGCCAGACGATAGAGGTTAGGTCGGTTAGCAGACTGGCAAAGCAAACCGGACACGCCTGCTAGGGGGAATAAGGGGTTGGAGCAGAAGAAAAAAAGGAGGAGAAGGAGAAATGGAAGTGAGGGCAGGGGCAAAATAGAAAAAAAACTAAGAGAGAGAGAGAGAAGGGAACCCAGCGATGAGCTCGAGGGAGCGAGGAAAGCCTGGTTCCTCGCTCAACCGAGAGTGCTCGAGAGAGAGAGACCGAGTGTAACATCCTGAGAATCGACCCCATTTTAGGATTTTATAAAATGGCAATATTAATCGAAGGCCTAGTCAGTACAAAATTTCTGAACTGTGTGTTCGTGGGATAATAGATTACAGGGAGGTGTCGATAGGAAATGATTCGCGTACGACTCGCAATTTCGATCAGGAACAAACCCTTCGACCATGAGGACCTGGGAGGGAACGATATCCTCTAAGTACTAGACGATTAAGGAAACGGAAATAAATCAATTCGGCAGAAGTACGAAGTCGATCTGCGGGTGATTTCCGCACGACTTCGATACGAACTACGAACGATAGTAAACCAAATCCTTTTCATCTGGTACTCGGGATTATCAATTGAGCCCCTGGGATCACACGACAATCGAGGGACGTCCCTGACTCAAGAATTGATGTTAACGTGGATCAAGGAATGATTGACCACAGGTCAAAAGTGAGGAAAGTCCAAAAAGGGCGCCCAATAATCCAAATTGTACTACGGTCGTAATCGACTCAATTTAGCCCCGATTTTTAATCAGATTTTGGGAACCAACTTCTTAGTAATATCAAGACTAAATATTTGGATGTCGCCTCATTTATTTTTGGAATTTTCCGTTGGACGTGGAAGTGTCGGAAAAAGGAAAAATTGGACCGGGTTTTGGGCCCGCGGGTGGGCCGGCCCAAGACCGGCAGCCCAATGGGCCTTGCGCCCATCCAGCTCAGCCCAAAGGGGGCCCAAGCTGGCCCAAGTTCCTCTCCCTCCTCAGCCCATGGACTTCTCTCTTTTGGCCTTTTCCTTTTGGGCATTGTTTTTGTTTGTTTGTGCTTGTTTTTTATTGGTTCTTGAAGCAAGTGGCAAGCCCACTTGCCTTGGCTTCTCTTTCAAGTTTCCAGCAGCTTTCTCTCTCCTCCTTTCTCCCCAAATTCGTTCAGCATAGCAGCCCCTCTCTCTCTCTCTCTCTCTCTCCCTTTTTCCCTTCCTTTTCTCTTCCATTTCTGTTGTTTCTTGCTGTCCTTACTGTTTTCCAGCCGGAAAACAGCCTTGCTGCCGTCACCGAAGCCGCCACCACCACCCATAGTGTAGGCACGGAAGTTAGGAAGCTAGCCGCACACCCCCGGTCACCTCTGGTCGCCCCGGACTGCTCGTTTCGGCTTTTTTTGCTCAGCTGCACCGGTTCCGCGTGAACAGTAACTCCGGATTGTTTTGGCCCGTTTCGACCATCGTTCGTCGTCCGTTGTCATTCCTGAGCTTACCCTTTGTAGTCCTCGTTCCCCTCTACGCGCTGGTGTTGCTGGATTTCTGATCCAAGTAAGTTGATTCCTTAATCCTTGTTTAGGGGTTAATCTTGTTTTAGGGGTAATTAGTGTATTTGTTTGTTTGTGTTTAATTAGAGTTAATTAGTGGATTAGTATGGCTAATTAGACTGATTGAGATTAGTATTTTTACTAGAGTTAGTGTTAAAGTAACTACAGTTAGTTTTAAAAGTAATCAAGGTTAAAAGTTAATCATGGTTAAGTTAAATTAACTAGGGTTGAGTTAATTTTGTAACCATGGTTAGTATTAATAATAATAATAATTTTTGGATTAAATAATAATTATCTATTTTTTGGAATTATTAATTAATTAAATTAATTTATAATTTCGAATTATTATTAATAATATTGTTATTACTATTCATTTCTGAAAATTAATGATTTTTGGGGAAAATAATTAATTGTGATTATTTATAGGAAATGATTTTAATTGAGTAATTTTGTGGGAAAATTTCTATGGCCTAATTTTCTAATGTCAATAGTATTTATATATAACGTTATTAAATGACATTGGTTTATTAAAGAAGGGTTTTATTAAATGGAATTATTTGGATTGGAAAATAATTATAAGTATTTTGTGGGAGTTAAATTATTTATGGGAATGGTTGATTCTCACGTGCTTATTTATTATTGAACTTTGAGACATGTAATTGAGTACCGATAATTATTGCGGTACATGATTACTTTGGAAAAAGTATGCAAGTGTTATAATGTTAATTGGTCGGAATTGATTGTCAGATTGTGACTTGAACTGCTGATTGTTGCAACTTTCGTAAATGATTGGACTAATGCTGTTGTGCGTGATTGCTGGACACTATTGCATTTCATTATATGTGTGCCAACTGCAAAAGCATGTTGCGTGAGCACGAACTGTATGTGCATTCACGACCGAGCAAAGAAATGAACGAATTGATTGATGAAGTGTTGCATGGTCACATTAAGAGGAGAGCCCGGCATTACCGGAAGACCGCCAATTCTTATGGGGTTGTGCCGTGGCCGTTTGATCGCCTGACTTCGGTCGGATGCCTTACAGAGAGGGTTACTTGTGGGGCTGCGGTAGTGGGCGGATCCCGAGCCTTTGTCGGTTGCGGGGCTGCGATAGTGGGCGGGTCCTATGCTTCTTTAGGAATGCCGTCTTGGGAGTGAGCCCTTGACATTGCCGTGCCTTGAGGTAAAGAGGATGAAGCTGGCTTGGCCAAGAACCGCCAACCATAAGGTTGTGCCATGGCCTAGGAGGAGGGGTTGTAATAACTGGAGCATGTGTGGGTGTGAGACATGAGAAAGCTGTGTGCGATGCTCTGATTATTTGCATGCTCTTAATGTCGTGATGATTTAACTGACAGTTTCTGCAGGTCGCGTGTGCCAAGGCTAGATAAGGTTGCCTGTGGTTGTGCTTGATTATTAAACTATCTTCTAGGTTATCTGTTTGAGGTGGTGTTGGATAATTTGATGAATTAGGTTGTATGTTAAACTCCCGAGGCGAGCGAAGTTCCTAACCGAGGCTTTGGGCTTTAACTTGCTGAGTTTGTCTCAACCCGTCATGGTTAACCTTTCCAGGCTCTAGATGATGCAGTACTTGAGGATCGAAGAGAGCGATCCCATCGAGGCCAGCGAGTAGGCACTTGTGCAGTGTTAGGTTAGCTAGGTCGGTCCCTTTTTTAGTAGGCTTTAGCTTATCGCCTGTAGTAAGGCGTGTATGTATTTGCTGGTGTGTTGGCTAACCTTCAGATATATAAAATACCGTTTGTCTTTCCTTTACTGCTGTTGTTGCTCCCTGTTCTTTGGTTTGGGAGTTGTTCATTTCCATATGTACTTAATTACAAAATAAAATGAATTGGTCGACGACAGTACTTGGGACGTCGTACAACTAGACCTCAGCTGAAATAGGGTTGCCGCGAGCTCGAGAGTCGGGGCGTGACATCGAGAGACCAAGAGACCAAGGAACCGAAAAAATAGAAAAAACAGAGGGGGAAAAGCGAGAGCAGAAAGAGAGACAGACCGGAGACAAGAGAGAAAGGGAACCGAAAGGAGAAGGCAAGCTCAAGGGAGAGGTCAACCGTTGCCGGAGGCCCGTCCACTGCCGTCGTCCGCTGCAGCTCGTCCTCGAACGAGGTAGGTCTCCCTGACTCTCCGTTGTCCCATTTCTGGAGAATGCCGGGGCGGAGTTCGCGGCCGACCAACTCGCGCAAGCTCCAGCCCTCGTCGCACTTGCATTTTGTTCCCACGTTCCTTGTAGGTCACATCCGCAGACCCCTAAAGCACGTTCGAGGCTCAGTTGAGCCGAAAACCTCTGAATTTGGTAGTGCCCGTTAACTGTTTGACGAAATGCCTCACTGAATAAACCGAACCCAACCCTCGACCGAAGCTCAGCTTTCGATTTTTCTTGCGTTGTTTGAGGTTATACCGTTGGTATGCACCATTTTAGCCATTTTCCTAGCTTTTCGATAGGTTATTCCATGTCGTTTGGGTGGTCGAAGTGAGTATCCCGCCGGAGTCAACTCGGTGACCCTCAGATGCCGGCCAGCTGTCAGCCGGCAGCGCTCGGCGTTGGTCAGACGAAACAATTGACGTCGGACAATTGTATAGCGACCTCCTGAAGGCTAGCAAAGCCTTACGGTTACGGCGACGCCGGCTCCGTTTTGTTAAAAAAAGGAGTTGCAAGAGCTCCGGTGAAGAAGAAGAAGGCGTCGGCCATGCATGCAGAAGAAGGAGAAGGGGACCAAAATAATAAAATAAAATAAAAATAAAAATAAAAAGAAAGAAACGAAGAACAAAAAAGGGCCAAAAATAAAAGAAGACAAAAGATGGAAAGAAGGCTGGGTTTTGCTCACAATGGGCTTCGGCTCTTTTTTGTGGTGGGTCGTAAGAATTGGGCTGAAGAGAAGAATTGGGCCGGTTGGTTTTGTTTCTTTAAAAAAAAAAAAATCCTCGTGGGCTTATTTTTTTTAAGGTGGGCTTGAGGCCGGCTCGGTTTTCACCCAACCTAGACCGATAGGGTTTGGGTCGATCTAGTAGGGCCGGGTTTCTTGACCCGGTCTGAATTATCCTTTTTTATAAAAAAAATCGTAAAAAAATCCGAAAATTCTAAAAATACAAAAAATCATTAAAAATATTAAAAAAACATTAAAAATTCGAAATTTCAGAATATTCAGAAAATTCATGGAAAATTCAGAAACCTGAAAATTTATAAAAATTTTAGAAAAAAATATTTTTTTAATTAAAAAAATATTCAAAAATATTAAAAATTAGAAATTCCAAAAAAAAAGAAAATTTTCAAAAATCCAAAAAAATTCCAGGTTTGTTTTAGAGTTTCCTAAAAAGCCTTAAAATAATTATTGGATAATTTTCTCTTAAAAGGTGTGGGAAAATCATCGGCCTAAAATTGTGTTTAAAATTGAACAAGCCCTCATGGTTTCACTTTAGAATTTTAATCCTCGAATGCAATTGCCCTTGATAGCACGATTATGATGCGATGGTTATGGTTTTCCCCTTTAGTTTAATTAGGATTGCCATTTATTTAGCTCTTAATGCTAGGTGTTTATTTTCCCTTGCAATTTATTTAATGTTTTCTTTAATTGCTGATTGTTATTTTGATGATTGCGTACCCGCATGATCATCTCGCATGTTAGTGGTTAAGTCTAAAATCAATTCAAACTGCCTGACAAAAGTCTTTTTGAAATGAACAAGATTAGGTACCAAAAGGTCACTAATTGGTTAATTAGTGTAATCAAGTCCCCAACCCTAGAATCTCTAGTTGCGTAGAAAGTAAGGCTCACTCTCATGCCTCACTTGGTTTCTAGCGGACCACAATAGGCTATTACTAGTGGCAACTCCTCATTTGAAGATTTTCATGAACACTCAATGTCACGCGGGATATGGGCTTGGCAGAGCCTATGTCTAATGAGGGTCTTGGACCCACCATTTGGACAATACCCCTAAACCTATTTCGAGATTTCTTTTCCCCTCGGGACAGAAAAAATAGGTTGTGACACTAGCTAACCTATTACTGCACAAGTGGAGGGGGGGTTCGCCAAAAAGGGAATAGGCCACAGCTGCCTACTCGCTATCCTTTGAAGGATCGGTCTCTCTGGTTGTCGGGTCTGAAAGATCGTTGTCAGGGGGATCCATATCCATAGGATCCCAAACTTCATATGTCGGTCCCACAGGAGGGACCGGTTCGTCAAAGCCTCGAAGAGGACCGTACAGGATGCCTCTCATCTTAATGAACCATGCCTTAAAGACATAGGGCGCATAATGGTCTATTGACCCCTCGTCCACCCAAATCATGGTAACGTGGTGCTCATACACAAAATTGTGGCCCAGGGCTAGCCGCGCGGTAACGGTGGTACTCATGTCCACCAAGATGCCGAAGCGTACCGGGTACTACATCATATAGGACTTGAAAAAGTTAACCACGATGGGTTGAGATGAACTCAGCAAGTTAAAGTCTTATGCTCCAGTTAGGAACTTCGCTCGCTTCGGGAGTCTAACAGATAACCTAATCCATCAACCATCAATCACCATACTTCAGAAAAACGAAAGCAGAAGACAGTTGAATAATAGATAGAATCATAGGCGATCCTACCTGGCCTTAGCACACGTGACCTGCAGAAATTGTCAACCATCTCACAATAACAATAAAAGACATGCAAATAATCAGAGCAATGTACAAAACGTTCTCATTTCTCAATGCCCACATGTGCTCCGATTATTACGACCCTCAAGGCCATGGGACGACCTTATGTTTGGTGGTCAACTGGTTGTAGACTAGGTATCATCCTCTTCCCTGAGGTACAGCGACGTCATGAGCTATTCCCTATCGATGGCATTCCCGAAGGAGCATAGGGTCCGCCCACTACCGCAGCCCTACAACTGACCCCCCTCAGGCATCCGACCAAAATCAGGTGACCATAAGGCCACGGCACAACCCCGAAAGATTGGCGGTCATCCGGCTATACCGGGTTATCAACTTTAATCTGACCATGTAATACATCATCAATCAGTTTATTCTTGTCTTTGCTTTTGATTGGTCGTGAATGCAATATAATTCGTACTCACACGACATACTGTTGTAATTGGCACATGTATAATGAAATGCAGCAGCAATTGACAATCACGTACAACAGTACACTCCAATTACTCACGAAGAAATTCGATGAACCAAGTAAATTCAATTCCAATCAATCATCAACCACGTATTTTCCCATAATACTTGAGAATAATTGATAATTAACACGTCAATATATCATAACAATCAAGAACGCATCGAATTATAACTACATTTTGTTTCTATGTGAATAGTTTCACGTGAACAGTGCCGTGAACAGTAACTCGTCCGAAAATTAATCAAATAATAAAAATTAATAAACTTAACCATGGTTACTAAATTAACCTAACTAGGGTCAATTAACCTAACAATGATTAACTAATTAACCTTAGTTACTTTATTAATTAATCATAATTTCTTTATTACTAACTATAGTCACTTAATCTAACCCTAGTCAACCCTAATTTAATCATCACAATTAACCAACTAATCCATATTTAACCAAACACAAAATTAACTAATTAACCATCTAAGCAAGATTAACCTTAAATAAAGATTAGGAAATTAACTTACTTGGGTCAGGAATCCGACGACACCGGTACGAAGGTAAGAGCGAGGGCTACAAGGGGTTAGCTCGAGGACGACAATGGATAATGAACGGCGGTCAAAATTGGCCAAAATAGTTTTGGTGCATTGTTTCAGCAAAAAGAAACAATAGGTGTGGAAATGGTTGGACGGGCTGCCGGCGGTGACCAGGGGCAGTCGGCGGTGAGCGGCTTCCGAACGTCGGTGGCTCCATGTTGGCCGGTGGCAGCAGTGTCGGCGGCGGTGGCAAGGGTGGTTTCTGGCGGTGAATAGCAAAATAGAACAAGGAAGAGAAGAAAGGAAGAGAAATGAGAGAGAGAGAGAGAGAGAGAGAGAGAGAGAGAGAGAGAGAGCTGGGGGAGTTGGGCGGCTGAGCTGGGAGAAAGGAGGAGAGAGAATGGATTGGTAGTCTTGGACAAGAAGCCAAGGCAAGTGGCTAATCCACTTGCTTCAAACACCAATAAAAAACAAGCAAGAACAAGTCAACAAAGCCCACTTGGGCACCAAAGGAAAATGGCCAATAAGAGAAGCTTTCACGTCCCGACTCTTGAGCTCGCAGCAACCCCATTTCACTTGAGGTCCAATTGTACGACGTCCTAGGTACTGTTGTCAACCAATTCATTTTATCTTGTAATTATGCATATGCGGAAACGAACAACTTTCAAAACAAAACAACATGAATAACAACAACAACATCAGAAAAAAGACAACAGCATATTATATATATCTGAAGTTAGTCTGAATACCAGCAAATATGTACACGCCTCACTATGGGCGATACACTAAGGCCTATCTAAAAGGGGACCGGCCTTGCTAGCCTAACACTGTACAGGTGGGGGAGGGCTTGTCAAAAGGAGAATAGGCCACAACAACTTACTCGCTAGCCTCAAAGGAATCGCTCTCCTCAAAGGGATCACTCTCCTCGATCATCGGGTTGCAAATCTCGCCATCAAGGGGATCCAAGTCCATGGGATCTCAGACCTCAGAGGTCGGCCCCACAGGAGGGACCGATCCATCGAAACTGCGAAGGGGACCGTACAGAACGCCTCCCTACTTGATAAACCACGCCTTGAAGACGTGAGGCGCGTAATGATCTCGTGACCCCTCATCCACCCACATGGTAGTCACGTGGTGCTCGAAGACAAAATTGCGGCCCAGGGCGGGCCGCATGGTGACAATGGTACTCATATCCATCGGGACGCCGAAGCATACTGGATATTACGTCATCTAGGGCCTGAAAAGGGTAACCACGACGGGTTGAGATAAACTCAGCAAGTTAAAATCTTAAGCTCCGATTAGGAATTTCGCTAGCCTCGGGAGTCTAACATACAAGCTAATATAGCAATCATTGTAATTTAGAGAGAACCAAAATCGAGGGCAGTTCGACAATTTATGTTTATCGAAAGTTGCATCCAGGTCGAATAGAAGTCCGTGTCTGAACTATGCATCGCATGTTTGATGAGATGTCTAAGAGAAGGCCGAGAGACCAACCCATGTTTAAGCTTGACCAATTTATATTTACGTCTATATCTATCGAAGCATGTCTGATTTTGGTGTTTTTTCTGTGTTTTCATGCGATTTCTTGGAAAAATCGGTCGGCGTTGAGTTGGCCGCATGCACCCATCCTCCATTGGAAAACTCTCCTATCGTTGGTGAAGCCCGTGGTTTGAGGCCGCTCCCGTTAGCTTATTTCTCTGTAATTTAATGCATCTGTGATTGTTTGTTTGCTAAAAATGCTAGGATCGAGTAGGTTATTTTCTGTCTAGATAGTTTCTGTGTTTTGTGGTCGTCGGGGTGGCTGGCCGGAGCTAAGGGACGTCGGTCGGGGCATGTGACTGGCTTTTGGTGGTGGTTCGAAATCGGTGTAGGTGCCGACGACGGCGCGTGTGGAGGATAGTGTAGCGTCAATGACCCTAGGATCGGCAAAGAAGGGCCTCGACACGGAGGTCGCTCGAAGAAGTAAGGCGTTGCCCCCAGGAGAAGAAAAAAGACAAAAAAAAAATTAAAAAGAAATGAACAAAAGGAAAATGGGAAAATAGAAAAGGGGGGGCCTCGAGCTTGCTTCTGTTGGGCTGAAGAGGATTGGGCTTGGGTTCTTTTTAAAAAAAGAGAAAAATCTTTGTGGGCCATTTTGTTAGGGTTTAGGTAGAGTTCAGGGTTGGCTCGGTTTTTAGCCCAACCTGGACCAATAGGGTCTGGGTCAGTGTAATCGAGCCGGGTCTTTTGACTCGTCCGATTCCCCTTTTTTCTAATGTTAAAATTCAAAAAAGATAGTAATTAATTTTTTTTAAAAAATCATTAAGAATATTACAAATTTCAAGAAAATTCAAAAAAAATTAAAAACCCAGAAAATTATAAAAAAAAAAAACATTTAAAAATTCTTTAAAAAAATCCTAAAAATTCAAAAGCTTCAAAATCCAAAAAATATATATTTATATAAAGAATTCCAGAAAAATCAGAAAATTTTAAAAAAATTTGGAAAACTCTTTAAAATGTTAAAACCCAAAATTGGACAAGCCTTTAGGCCTTTGCAATAGGATTATTTATTTTGTGTTGCATTTTTCTTTTAGGGACAATATTATGAGGCTTATTTGCTTTATTTTGTGATTGTAATCGATTGGCCATTTTAATATATTGGATGTTACTTTCCTACTCTAGAATATTTAGGAAGAACCTTAGATTTCTTGGATAAGTTGCCATGTCATTAGTTAGCATATAATTAAGTTAGGTACCGAAAGGGTATTAATCTTAGGATTAACGTAACGTAATCAAGTTCCCGAGTCTAGAAATTCTATTTGCGTGAATAGTAAGATATTCTTCCATATCTTATTGGATTTCTAGCCGACCTAAAAAATGCTAGTAACAACTCATTTGTTAAAATTTGCATAGGCTTAATCGAGTAAAATCGTGAATGCCCAATATACTGCAAGATATGGACTTTGGAGAGTTTAAGTTAATAGAAGGCCGTGAGCTCGAAGTTAACAATACTCCTAAACCTAACAAAGTTCTCTAATTGGTGAGGAAAAGTTAGGTCGTGACAAAGCAAGCATCAAATGTAAGATGGGATTTATCTTATCCTGAATTTTATCCCGACTGTCAAACGCAACTTAATAGATGACTGCGACTTAATGAGTAACAACTAATTATTACTCATAACTATATATTGGAGAAATACATTGATGGCTTTAGAACCTTTAGGGTGTGCACAATTTATTAGGGCATTGATGGATTTCTTGATAAAAAAGTTCAAGATCACTTGTTCGAACCATATTAAGTGGAAATCACTATGAGTATATCCACCTACTTAGGATGACTGATTGAACTTAACTTTAATGGGGTTTGCATGGTGTTTTATGGATCTCCTTATAATTAGTTCTTAACACTGGTATTAGTTATAATAAAAAAAATAAAAATTCATGGCCCTAGAATTCATTGGACTTGCATTTGTGTCATTGTTGCCTTAAATTAAATTGTTCTTACGTGCAGGCAGGATTGCATTCCAACATCATGTTGTGCTACTCTGTTTATTTCCAAATCTATTACTAATTGATGACTAAATAAAAACAGAAGGGATAGTAATTTAAAACAAAAAGATAAAAGCCCAAAGTAAACCAACCCATGAACACCAATTCGATTTTCTGACTTGCCTGAAGTCTTGAGTAGGCCCAAGAAAATAAGCAATCCCATGTTAACACGATATACAGCAACAAATGCTCAACCAGATTACATGAAATCGATCTTCATTCACGTAAAAAGGAGAACATATAAAAGGAAAAGAGAAAAATAAATAAATTCAATGATTGACTACACCGTAACTAGTGTGGTACGATGCATATTCTGAGAAGAAAATAAGATCTGTAGACAAGTAGGTTTCATATGCAATAGCAACATGCCATCCTATTCGATTACTAAGTTCCTAACTGTATACTTAATGGTGTTGAACTTGTCTGTCTTGTGAGAAAGGAGAAGCCACACGTGAGTGATGATTTCTCCGCCCTGCCTCAGCAACTTCGCGTGGTCGTATTGCTGGCAATTGTATGCCGCGAATCATAGCATCTCAACCCAAACGCTGCTGATGAGTTCCCATGTATCTGGAGTTCTTTCCAGCTCTCTTGCGAGTCTCTGCGCTTCCTCAAGGACATTCCACCCTCTGGTGATCACTGATTGGAGGCTCCTCTCAGAGTCACTTTCTTGCACGGACCCAGGCCCTGATAGAACTTTCAGGACGTTCTCTTTGTTGCGCTGCTCTTCGGGGATTTGGTTCAGGAACTTCATAAACTTCGTGTAGGCATGATGAAAAGTGATGTCCGTCGTGGTCAAAGAGAGTATGCTAGGATGTCGTACCAGAAGGAACATCATATAATCTGATATCAGTTTGCTTGCCTTGTTATGGTTTGAATCTTTGCGGCACGAGTAGTTGCAGATATGAGTAGCAATGTGCCATATGATGATGCTTCTATCAAATGTCATCTTGATACTCCATTTCAACTTATCCAGAGATGCATGAATGCCGAGCGACCATTCGCCTCTTTTCGTGAATGGTCGAAGGTCTCTCTTTGTCTCAAACTTTTCCATGTCTTCAAGCAATATTTCTTTTAAATAATTGGGAATCGGCACTAAATTCGTTTCCCAATATTTCCTGAACTTCTCGGCCATGCCAAAGAATCTGAGGATTCTGAAGAGCCAAGGCCTCTTATTACTTTGGCAGAAATCTAGAAAATTAAATTGCCGAATTGTGTTAGACCACCTTTCCTTCTTCAGAGATCGTTTGACGAGAAACTTCAGAAACTTCAACACCATTGGATTCTCAAGGTACTTAGTACTCTTTATAATCAACCAATCCGAATGGAATAGCTTCACCAACTGATAAGTTTCCAGAAGCACGACTCCAATCAGCAGCCCACACGTGTAGATCACATATGGATCACGGAAATGTTTGTAAAAGAAAAGCGCCATGAATCCACTTAAGGTCAGGAGCAAACTGAAATAACCGATGACACGGAGTGTGATCCCAGCCTTAGTATAAAGAATTGGTGCTCTAGTGTAGAGGACATCATACATGAACCCGAGTTCCATATCGGTTGTCAAGAATACATCTTCAGGACTGTAATTGTTGATCGACATACTGTGATACAGCATGAAGAAAGGATGCTTCAGCCAGTCCATGAGGTGAGGCTTTAAGCAATCAAACCGATAATAAGCCTTCAAGAAAATTTCCAGACGGGGAACATCTTTAGGGAAGTTCATCAATGCAGAGGAAATGTCCTATTCTTCATCGAAATCTGCTAGCTTCATGTTTGTGTTCTCGTTGTACACAGAATAGAGTCCCCACATTGTTTCTCCATACTCGATTATCCCAGCAACAAACATCGGAAGGAGCAGTATCATCCGGAGGGAGGTCTTCCAACTTCTCATTAGGATCCACATCACGAAAGAAAATGTGATGACAAGGCTCCATACACGCCTCAAGCCGAGCCGGTTGTCTTCCACTGAATATGCGGTGATGCTATCTGGATTCCCCAGCTGGAGTAAAAGTAAAGGCGCCAACAATGCTTTTAGTTCGGTATTATACTCTTCATGGGACTTGTTGAGGCTGACTGTCGCGAGCTTGCTGAGCGCAAGTGTCGCAAAATAAGAGGCAAGCCAATAACATGCCCAAATGATGAATCTGATTATCTCGGAACTCGAGATTTTTCTGCGGCTTCCTAATACGGCAAGAACAATCTGGAAAATCAATCCGAGTAATACCAGAAGCTGGATGCTCCAGTTGTCCCAGAGAGACATCATCTCCAACACCCATTCTTTTCCATGACATGCCAGATACGTTGTAATTTGACCTCCGTGAGTGCATGTTTTGTTCATCCTTATAATGACAAGTCCTAGTGAAAATATCCCGAACTTTGACTCTCAGGTGCCTTTTTCAAGCCGACAAAAGACGATCGCACCGTGAACGATTCCGCTCAGTAGCTGTAAGTTACACAGAAATGAGCCGATTGCCATCAGTGAACGGATGACATTACTATCTTGCATGTTCGTAGTGTCTTTTTGCACCTTAACGCTATAACATTTTTACCCATATTTTTCCTTTAAAAAGATTCTTATACGTTCACGTACTGATGGAGTTACGCCATGTCACTAACCATTGTGCCACTAATAGACAGGGTCACCACATAGTGATCATGGTGAATTAAGGTTCCCGGTATACCTATGAAATAGATTGATGTTAATAAAATCATTTTTGGTAAAATGTCCGAATCTAGGATGAGGAAGATTCTTGGAACCCTAGGTGGCCTTGGATCTGCAAAATTCGAGGTGCTACAACCATAAAAGATTACTCACTTTACAACTTGTAAACCTGAAAATTTTGATTGAGATAATTGAACATGTAACTATTTTCATTATATTCAACCTATTCATGGTATAAACCTTAATTCAACGTGGGATTGTTGTCTACATAAAACTAACCAGATTATCTAATGATAATATAATACATTTTCTCTTCCATAAGGAAAAATTACAAATTAATTCATACCGGGTGGTGGTAAATACAGAGAGCGCAAGATCCCGTTAACTCGAGTTTTATATTATTGGCCAAGTATATTAATTCTTTGTCCTTATATTAAGAATGACCCTTTACACAAGGTGATCACCTTGGATGGATAAACAGAGATTTTCAAGTGCTCCGAGAGGTCCACGTCACCCATTAGTTTTGTTGGGGGAAGCTTCGCAGAAGTTCAGTTTTCTCACAATTGGAAGAACTAAGAGAAAGCCTATAAACTGAACCCAATAACCTAGTTGATCCTACACCTTCATTCGAAAGTTTAAGTCACTGAATGGATGAACTAGATACTATGAATTGCTTCTTATAGCTCTAGACATTGAATGTAGGACTTCACTTTATACACCATCATACACGTATTTAACATTTTCCCCTTTATGTGTGAATCTCTACTACATCGGGCCAATTTGCTAGAGATTATGTAATATCAATTTGGAAAAAGGAGTCGCACATAGGAAGAATAGAAAGAAACTATTTGGTTTAGATATGAGAAGACCGACATAAGTATGACTTGAGGGCATGGGCTCAGGCTCTCAGATGGACATTGCACATTTGATTGGGGAAAAAATCTCAAACAATGCCCTTGTGACAAATGAGGCATTCAGCCTTCATCAACATTCCATTTTTATTTTACATAAAAACATATTCCTTTGTTCTGTATATATTCCAATTTTTATATGTTTATGTTGTGAGAGTTTGAGAGTTAGTAAGAAAGTGATTTCGCACTCATTTTAGCTGAACTATTCTGATCTAAGAGGAGAGTGATGGAGACAGAAAATCTGGCATCAAAGTTCAATTCCGTAATAAATAAGTCATCAAGTTGGATCGTTTTGATGGGAAGAACTACAGGAGATCTAAAGACAAGATGATTTTCCTCACTGCTTTGAAGGTCTACTATGTGCCCGATACGAATTTGAACCTGTAGCAAAAAGCACAACCGGATGGCTCTGAAAGTGTAAAAACCAAGAAAGCGGCGGCAAAGGCCAAATATTAGAATAATGAACTGGTTTGTTGTGGACATATTCTGAATTCATTGACCAACCGTCTGCATGATCTTTATTGGAATATGAAGTTGTCAAGGGAAATCTGTATTCATCGGAAATCAAGTCCGTGAACGAGAAACGAGGTACGAGTAGGTTTTTGTCATTGAGGTGAACGACTTGCCAGATCAAGTACACGAAGTGCAAGTTGCTATTCCTGGTTCTCTTCAAGTAGGTATGGTTCTATCTGAGCTTCCTTCTTGCATTCCCAAGAAACATATTTGATAGAGCAACGCACTACACATTTGTAGCTTAAGGCAGAAAATCTTGCAAGCGTTGCAATGTTTTTGAGTTAGAAAGTGAACGTTGTGAACCACATTGGTTCTGGTTCAAGAAAGTCTCAGAATTTTTCCGAAAATCCAGAAAAAAAAGGGAGTTGATTCGACAATTCCAAAATTGTGAAGAAAAATAGGGCTTGCTTTCATATTAGAAAGAAAGGGCACTACATCAAGGAATGTGGTGAATTTGGTTCTAAAAATTGACAACAATGCGAATCTGGTTGAGAATGAATCTTGTGAACTTATTGCGGTGGTGTCCGAAATGGAGATAGCTATGGCTGCTCCGATCAAATTTTTGGATTGGTGGCTACATTTTGGTGCAACCATTTTGTTCTAGATCATGATGAGGTTGGGAATTTCAAGAATGGTGCGTTTCTTGGCAAGGGATATTCTTGTGACGGCACGCTCAAGCTGAGTTATAACGAAATAATTAGTTTGTTTGCTTACACCGTCGAGTATTCTTCATCTATATGGCATGTTAGATTAGAACAACTTAAATTAGCGTTTGCTAAAATATATGAAAAAGCATGGATAAAGCATGTCAAAGTAGTCATGTTGACAAAAGTCGTAAAAATAATTTTGAAATTTCTTTTTAGGGAAATTGACATTGTAAACTAACATGTATATTGAGAGCCAACTGTTCTACCCAATCTGATAATTGTGTCTGTTCATGTGACACATTACTTCGTTCTTATCATATAAACATGTTCCTTTGTTTAAAAAATATGTTCTGATTTTCTTAGAAACATCATTTCAACTGTTGAAATCACTTTAAGATGATGTTATGATCATGACTGGTGAATCACCACCATCAAAGTTACTACCCTAGATAACGAAAGGATCGATTCTTGCTTATATTTTTGTTTTATGCGCGATCAGCTCTATGCAAAAACTTGGACAAAAGATTATACTGTACTTTGAGAAGGTTACGCGTGTTATGCACATGCTCAATCAAGACTAGCAAGTAAAGTAAAACTAAAATGCAATCAAGATACGCAAATATAAACTGGAAAGAAAGATGGAGAGAGGGAGAGATGTTGGGGACGTACCTACTCGAGTCGAGGCCCAGCTTGAATGCGACGAGCACCACTTCCGCTCAACTGCAGAAACTAGGGCAGTTTTCGATACCGAAAGCAACCGATCAGGAAAGCCTTAAATATGTACTTGTCCTCCGATGTTTCCACGCCCAGAAACGTTCCTTTCTTAAGAGTCGTGATGAAGTCAAGCACCTGCCGACTAATCAAAGAATAATCGGCAATATTCGTCACGTTAGCCTTATCTAGCACGTTGATCATGAGAACAAGGAAGTGTTTATGCTTGCTTGGGGCGCTTGCAACTGTCCTTATTCACTTTTTATGCACATGGGCTGTCGGTAACGGTAATTAAGTAAACCCCACGAGTTTGTCCTCTCTGTGTAGCAGATTCCCCAAGGCCGACAGACTTCACTTTTTCTTGAGGCGCCAAAAGGAAAGAGAAATGAAACGAACAAAAAATAAACTAAAACAATGATGCCATTGATTGGTGTTGTTATCGAGACGTAAATGAGAATCATGTTAGAAAAATATAATATCAGAGAATTAGTATGGTAGATAGTAATTAATATGTCTTAATTTACTCATAATTCACAGATTTAAATTTTTAAGTGAAGATAAGTTGAATTGAATATCATAATTATCTTGGATTTCTATTGCATGCTCCTAACAGTTGTCTCGTAGGGAAGATATATAATAGGGATTAGGGTTTTAATTGCTACCAAATGTTTATCTGGTTTAATTTCTAGTATTATTTTTTGATCTAATTTAAGTAAATTCGGGGAAGCAAATGATACAAAATTCACAAGAAAGAAAATGGTTAAAAAAATGTCACGTCAATATTTTATTTGCGAAAATTATAGAATTAATAGAGAGACTTGATTGCATCCATTTGATAATATTTAGAACTTAATTATACTTTTTGAAAGTTGTAGGACTTCATTGCAGTTTCACAATAAGTTGTAAGACTTTTGGTGCACTTGTTTCTTATATATATTATCAAGGTACAATTTTCACAAGCACCTTGTAATCTCACTTCTAATCTAGTATCCATATTTATGTTAAACATGATTATACACATACCTTCCAACCTACATACATACACATTTACGTGTGAACTTTATCTATTCATTTGCATTTCATAGACCCTTTAGCATAATCGTATATATAAATATTTTAAATTTCAGTATTGTTCTTGAACTATGCGAATGCTATAGTTTTTCTAATAAGTTTTGACAAAGGTTTATGAAATGGAATAGTATATTATAAATCTTAAAACTTGTCTTGGAAGTGCAGTTAACCATCCAAACACTGCTGATGATCTCCCCTGTGTCCACAGAACTTTCCAGCCCTATCGCGAGTATTCGCGCTTCCTCAACAACAAACCACCCTTTGGTGATTACTGGTTCAAGGCTCCACTTTAAGCGACTTTTTTTTGCACATGCTCTGCTCCCGATAGAATTTTCAGGATGTTCTCTCTGTCGCGTTGCTCTTTTGGGATTTGCTTCAAGAACGTCTCGGACTTCGAGTAGACGTCACCATGTGTGATCTCGACCATGGTCAAAGAGAGTATGTGAGGATGTTGTACCAGAAGGAACATCATCTAATTTGATATCAGTTCACTTGCGTTCTCATGGTTTAAATCTTCATGGCAACAAGGAGTTGCCATATGATGCCACGTCTATCAAATGTCATCTCGATACTGTTGGGGTTTCATGAATCATGTATAGGCAAATTAATATAAACGCAGTGGAAACAAGATTAAAAATTTCTATACATATATCTCCAAAGGCGTTGTTCGTGCGTTTCAATCAAAAATCTAAATATAAAAGGGAGTTGAACGAATTACCTCTTGAAGCGCGCTTTAAACGAACTGGTTCAAATGTTATTCAGTTCAAGTCCCACAAACGTCGGACCTCTAGTTCAGACACACCACCAATGGACATCGAACGAAGAGAGAACTTGCGGATAATCACCACTACGATTGTGCTAGCAACTTTGTGGAGATAATCCTTCGTATCCTTGGTATTTTCAGTCACAGCCCAATTGAGAGAAAAATCCTTTATTCTCTTTTTCTTTTCATTTTCATACGTACGCGCACAAAACCGCACACTCACGCTTTATATAAGAATTATTTTACGAGCGGTTACGCATGGATAACCACCCACGATCGACAACCGTCGCCGATCGTGGGACGACCAGCAACCGTTGTCGATCATGTGGTTCATGCGCACGATCAGCAACCATTGCTGATCGTGCCTTGCATGCATGATGGTCGGCAATTGCTGACCATCATGCCATGCATAAATTTTTTTTATTCAAAATTAAAATGCACATCACATGTGCGTTGCACACGGTCAGCAACAATTGTTGACCGTGTGCATCTTTTAATTAATAAAAATAAATAAATAAAAAAAGACATGATCTTTATGTGCATATTCGAGGTACATTAATGTGCATCCACTTTGGGCATGCGTGTGCATCATATGCACGTAGGCTCGTGACTATAATACAAATTAAATTAAATCACATTTAATTTAATTTCATGTCGACTCAATGCGACTGTAGTAATTTGCAAACACATTTGCAAAATTATTTCTCTCTCGTTCCACGTTATCTAGATTGGTTATGGTGTGTGACATCCCTAGGTTCATCACTAAACTGGTAGTAAGACTTGTACTAACACATTAGTACTCCCAAAATAATTAATTGTCCCGATTAATCTTTGAGTCTTACAAGCCATGATTGACATCTAGCAATATGTCATGGCTACCCAGATAGTGTGAATGCTTTAAGAACATAATGAACCTGTCAGTTTTGGCTACAATGTAATTTAATCCCTTTGTCTTACTATGCCCCAATCGAACAAAGACCATGAAATATCTGTCAAGTCACCAATTCGATCATATGCACAAATCTAATTGAAATGCATTTGTTCGAGACATAAACAATTTATTCTCGATTACAACCCCGGCCGAGGATTTCAATGCATTGTCATAATTAGATTGCATAGGACATTATTATTATACCTTGCATATACAAGGAGATAGATTCCATATTGCGCACACGTGCAACTTCGTATATGAACAAACTATGACAATCGGGTATAAAGACGGATCAACGACCCGGCATTATGTGCACCCGTGAACTATAGTTGTTTGACACACAAGTTGACATTGTGCCTCAGGTCTAAGGATTATTTACACAAGACCAAAACATGAACAATTAGATATTGACCACGCTAAAAGCTTCCATGTTGCTAATCGTTCCATATGCGTCACGTTCAGTGAATTTGTCTAATACAAACACCGTGTTCTAACTCGGGCATCGCAATACCTACCTAACGACTTGCGGCTCGTCATTCCCTTAAGTATCCAATACTTAATGGTGAAGTTAAGAACACACCGGTCTCAACAGATTATAAATATCCACTCAATAATCCATTGACCAGAGCAGTTTAAAGATTCAGTCTAACTATGAACCCGTCACAATATTCTTGACGTCTCAAGAATAGGTCTAGTTGCAACTGATCTTATGGAATCATTCATAAATATAAAATAATCGGACAAATGAATGAATACGTCATTGCCATTGATAATAGTACAACTGAAATCCCTAATATGTAACTATTACATAGTAGCTTTAGGGCATACATCCAACAATCTCCCACTTGCACTAAAGCCAACTTGTCGGTACCTCAAACCCATTTTGTCAGTATGCCTTTCAAAAGAAGACTGAGGTAAGGCCTTAGTGAAGGGATCTGCCACGTTTTCCGCTGAGGCGATTTTCTGCAAGGCGATATCACCTCTCCCAACAATTTCTCTGATGAGATGGAAGCGTCTCTCAATGTGCTTGGACTTTTAATGAGACCTTGGTTCCTTAGCTTGAGCTATCGCCCCATTGTTGTCACAAAACAATGTAATCGGTTGCTCAATTGAAGGAACGACTCCAAGTTCAGAAATAAACTTCTTCATCCAAGCGGCTTCCTTTACTGCTTCAGAAGCAGCTACATACTCTGCCTCAGTGGTGGAATCAGCAGTTATGCTTTGTTTGGAACTTTTCCAACTAACTGCGCCACCATTGAATGTAAAGACAAACCCAGACGTAGACTTATAATCATTAGGATCCGATTGAAAATCGGAATCCGTATAAGCTATAACTTTAAATTCTTCTTCTCCATATATCAAGAATAAATCCTTAGTCCTTCGCAAGTACTTAAGAATATTCTTGACTGCTATCCAGTGCTCTTGTCCTAGATCAGACTGATATCTGCTAGTAATACTTACAGCATGCGCAATATCAGGTCTAGTACATAGCATAGCATACATTATGCTTCCAATAGCGGATGCATATGGTATCTTCGCCATCCGCTCTCTTTCTTCAGAAGTGTTGGGACACATCTCCTTAGAAAAATGAATCCCTTGCCTAAAAGGCAATAATCCTCTTTTGGAACATTGCATGTTAAAACGTGTTAACACCTTGTCTATGTACGTAGACCGTGAGAGGCCAATCAATCGTCTCGATCTATCTCTATAGATCTTGATACCTAAAATGTAGGTTGCCTCTCCTAAGTCTTTCATGGAGAATTTCTGTGACAAGAATAGTTTTATCGATGATATCATTGGTACATCATTCCCAATCAAAAGTATATCATCGACATACAAAACTAGAAATGCAATTGCACTCCCACTGATCTTCTTGTATACACAAGGTTCATCCGGATTTTTGATGAAGCCAAACGATTTGACTACCTCATCAAAACGGACGTTCCAACTTCTGGAGGCTTGTTTAAGTCCATAAATGGATCTCGTAAGCCTACACACCTTTTGATTTTCACCATTGGATTCAAAACCCCGTGGCTATCCCATATAGATATCCTCCTCGAGAAAACCATTTAGAAAAGCCGTTTTAACATCCATTTGGAATATCTCATAATTAAGGTGTGCAGCTATAGCCAACATAATCCGAATGGATTTTAGTATGGCCACAAGTGAGAAAGTTTCGTCATAATTGATTCCTTCTTTCTGACGATATCCTTTCGCCACCAGCCGTGCTTTGTAAGTTCCAATTTGACCTTCAGCATTCATCTTCCTCTTGAAGATCCATTTACAGCCAATTGGTACAATACCATCAGGCAGGTCAACTAAGGTCAAAACATCATTGGAATACATTGAATCCATTTCAGATTTCATGGCTTCTAGCCATTTACCATAATCGATGTCCGACATCGCCTTCTCATAGGTTTTAGGATCACCAGGTTGATAACTATCATTCACAATGAATAATGGTTTGATAAGATCAACCAAGTGTCTATAACGAGCAGGTGGGCGAGACGTTCTCGCACTTCTCCTAAGAGGTTGTGTATCAAAAGCTCCCACTGAATCAGAGATTGGTATCTGAACTCGGTTGTTTGGTACTTCATTATTTTCTTCTTGTAAGACTATTTTCCGCCCAGCACCACCTTCTTGGACGAACTAATTCTCCAGAAAAGAAGCGTGCCTGCTCACCAAATTTTTTTGGTCTGAATGAAAATAGAAATAATATCCAAGAGTTTCCTATGGATATCCAATGAAGCGACCTTGTTCAGATCTTGCCTCCAATTTGTCCATTTTTAGCTTTTTAACGAAAGCTGGACAACCTCAAATCTTAATATGATTAAGACTTGGTTTCCTATTATGCCATATCTCATAGGGCGTAGTTGGAACAGATTTGGAAGGCACTCTATTCAGTATATATGTAGCTGTCTCAAGGGCATATCCCCAAAAGGATATAGGTAAATCGGTGTAACTCATCATAGATCGAACCATATCTAATAAAGTACGATTTCTTCGTTCAGATACACCATTATGTTCTGGAGTTCCAAGAGGTGTCCATTGTGATAAAATGCCATTCTCTTTTAGATAGTCCAAAAATTCAGTACTAAGGTATTCACCTCCTCGATCCGATCGAAGAGCCTTAATACATTTTCATGTTTGTTTCTCAACTTCAGCCTTGAATTCCTTGAACTTTTCAAAGGATTCGGATTTATACTTCATTAAGTATAAATAACCATACCGTGACTGATCATCGGTAAAGGTAATGAAGTAAGAATAACCACCTCTAGCAGTTTCATTAATTGGTCCACATACATCTGTATGTATTAATCCCAATATATCAGCAGCTCGCGCACTATGTCTCACAAAGGGCACTTTGGTCATTTTTCCCAGAAGACATACCTCACAAGTCGAGTATGACTCAAACATTGATGGATTAATGTACCCATCATTACTCAACTTGTTAATTTTATCTTCTCCAATATGACCTAATTGGAGATGCCAAATATACTTTTTATTTGGACTGTCTCTAGGACATTTATTAGTTATGGCATTTATATCAATTTTATTTTGCTTATTGACATTGGTAATCGCATTACCGGACATTATAATGGTATAAAGATTATTGGTTAATAAGCCAGAACCAACACATCTTCTATTATGGTAAATAGAACATACATCATCAGCAAAAGAAAATTCATAATTCTCTTTACCTAAACGAGGTATAGAGATGATGTTCCTAACAGCATTATTGTAATGCAAACAGTTCTTTAAAACCAATACATGTCCAGAAGGCAAACATAAACGAAAAGTCCCTATAGCTAACGTAGCAACTCTTGCTCCATTGGCAAATGTCAAGACAATCTCATTTCGCCCTAGCATCCTGCTTATTTCCAGATTCTGCAAAGACATACAAATATGTGAAGTTGCAGCAGAATTTAGAACCCATAAGCCAGATTCAGCACTAACCATAAGATTAGTTTCAATAAGTATGGACACCATACCTTCACAAGGTTGGTCCCTAGGCTTGACCTTCAAGCTCGCAAGGTACTTCTTACAGTTCCTCCTCCAGTGCCCCTTGACACCACAGTAATGACATTTCCCTTTTTCAATCTTGGGTTTTGGTTGCACAACAGGTTTGACAGGCCTCTTCTAGTTCTTTTTCTTCAAGACAGTCTTACTCCTTGAAGAAGAAGCCTTAGCCATAGCCACTACATTTGGCCTCGTGTTATGCATTTCCTTCTCCTAAATTACCAGCATGTTATGTAACTCAACAAGAGTTTTCTCCATCTTATGCATGTGAAAGTTTTGGACAAAACCAGAGAAGGAATCGGGCAAAGATTGGAGGATCAAATCCACAGCTAACTCGTTGTCTATAACGAGATTCAGCCTAGCCAATTCTTCAATGTGCCAGATCATTTTCAAAGCATGATTATTAACTGATGATCCTTCAGCCATCCTCATACGGTACAATACCTTAAATATCTCATATCTAGAGATTCGACCATTCTCATCAAAGAAGTCCTTTAAGTGCAAAATGATCGACCTAGCATCTTCCAAAGATTCATACTTCTTCTGTAATTCATTATTCATCGAAGCAAGCATATATGACCTAACTTTTAAGTTATCGTCATGCCACTTATCATAAGTGACACGTTCCTCTTGGGTCCCACCCTCAGGAAAGGACTTTGGCATATTTTCATCAAGTACATACCCAATTTTTTCCGAATTGAGAACAATTCTCAAATTCCTCACCCAATCAGTGAAATTGGGTCCAGTCAAACAATTCTTGTCAAGTATAGAAGCGAATGGGTTTGTAGTCACCATTTTCAAAGTAATAATATATCTGTTGCAGAAAATAAATTGTTAGCCGTTGTACTTCAAAATAACTATTTCATTTTGGCCTTTAAATGAAATAGATCCCCCCACTAAATTTATATTCGAATCTCATACTCCTTAAGATGGGAAGCGGTAATCTTTGTTGGGTAAAGATTACTAGTGGGGATTGGAGTCCCACCAGCCCAAAGCCCACCTTACCTAACAGTTATTGGTGTCCTATGAACTTAGTGAGTAAACCAACTTGTTCAACGTAACATATGCGAGTCCCAATCATAACTTTGGCCTCTAGACCATGAAAGCCTCACCTAACAGTTATTGGCATCATGATCATAGTTAAGTCTAACCCATTGTCTCATGCAAGTATTGAAAACACAAATGATTCCTTCACCTGACAGTTATTAGAAATCATTTGGTTCCAACCTCACAGCATCATATGCATAATGGAGTGGTCCAATATTATGAATGGTAATTAACCCCTATGTATCCATAACCAATTAATTAACCACCATAATATTGGATCAAACTACGACAATGGTAGGCCACGAGTCCGAAACCCGTTTTGACTTAATATTATTAATAAGGAGATTTGGGTCGTTATTAACGGTCTCACTTTGCACATTAACCGATTTAACATGCACGATAACATAAACACAAAAATAAATAGATATCACATAAACATCTATCCTATATGGTGATAATGGAATTATGGTTCAATGGGTCTCGAGCCAATGAGACCCATTTAGCCATTTTTAATGTTTTAATTAGAGGGACTTGCTCTTCACTTCTTCTTCAATCTTTGAACTCTTCAAAGGCCGGGCCCATAGAGCTCTCCGGCTTAATGGCTCCTCCAATGGCTCCTCTTGAACTCTCGAAGCATTTACATCAACAATTGATATAATAAACTATGCTAAAATTACATTTCATGAAAAAAATTAAAATAAAATAAAAGGAAGGACGCAGCCTTCATTTAATAATTACAACCCAAAAATGAATACCTGTAATCATCATACATTCATTCATACAACCATCATAATGATTAGGGATTTTTCCATGATCACCACCCTTCCTTGCGAGCCATAAATTCAAAATTTAAAGCTCTGGAAGGCATAAATAAAATTCTGCATTTAAACAAATTTAAAGTTGAACAACGCAAATTACGTTAAGGAATCAAATCGATGAAACAAATTTCATGAGTGCGATTCCAAACGGAAGTTGCGTCGTCATCTTTAAATTCACAATTGCGAATCATATGCAGAATATAAACGCAAAATATAACAAGTTATGGATTTTTGATTCAAAATTGATTTAGTTCCAATTTTGCATAGTTGATTAAATTTATCACATAAATTAATCAACATCTATGCAAAAATCTATGAACTATAAATCAATTAAACGCACGAAAAACGCCTAAGGTTGGCTCTGATACCACTGTTGGGGTTTCATGAATCATGTATATGCAAATTATTATAAACGCAGCGGAAACAAGATTAAAAATTTCTATACATGTATCTCCAAAGGCGTTGTTCGTGCGTTTCAATCAAAAATCTAAATATAAAAGGGAGTTGAACGAATTACCTCTCGAAGCGCGCTTTAAACGAACTGGTTCAAATGTTCTTCAGTTCAAGCCCCACAAACGTCGGACCTCTAGTTCAGACACACCACCAATGGACGTTGAACGAAGAGAGAACTTGTGGATAATCACCACTACGATTGTGCTAGCAACTTCGTGAAGATAATCCTTCGTATCCTTGGTATTTTCAGTCACAGTCCAATTGAGAGAAAAATCCTTTCTTCTCTTTTTCTTTTCATTTTCATACGTACGCACACAAAACCGCACACTCACGCTTTATATAAGAATTATTTTACGAGCGGTTACGCATGGATAACCACCCACGATCGACAACCGTCGCTGGTCGTGGGACGACCAGCAACCGTTGTCGATCGTGTGGTTCATGTGCACGATCAGCAACGGTTGCTGATCGTGTTGTTCATGCGCACGATCAGCAACGGTTGCTGATCGTGCCTTGCATGCATGATGGTCGGCAATTGCTGATCATCATGCCATGCATAAAATTTTTTTTATTCAAAATTAAAATTCGTACATCACATGTGCATTGCACACGGTCAGCAACAATTGTTGATCATGTGCATCTTTTAATTAATAAAAATAAATAAATAAAAAGAAGACATGATCTTTATGTGCATATTCGGGGTACATTAATGTGCATCCACTTTGGGCATGCGTGTGCATCATATGCACGTAGGCTCGTGACTATAATACAAATTAAATTAAATCACATTTAATTTAATTTCATGTCGACTCAATGCGACTGTAGTAATTTACAAACACATTTGCAAAATTATTTCTCTCTCGTTCCACGTTATCTAGATTGGTTATGGTATGTGACATCCCTAGGTTCATCACTAAGCTAGTAGTAAGACTTGTACTAACACATTAGTACTCCCAAAATAATTAATTGTCTCGATTAATCTTTGAGTCTTACAAGCCATGATTGACATCTAGCAATATGTCATGGCTACCCAGATAGTGTGAATACTTTAAGAACATAATGAACTTGTCAGTTTTGGCTACAATGTAATTTAATCCCTCTGTCTTACTATGCCCCGATCGAACAAAGACCATGAAATATCTGTCAAGTCACCAATTCGATCATATGCACAAATCTAATTGAAATGCATTTGTTCGAGACATAAACAATTTATTCTCGGTTACAATCCCGGCCGAGGATTTCAATGCATTGTCATAATTAGATTGCATAGGACATTATTATTATACCTTGCATATAACAAGGAGACAGATTCCATATTGCGCACACGTGCAACTTCATATATGAACAAACTATGACCATCGGGTATAAAGACGAATCAACGACCCAGCATTATGTGCACCCGTGAACCATAGTTGTTTGACACACAAGTTGACACTGTGCCTCAGGTCTAAGGATTATTTACACAAGACCAAAACATGAACAATTAGACATTGACCACGCTAAAAGCTTCCATGTTGCTAATCGTTCCATATGCGTCACGTTCAGTGAATTTGTCTAATACAAACACCTGCGTTCTAACTCTGGCATCGCAATACCTAACGACTTGCGGCTCGTCATTCCCTTAAGTATCCAATACTTAATGGTGAAATTAAGAACACACTGGTCTCAACAGGATTATAAATATCCACTCAATAATCCATTGACCAGGAACAGTTTAAAGATTCAGTCTAACTATGAACCCGTCACAATATTCTTGACGTCTCAAGAATAGGTCTAGTTGCAACTGATCTTATGGAATCATTCATAAATATAAAATAATCGGACAAATGAATGAATACGTCATTGCCATTGATAATAGTACAATTGAAATTCCTAATATGTAACTATTACATAGTAGCTTTAGGGCATACATCCAACAAATACTCCATTTGAGCTTATCCGGAGACGTGCGAATGTCGATTGACCATTTGCCTCTTCTCGTGAAGGGTCGATGGTCTCTCTTTGTTTCAAACTTTGTCCATATCTACAAGTAATAATTCTTTCAAATAGTTGCGAATCGACACTTAATTCGTTGCCTGATATTTCCTAAACTTCTCGGCCATGCCGGAGAATACGAGGATTCTGAAGAGCCAGGGCCTCTTATCACTTTGGCAGAAATCCAGAAAATTAAATTGCCGAATCGTGTTAGACCACCTTTCCGTCTTTAGCGATCGTTTGACTAGAATCTTCAGAAACTTCAAGACCATTGGATTTCCATGGTGCTTTGTGTTGGAAGGGTCCACCTGTAAGGACCCGAGCCTATCACTGTATAATATTGTCTGCTTTAGGCCGAAGCCCGCACGGCTTTGTTCTCTAGGCTTCGCCCAAAAATGCGTTACACAGTTTATAGAACCCAAGCTTTATAAACTAGCCCAAGACTCCCCCCTAGGCGATGTGGGACAAGAGACGCGCCCCTCCCTGCTCATGTCCAGGGACTCTACCCCGTGTACCACCGCCTAGGCTGTCATAATCTTCCCCCCTTCGGGCACAGGGTCCTCGCTGGGCACAAGACCCACCTCCATGGCCATCCTGTGGCCCCACATGTGGTCGGGAGTCGACTTTGATACCATTTGTAAGGACTCGGGCCGATTATTGTCTAATATTTGTCCGTTTTAGACCGAGGCCCGCACGGCTTTGTTCTCTGGGTTTTGCCCAAAAATGCGTTACACAGGTTACAAAACCCAAGTCTTATAAACTAGCCCAGGATTCTCCTCTAGGCGATGTGGAACAAGAGATGCACCCCTCCTTGCGCACGTCCGAGGACTCCGCCTTGTGCACCGCCACCTGGGCCGTCACGCCTTTAACCTTCGGCATTGTGACTCGGCCATTCGTGTGAACCTAAACCAACTTATGATCAGCTTTAGCTATGAATAGAAAATTTAAAAATTGTTTCTTGCAAGTATTCGAATCAACCTAATAGCAGGCAAGTAGATTGACGTGTATTTTCAATTTTGATGGCCAATTCTAACACCAGCAGAAATAATACATCCTAATGAATTTAGCTACAATGCCTACTACAATATTATGCACATTAGAGTGATCATGGCCCCAATGGCAGTTGCCATGGCCTCACGAGCTCTGTTACATAGCTCGGCCATGTCCCCAGGAGTTCTATAGTACAGCTCAGAATTAGCCACTAGGGTGACGCAAGCTCTGCTGCAAAGCTTGGCCATGGCAACATTGGAGATGGGATGGCGGCCATAGATGAGGGAGCCCCTCCCAACCGTGCTGAACTCTCTATGTTTTTTTTTTTTAAATTTTTTTAATTGAAATTAATTAATTTTTAAAAATCAAATTTAGGCCAAAACAACGTCGTTTTGGTTGAGTCTAAGCTGACTCAGCTTTTTGGCAAGCCAGATCAATAATTTATATTATTAAACAATGCCATGTAGGATTTTCGGGACCAATTGCCGGACTTGGCACTAAAATATTCCACTTTTCTTAAAAAAAGACACTTAAGTATATCTTTTGGAAGTTTTGGTACCAAAGTGTCCATTTGTACTAAGTTTTGGTATTCTAGTCGTACTTTAGCTAGTTATTGCCTCTAGTGAATAGTAACTAATTATTGCTGATATCTACATACAAAGAAAATAAATTCATGGCTTTACAACCTCCACAGCAACCGGTCAGGGCATTGATGTATGTCCAGCTAAAAAATCTGAGATCGCATTCTATCAAGTTGGTGCAAATTGCTCTGAATCATATCTATCTGCTTAGGATAAATGATTGGACCTAACCGATTATTGGCCATTGCAAGGTATTTCATTGGTGTCCAAGTAATCAGGTCTTCACGCTTGTGCTGCTGAAAAAAAAAAATTCCTGGCCCTGGAATTAAAACGGCTTGCTCTGCGTCATGTGTTGCCGCCGTAAAAGAATTAATCAGACATAAACTAATTATGACGAACAAATAAAAAGCAGAAGGGATAGAAATGCAAACAAGAAGAAAAAGCTTTAAAGGTGTCAATGAGGAGAGGATTATGTCCAGGCGTCTGGTTCTTATAAGCCCATAGTAAACACAACCAATGAGCACCAATTCACTATTATAATTATTAGATGTCCCGCTATTGACTGATTTTCTCACTTGTCTGAAGATTCAGTCTCGAGTCGGCCAAGAAAATAAGCAATCCGACGTTAATACCATATCTTGAGTCTAGAATTTAATCGGACATGTGATGAGAAGTCAAGAGATCAACAAATGAATAATCAAATTACGGGGAATCAATTTGCATACGAGCAGCAGAGAGAATGGATAAAAGGAACAAGCGGAAAGAAAAGAAACTCGACAATTGAATACACCATGTCTATTATGATATGATGTACAATTTGAGAAGATAATAAGATCTGTAAGCAAGTGGTTTCATATTCAATTGCTACATGCCATCATCTCTGTCGAGTCTCTATGTCCTGATACATATTCCCATGCTGTTGAACTGGTCCGTCTCGTGAGAAAAGAGGAGCTACACGTGAATAGTTAATAAATTATCCAACATTCCATACAATTTTTTTTTTTTGGTCATACATTCCTTCCTTACATTACAGACCAACTCAAGCACTTGATTTGTCAGAGTAATAAATAAATTATTCAAGATTTTCACAATAATAGTCATAGTATATGTAACTCGTGACTATGAGGACAAGTAAGCGTTTGTGCTTGCTTAGCGCTCGCAACTTACCTTCACCACTTTTTGCTGCGTATGTGCCCTTGATTAATTATCCTATGCTTTGCTTTTGACTATTAGTTCTTCCTCTCTTTTTTAGCAGATTCCCCGAGGCCACCGGCTGGCTCTTGAGTTTTTTGTACAGGTGAAAGAAAAGGGGAAAAGAAAACAAATGCAAAGAATTTTGCAGTAATTAGTGTTGTCTATCGTTTGACATTGATGGACCATCGACAGACCAATTCTTTGTTGCAAAAATTAGTAATTGAATAATAAAATAAAAAAAAGGAAGGAATAAATTGAATAATATTAGATTTATGCGGAAGGAAGGAATAAATTGAATAATATTAGATTTATGCGGTTCGATTGGTGTGACCTATATCTACAAGAAAAACATTATATTGTTTCATTGTAGATCAAGCAATATAACAAAAATTATAATCACACTTGATACACTTGAGCACTTTTGCTGTTTTCTTGCCCCCAATTATATTTAATAACACAAAGTATTTAGTCATTACAATTTCTCACGAAATAATCTCATAATCTCACAAATGAATAAACGAAATGTCACCTACAATTGGCTTCGATACTTGCAAATTGCTTCAAAATGTAATTCACAAGGAAGCAGCCTCTTGGATACTCTACACAAAGAAAACTCACATATTATATAGAAAAAAATATGATTCAAATTAAGAAATCTACTCAAATTAGGAACTTGCTATTTCGATCAAATTTCCTTTACCGGGTCAAACTTGAAACATATTATTTAACAAACTCTAGCTTGGCTTGGCATTTGAGGTAATTTTAAATCTCATCATTGGAAATTGAACTTTGCTACTGCTCTCCCACAACCTCTGATGGGCTCAACCTCTATTGAGATATTCCAAATTCGCTATAACTGTGGACCTCATTAGAACATCAACTCTGCTTGCATCTTTAGCTATTGCACAAGGATTCTAAGACATAATCTTCTCTATAATAGATAAAACAAAATTACTATTGCTCACAAAGTAACTTCTCAATCTCACAAAGGAATTAAATAACATCTTATCAATAAGATTTCATTAGCTTCAACACTTATGAATTGCTTCAGAGTGTAATTTACGAAGAAGCAGCCTCTTGGATACTCTTTACAAAGAAGACTCACTACTTGTAAAGAAAAGAATGTGATCCAAAATATGAAAGCTACTCAAACTAGAAAACTTCCTACTTGAATCAAATTTCCTTTACTAGTTCAAACTTGAGACGTATCTTTAACATTTCTCCTGCAAAATGGGCATACTAGAGAGATTAAGACATGATTAGTTTTCTGATTGTACGATCAAAATTAAGGTCATAAAATGTGCTTTGATTGGTGCATTTGGTATAATAACTAGCACGCTCATTGCAGTTTATTTAAAAAAGAAGTCACACGTCAGTCTTCAATCTTCAATTGAGCCAGTTTTATTTCATAAATGAGCCAAGTGAAATATTAAAAACATTATTTTTCTTCTTTGTTGAATTTCTTAGTTTATGACTTTCAGCCAAAAAAAAAAATTCTTCGTTAATGAGATAGTGTAAGATTTTGTGGAATCACTGCTAACTGTTCTAAAAACTTAAGCTATTAGATGATGGCATGATTTATTATTTTATATATTCTAACACTCCCCCTCACGCTTAGTCTAGTCTTTTGCCTAGTACTAAGCATTGAAATTTAATTAGGGAGGCAAATGGGGCCTGGTAAGATTTGAATTCAAGACCTCCAATTCTGATACCATATAAGATTTTGTGGGACAACTATCAATTGTTCTAAAAGCTTAAACTGTTAGATAACGGCATGATTTATTATTTTATATATTCTAATAGATAGTCCCATATATTGCTCTTGCCTTGATTGGTCAGGATCGTTAGTGGGTAATTGATCATTGTTTTAATTTATTAGTACCATTTGGATAATAAACAAAGACGAGAACATAGTCTAATTATTATCTGTTCAGAAAGTTTAATAGCTTAGATGCAAGAGTTTATTGTTTATATGAAACTTGTGGTAAACCTTGCAGAAAATATAAGATGAATAAATTCCCTCATAATAGCCATTTTAAGAGCTAATTAATAAGATGCAAGTTCATTCTTTATTCCAAGTCTGCGTACACACCATATATGGATGATAGAAAAGATAAAAAAGAAAATTTTCTCGGACTTATCATTTTAAAAGCCAATCATAAGATAAATAAGTGGGCATTCGTTCTTATTTTGTGACTTATAAATATAAATCAATTCAAAAAATTAACAATCTTCAGTCCATGCGTTACACGGGTCTTCCATTCGTTCGGATGTGTATGTTTCCATATATTCAATATTTGATATTCTATGAGAACCATATACATATACATAAATACACACATTAGATGATCTTGACAGAGCATCGTTAAGAATTTTTCGAAATGCTATAGAAAATAGACATCTACATCACAAGCACTTTCTAGCGTCACTTTTGGGAACCGGTTCCCGGTTAAACCAGTCCGGGTACAGGTTCCAGTTTTTGGGAACCGGTTGAAACCGGTCTGGGAACAGGGTCCAAGCAAAGACCCACCCAGAACTGAACCGGTTTTTACCTTGTTAAAAAAAAAAAAATCGTCTCTCTCTATAATGCTTTTGAGTCTCTTTGTCTTCGAAGAAATGTTAAAAAAGGAAAGATTCTCTTTGAATCAAGTTAAGAGAGAATTATTTTGAAAGAATTATTAAAAAAAACTGTTCTCATGAATTATTTTTCTTTTTTAATGGTCCCACTTTCAACTATTACTATAGTTGCAGGACAAATGCTACTAACTATTGTAGCACTAATTCTCAGTCCAACTCAAGAAAGATGTCCTCTTAATAAGAGCTCCGTCGCATACACATAAGTAAGCACATTAGGCCATATTAAAAGTATTTGTGGGAATGAGACTAATATTATATCCATATTTGTTGCTAATGCTTATGCATTCTTAGGATTTTTGCTTTATCTTATAATGTTATGAGAATTACGTTGTTGTTTTTTCGCTAATTAATATAAAATTCGAAGCCGTATAGAATATTGAACGGTTGCAAAGCAGGTTCCAATGAAAATAGGGTTGACCCACCCTGCTCCCGGACCAAAAAAATAGGGTTGAGTCCAAAACAGGGTCCAATAAAAACAGAGTAGGATACAGGGTCTAAAAAAGAGGAACCGGTTATAACAGGGTCGGGTACAGGGTCCAGGTTTGGACCCTACCCACCCTGGACCCAATCACCCCTAATTGATTGAGGAACATGAAGCATTTGTTGAGGAAGCTCCGCATAGGCGGCGGAGGTCTGCACGAGCACCACAGGCTAGGCGAGACCCGATTTGGGCTGAGCCCTAATTTGGCCGCCAGCCCCTCCAACTGGTCCTGAATCCTGTGCCGTTGCCGTGGTCGAATTCCCGACTAGTGGGGAGGATCATGTTTGAACCAGCGGCGGAGCCCAATGCCTGAGAGTTCACCCAAAAGACCAAAAACAGAGGAAAAAGTAAAAGAAGAAAAAGGACCGGTTCTGGGGCCAGCAAGAAACGGCCTTGACAGGAGCCTACCCAATATGGACCGTAATCCTTAATTTTCACGTTTCATTTTCTTTTACAAACGACATAAATTGATTGCCGGATCGTCCGAGGGCATATGGTTTTCACCTCAGCCTATTAGGAATCAATGAACCTGAACCTAGGTGTAGAAAGACGAATGCAAGCATGGCATTCGAATGAGAAGTGCTCGATTTATACTGAAATGCTTCCTTTGTGACTCGAGAGCAGAAATTGTAAGACTTTGTAGCATTGATGTCATTGGTTCTAAAAACTTAAACTATCAAGTGGATGTGTGATTTAATATTTAAATATTTTAAAATATATTACCTCACATGTAGTCTTGATTTTTACCTAATATTAAAGCATAAAAAATATATCATTAGGGATTTGAATAAGAGGCCTGAAAATATTTGAACCCAACCTATCATATTCTGATTTCATATTATACAATCAGCTGTGATTTGATGCACAAATATTCTAACATAAATTCCTATCAATGCGGGCCAATGGCGCATCCTAGTTATATATGCTTTTAGCATGTACCTTCCCAAACATCTTCTGAAAGCAACTAGAAGAACCTTTTACCAAGGAGCTAGATTTGGTTGAGGTGGCTATATTTTTGGAAAGCTGGTCAATGCTCGAATGGTACTTGTCGGTCTTGTGAGCCAGCAGGAGCCACACATGAGTGATCAGCTCACCTCCTCTTCTCAGTAGCTTGGCATGGTGATACACATGACAGTTGTGCGCTGCATAACACAGCATCTCCACCCACAGGCTGCTGATGATCTCCCACTTGTTTTCCATCGTCCTCAGGTCGACCACGAGCTTCTGCACCTCTGACAACACGTGCCAGTCACGAGTGATCCTCGTCTCCTTACTTGGTTTGACACTGGGATGGGAGATCTCCATCCAGCGACGACAGTATGTTAATTACGTCTTTATCGTCTCGGTACCTCAACAAAGGCCACAGTGTGCAACGAGCGTACTCCAGCGTGATGTCGGCAGTGGTGAGGGACAACATGTAAGGACGCAGGGCGAGGAGGTACATCATGTAATTCGATAGGAGTTTGCTTCCTCTACAAGCATCGGAGTTCTCCCTCTCCAATTTGTGCAGGATTTCCGTCGCGATGTGCCAGATAATGATGCTCCTATCGAATGTCATCTCGATGCTACTGCTCAATCCTTGTTGCTCTCGGATGCCGTGAGTCTCGAGCGTCCACTTGCCTCTTTCTGTGAAGGGCCGGAGTTTTCTTTTGTTCCCTAGCTCCCCCATCTTTTGAAATACCAGCTCCTTGGCGGACGAGGGGACTGCCAGCCGGGAGTGTAACCAATACCTCCTGAAGATCTCCCTTTTCTCAAACAAATCCAGTACCATGGCAATGGGCTTTGGAAATTCTTTGTACAAGAGGTTGGGGTCTAACAAATTGAGCTGGCCTACCGATCTCGACCATCTTCTCTGCTTCATGCACCGTTTGGCTAGAAATGGGAGGAGCTTTCGGACGAGCGGCACTTTAAGATTCACACTCAATTTCACCACTGCCCAATCCGAAAACAACAGCATGGAGATTTGATAAAGCTCCAGAGATGTGACTGCCATCAGTAACGCGTAGGTATAGGTGATGTACATATCGATCAAGAAGGCCTTCTTGAAGATCACGGCAAAAGCACACAAGGCAGACACCAAGCAGAAGAAGCCGAAGAAGCGGTCTATGAGGCCCAAATTAGTGTACAGAATGGGCGCTTTAGTGTAGAGGACGTCGTACATGAAGTTTAGCTCGATCTCGGTCATGGAGAATGTGTGGTCGGCGGTGTAACTGTCGATCGACATCCAATCATGGGATACGAACAGAGGGTGGTACAGCCAGTTCACGAGGTGGGGCTTCAAACAATCGAACCGAAAATAGGCCTTCAAGATGTCCTTCGCGGACTCGAACTTCTTGTCCTGGGGGAACTCTTTGAACAATCGCTGAATGCTGGCTTCTTCTGTTATGTCCTCGGCGGTCACGCTCGAGTTCTCATCATTCACGGATTGGAGAGCCCAGATCCACCCCACTGCCTTCATGATTCCGACCACAGACAAGAGAAAGTACAGCCGTGAGACGGGGGACGAGCCGTCCCAACAGCGAATGAGAATCCAAACAACGATGAGAACAGTAACCCCAATGTTCAGAACCTGTCTCAATCCCAGCCGGTTATCTTCCACCGCATAGGCCGTTATGCTGTCTGGGTAACCGAGTTGCATCAGAAGCAATGGGGCCAATAGCCCTACCAACACTTCATTGTAACCCGGATTTTCAGGATCATCAATGCGAACCATAGTAAGCTCGCCCAGCGCGATTGTCACAACGTAAGAAAGGAGCAAATAGGCGGTCCAGATGATGATTCTAGGTAAAATTGACGAAATATATTTCCGACGGCTACCTAATATTGTGAGAACAATCTGGCAAGCAAGGCTTGCCGCACCCAAGAGCTGAACCCCCCAAGCCACCCACAAGCTTTTTAACCATAGCAACATGGTTTCGATTACCAAGGAAATCCAACTGGTCAAACTCATGGCGACTTCGTTCAGGTGTGCGCACTAGACATCAATGCAAATGTCAGAGAGGAAAATTTTCACATTGCTTCTGGAGAATAACTGCTAAGAGATAGCAGAAAACTGCATGATACCATATGTTACTGCATACATTAATTATCTCAATTTGTTAGAATTTCGCACAACTGAATTAAGAATGCGTGCACTTTTTATCCCACAGGTTATGCGTAAGTAGGACTCTAGATATTCATTTGGTCTGTATTGGATGAATCATTTGTTAAGTGACAAATGGATCAAACCCCAACGTGCGTAAACCTTTTATGCACAGTGCAAAAAAATTTCTTCATTTCAGCATTTGAATTGCTCAGGAAAATGAGTACATGGAAAATTTTTCCCAATTAATGGAAAACTTATACCTAAATTTAGGGAAATGATTTCATCTTTAAAAAATAAAATCATTTTCCAAAATATGACTAAATATTGTGCTTAAACCCAAAATTTTATGCGTTGGATATAAAAACCAAACACTCGTTCTAGGCTCTTCACAATGGACCAGGGCTAGAGGCTTGGGCTGAGTCCACCGGGGTCTATCAAGGCCAATCCTGGTTCAAAGAGGCCATGCCAAGAACCCCAGTGCGTAGGCCGAGGTCAACAAAGGCAGGGCTTGGAACATCGGGTCCAATAACATTAATAGAACTCGGTTCACCAAAAATTTAGTGTAAAAGTTTGATTTTTTCAAGTTTGAACAATTTATAGATTTTTTTACTATCCAATTAATTTCGTTTTTAGGATTATTTTTAGGTTCCACATTCTAGTGGAGTTCTCTATAGTTGGATTCTCCACGAATTATCATGTAGCTTTTAAGTTTTAAAAAGAAAAGAAGAGGAAAAAGGTAAAGGAGATGTGTCACGTGAGTACTTACTAGGGTTGTGCAAGTTCCATCGTAGGTAAGGATGCTTGCCCTATCTTGGTACATACCCCATAAGTAGTGGTCATATGTTTATGAGCTCTTGGAACGGTTATACACTACACTGTACCTTTTTAAATTTCTTTTTATTGAGCACAAATTTTCTCAGTCCTAGTCATTGACACTTTGAATATTCCACATGACACGCATGTTCATGTCTAATAGTAACGTAATCCTAAAAGGTTAATAAAATCAAAATTAAAAAAAAAATGGAAATAAATTATCTTCCACCAGTTAGTTAAATCCATGAGTTGGGATGAAAACCCATCACCATCTAGTGAGAACATCTGTAGACGTAGCCAAGCTCATCATGCACGTTCACAGGCGCACGCTTACGCACGTTGAGAGAGAGAAAAGAGAGAGAGTTGAATAATGGTTGCTCATATGAAGTTGGAGATTGCTTGATGGTCTAGAGCTTTCACACATCTAAATGTGAAATAATTCATAAGCACAAAAGAAAATCATGAACTATATAGCACATATATTTACATAAAAAATGTTATACAGGAGAGTTGAATAATGGTTGCTCATATGAAGTTGGAGATTGCTTAATGGTGTAGAGCTTTCACATATCTAAATGTAAAATAAAAATAGTACACATATATTTACATAAAAAATGTTATACAGGGTACCATGTAAAAAGGTATAGGGTGTAGGTTATAGGATGGTGACCCTAACCCAGGAATCTACTTTATATTCATTTGTTCCTAATGCGTGTTTAAGACTCATCTGTGAACCTACTTGACTAATTTAGTTCTGTGGGTCCGCAGGACACACAGACACCTAGTATTTAAGTGCTGAAAGAAACTCTCCCTAATTTTGGGTCTTGACTTAGTGAATGAAGCTTTTTTTTTTCTTTTTTAATTTTGCAAGTTTTATTAGTTTTAAGCTTTGTGAAAGACGGCAGAAAAGATGTCTCACACAATGAGAGGGCCACATGTCAACTTCTTAATGGCCTTCTACCATGTTTACTAAGATACTCATACAGTATTAAATTAGATGACTTTACGTGCAATTGCTCTCAGGTTAAATTTTCAAAAATTTAAGTAGGAGAGCTTTTGTGAGTCCCAAGCAACTCATGTACTCCTTTCACATTGCACAAACTGCAGCTTTCTTGAATCCCATTCACATAGGAAAGAATGCATTCAATAGCATCTTTGCTATACCTTTTCAGACATAGCAACTTTTAAATTTCAAATTTCACAGATTGTGAAGAAAGGAAGAAGGGTCATAATTTCTCCCGATAGTTCTTTCACGAGTTGGAAAATGAACATAAAAAACAACTAAACATGTGCTGTGACTTGCAGAGCATTGTCAAGTGTACTGACTAGCAAATTAAATTAGATAATCACTTGCCGAAACATCCAAGACCGGGGAGAGCGTACATAACTTTTTGGGTTAGTAAGCACAATAAACAAATGCAAGACTAGCGCCACACACCTGAACTTGAGGGCTGATGAATCCCAGTAGTATCAATCAGAAGACGCCAACCCCGACACCAGAAAAAATGGAGAAACTGAAGTACAGAAAAGCAACAGAGAGATTTGTCCTAAGAATCATTTGGTTAAGGAACGAGTACAAGGAATATGTGCTTTCCTTTCTTAGCTAGCAGAGAACTTGTCTCTCTACGCAGGCACTTTACAGCAGTGAACTTCTGAGGGACATGGGACATCCAATTATTAAGAAAAAGAAAAGGCATGGGAATGAAAAGGACAAAAAGAGAATGGAATAAAAAGCGAAATGGGAATTTGATTATTTGCTTGCAACTTTGGTCTCAGGTTCTTTTTCTCTTTTGTCTGATTGGCCTGAGGAGTACGTAACCGTGTCTCGGCCATCAATCTTTGAGGTCGCACGTGACTCTCATTCTATCCTGCATTTTTAGCTCTTTGATTGGGCAAATGATAGGCTACTCTAACACCAGCCTCGGGTCTTGATGAAATTGCAGAGAGTTCAGGTCCTTTTTTTCCCTGGAAAAATTAACATCACTGATAAATAATATTTCATACGGAAATTATCTTTAAAAAATAGTTTGATTTTCTTGTGTCTGATAGGATTTTTCTAATGAGATGAAAATCATAATCAGAAGTTTGGTGTTGACAAACTTTAGAATGTGTTTAAGACAAATAAACCTATGTCTAATGCACAATTATCGAGACCTTAATGGCAAGATTGAGGGACTCAAGCCTTGTGCCTAGTATCTAGGTGCCAGACTAGGACCCCGAGCCCCGGACTCAAGATCCTAGGGGTCAAGACATTGGGACCTATCCAAGAACTCGTGGCTCTAGATGCCCAAGCTCGCCATCGGCATTGAAAGTCTAGGTGCTTGGGTCCAAAGTTTGATAAGCATATGAGGCACGGGTTAGTGCATTGAGATTTATCTAAAGTGATGTCAAAATGATAGAAGAAGAGAAGATATTTTCCACTAGTTTTCTCAAAACAAACCTATACTTCGTTTTTAGAAAATTTACTCTGAATCCTCCTATAAGAACTTAGAAAATCCACTAAATTAAGAAAACTACAATGAGGCGACTTAATTATACAAATTTTTAATTCAAGTAGATAAAAACAAAATGTTTTGCGTAATTTGGTACACTAAAATAAAGTAATGAATAATGCTAGGTATACTAAAAGATTTTACTAAAATGAAATTTAATAAAGCACTTAAGGTGAAGAATATTTCCTCCTGTTCCTGTCAATGCCCCCTTATAACCCTTTCGACAAAAAGGCTCCATCCGCCATTGAAATTACTTTGTTTTTTTATTTTATCATGTTTTATTTTTTGAAGGGATGACATTGCTTTGTTGGAAGTTGGAGAGGAGAAGAAAATTTGTCACGCCCCGACTCTCGAGCTCGTTGCAACCCCATTTCACTTGAGGTCTAGTTGTACGACGTCCCAAGTACTGTCGTCAACCAATTCATTTTATCTTGTAATTAAGTACATGCGGAAATGAACAACTCCCAAACCAAACAACAGGGATAGCAACAACAGCAGTAGAGGAAAGACAAACAGTAGTTTATATATTTGAATGTTAGCTAGTACACTAGTAAATACATACACGCCTTACTACAGGCGACAAGCTAAGGCCTACTAAAAAAGAGACCGGCCTAGCTAACCTAACACTATACAAGTGCCTACTCGCTGGCCTCGGTGGGATCGCTCTCTTCGATTCTCGGGTACTGCATCATCTAGGGCCTGAAAAGGTTAATCACGGCGGGTTGAGATAAACTCAGCAAGTTAAAGCCCTAAGCCCCGGTTAGGAACTTCGCTCGCCTCAGGAGTTTAACATACAACCTAATTCATCAAATCACCTAATGCCACCTCAAACAGATAACCATAGAAGACAGTTTAATAAATAGGTACAATCACAGGCAACCTTACCTAGCCCTGGCACACGCGACCTATAGAAACTGTTAGTTAAATCATCACGACATTAAGAGCATGTAAATAATCAGAGTATCGCACACAGCTTTCTCATGTCTCACACCCACACATGCTCCGATTATTACGACCCCTCCTCCTGGGCCACGGCACAACTTTATGGTTGGCGGTTCCTGGCCAAGCCAGCTTCGTCCTCTTTACCTCGAGGCACGGCGACGTCAAGGGCTCACTCCCAAGACGGCATTCCCGAAGGAGCATAAGACCTACCCACTACCGCAGCCCCGCAACTGACAGAGACCTGGGATTTGCCCATTACCGCAGCCCCACAAGTAACCCCTCCCTGTCAGGCATCTGACCGAAGTTAGGCGACTGAACGGCCACAGCACAACCCCATAAGGATTGGCAATTTTCCGGCAACGCCGGGTTCCCTCTCTTAATGTGACCATGCAACACATCATCAATCAATTCTTTCTTTTCTTTGCTTTGTCGTGAATGCACATACAGTTCGTGCTCACGCGACATGCTATTGCAATTAACACACGTATAATGTCATGCAGCAGTATTTAGCAGTCACGTACAATAACAGCAGTCCAATCATTTACGAAAGTTGCAACAATCAGCAATTCAAGTCACAGTCTAACAATCAATTCCAACCAATCAACATTATAACACTTGCATACTTTTCCAAAATAATCATGTACCTCAATAATTACCGATACCCAATCACATGTCTCAATGTTCAATAATAAATAAGCACGTGACCTCATGACTGCGACAATCAACCATTCCCATAATTAATTACCCAACCCAATTAATTACATTTGATAAAACCCTTCTTTAAACCAATGTCATTTAATAATGTTGTATATAAATACTATTGACATTAGAAAATTAGGCCATAGAAATTTTCCCACAAAATTACTCAATTAAAATCATTTCCCATAAATAATCACAATTAATTATTTTCCCCAAAAATAATTAATTTTCAGAAATGAATAGTAATAACAATATTAATAATAATAATTCGAAATTATAAATTTAATTAATTAATTAATAATTCCGAAAATAATAGATAATTATTATTTAATCCAAAAATAATAATTATTATTAATACTAACCATGGTTACAAAATTAACTTAACCCTAGTTAATCTAACCTAACCATGATTAACTTTTAACCTTGATTACTTTTAAAACTAACAATAGTTACTTTAATCAACTAGCTATAGTTAACCCAACACTAACTCCAGTCAAAATACTAATCTCAATCAACCTAATTAACCAGACTAATCCACTAATTAAACCCAATACTAACTCTAGTAAAAATACTAATCTCAATCAGCCTAATTAACCAGACTAATCCACTAATTAACTTTAATTAAACACAAACATACAAATACACTGATTACCCCTAAGCAAGATTAATCCCTAAACAAGGATTAAGAAATTAACTTACTTGGATCGGAAATCCAGCAACATCGGCCCGTAAAGGGGAACGAGGGCTACGAGGGGTAAGCTCAGGGATGACAACGGACGACGAATGGTGGCCGAAACGGGCCAAAAACAGTGTTGGTTACTGTTCACGCAGAACTGACCAGCAATGTAGAAAAGGCCGAAACGGGCAGTCCGGGGCGACCAGGGGTGACCGGGGGTGTGCGGCTGGCTTCCTAACTTCCATGACTACACTTTGGACAGTGGTGGCGGCTCCAGTGACGGCGGTAAGGCTGTTTTCAGGCTGGAAAACAGTAAGGATAGCAAGAAATAGCAGAAATGGAAGAGAAAAGGAAGGGAAAAAGGGAGAGAGAGAGGGGCTGCTATGCTGAACAAATTTGGGGAGAAAAGAGGAGAGAGAAAGCTGCTGGAAACTTGAGGAGAAGCCAAGGCAAGTGGGCTTGCCACTTGCTTCAAGAACCAATAAAAAACAAGCACAAACAAACAAAAACAATGCCCACTTGAGCCCAAAAGGAAAAGGCCAAAAGAGAGAAGCCCATGGGTTGAGGAGGGAGAGGAACTTGGGCCAGCTTGGGCCCCCTTTGGGCAAGGCTGGATGGGCGCAAGGCCCATTGGGCCGCTGGTCTTGGGCCGGCCCACCCGCGGGCCCGAAACCCAGTCCAATTTTTCATTTTTCCAACACTTCCGTGTCCAACAGAAAATCCAAAAATAAATGAGGCGACGTTCAAATATTTAGTCTTGATATCACTGAGAAGTCGGTTCCCAAAATCGGATTAAAAATCGGGGCTAAATGGAGTCGATTGCGACCGTAGTACAATTTGAATTATCGGGCGCTCTTTTAGGACTTTCCTCACTTTTGACCCATGGTCAATCATTCTTTGATCCATGTTTACACCAATTCTTGAGTCAAGGACGTCCCTCGATTGTCGTGTGATCCTAGGGGCTTAATTGATAATCTCGAGTACCAAATGAAAAGGATTCGGTTTACCGTCGTTTGTAGTTTGTATCGAAGTCGTGCGAAAATCACCCGCAGATCGATTTCGTACTTCTGCCGAATTAATTTATTTCCGTTTCCTTAATAGTCTAATACTTAGAGGATATCGTTCCCTCCTAGGTCCTCATGGTCGAAGGGTTCATTCCTGATCAAAATTGCGAGTCGTACATGAATCATTTTCTATCGACGCCTCCATGTAATCCATTATCCCACGAACACACAATTCAGAAAATTTGTACTGACTGCCTTCGACTAACATTGCCCTTTTATAAAATCCCAAAATAGGGTCGATTTTCAGGATGTTGCAAAATTGATGTGACGGAAAAATAAAATTTAAAATTTCCAACCAATTCACTCTCACATAAAATTGAAGCTTATTAAAATTTTCTAAACTCACCTCTCATTTTCTTCCCCTATCCTCTCTCTCATTTAAGGCAAGTTGGTGGATGAGCTCCTCTCCCTCAAAAGACTATGAGAGATCACAAGGTGAGAGTAATCTATTATAAGAACATTTGAAATTATAGATTTGATCAATCAGCACATGAAGTTCTTGTAAAAACATATGAAAAAAATAATGAGATTATAGATTTGATCTATACGAGGAAATACTAAATTATCACTTCAGTACACATATAGATGTCAATTTAATTTTAAACTTTCCTATTTGGCCAATACAATCTTAAACATTTTCATGATTTTCTAATGTAGTCCATCCGATCTAAATTGATTGGATATTGTTAACATGGTAGTCCAACCATCTTTGTTGGTTCTACATGTCATGAATAGCAATCTAACGTGGATCGCCTCTACTCAAAACAATGTTTTTGACTAGTTTTTTAATTATTTGATTTTTTATTTGATTTTAAATGTTATCTTCAACCATTGGATAAACATTGAAATCCAGATCTGGGTTTTGGATTTTCTTATATTAAAACTTAATTTTTCTTGCTCCTTGTTTTCTGTTGTTTTTCCCTAATGATGTGGGCACGGCCGGTTTGGATTTAGGCAGTACTTCTTAGTTCCACCTCCACCAGGAGCTTCAGAGACCCGATTCCCTACTCTATAGCCGAACGAATTCGAAAATCTCGAGGCAGTCAGGGACAACCACAACCATCAATTCTAGAGCGGCGACCATCATGATGAGGTTGCGCACCAAAACCGAAGCCATGGCACCAGCGACATCGCCTCCTATATCCAAAAACAAGCCGTAGTTGGATCCGGAGTGATACTCCATGGGCGTTTCGAGATTCTGTTGCTGTCTGATTCTTTATTGCCCCTGTCAGCTCCCCCGGGGGCCACGAGCTTGACAGTATTTTTGGGGGGTAGGTCAAGCCGTGGGGGAAGCACGGTCGGGAAGCTCACTGTGGCTGGGCCAGTCATCGTTTTCGCTGTCTGTTCACTAATGTCGCATATGAGAGATTGCCGCTAGAAGAGGAGGGGCAGAACCAAATGCCGGCGGGGGCAGCACCGCAACTGGCAGGCAGAACTCGTTTCGGGATCCATCTTCAGGGATTCTGTTCTTCAATATGCCACTCGGTAACATGGCCAACAGTTATAGGAGTACTGTGCAGCTCCCACTTGATGGGTGGAGTGGAAATTCAGGTCCTCGTCCTCCATTTTGAGAAAAATGGAAAAAAAAAATGTGGGTGATTTGAAGCTGCAATGTGATTATCAATAGGAAAGTTGACGATGAATGATAAAAGAAGAAAAGAGAGTGAAAATCAGAAAATTCAAAAAATTATTTTGAGTAGTGAAGGTTCACAATAGATTATTGGTTATGACACTTAGAATGGTCAATGATGACTAGATTGCCACGTTAGCAATTTCTAACTATTTTAGGTTAGATGTATTAGGAGTACATCGATTTATGACTGAATTAGTATTCATATAATAAGTTTATGGACTTTTTGGGTAATTCACGTGCCACTTGATTTTATGGGTTTTATAAACTCTTGGGCTCTCATATGGCTCTCATATGGAGATTTGGAAACGGTTATGTAGGTATCCATGTTGGGGGCATCAACGGAATGGGGGTACACTCACTTTTGGAATTCTGACAAAATTTTGTGCATTTCAGTTTTCATAGCTTTGCATTTGTCAATTCATGGTCCTGGAAGACAAGACAATCACTTTATGTGAAATGAACAGAGAGTTGCTCTTCTTTGTCTTCAGACTCTTATGACTTCTGTGACCCTACAGAAGGAAAGAGACAATGAGAGAATGTGCTTGCTTCTCGAAAGATAAGGAAAGAACATCACCATGTTCCCTCACGTGACGGTGATATAGATATGATGATAGTGGGACGTCCTATTTGGCCTCTCTTCATTAAATGATGTGGGTGCAGGGGGACGAAATTGAAGGCGACTCATTATAATGTCAAAATTGGTGAGTTTTCTTCATTAAATGCCATGGCCTTTTGGCCAAAGAGAGGAGTGGAATGATGATGGGAATACTATAAATGGAGCTCTCGGTAGTGAGAAACGTAGAGCTTTTCTAAAACAAATTGTAGGAGCTCTCGGCATCAGGAATTTTTCTCTGTAATTATGCCCTGCAGTGACTTGGTTAGCTAAATTATTGTGATTAGAATCTATGTGATTCTTTAAGTGAAATTTCACTATGAATTGTGAGGAGCTAAATATTGAGTGAGTTATCAATAGTAAGTGGGGGTTGAGAAATACCCCCACAAAGTGTTTGAGTACTCGAGCAATTGTAATCTTTATTGTATTTCTTATTTTTATAGTGGAATTTTGTGCTACTTTTCTTGTGGACGTAGTTACCAACATATGGACTAAATCACATAAATTCGGTATCTGATTTATTTACTTCTTTCCATCTATTATCAATTCGCTTATCTTACATTTTTTTCACAACGATAATAATGCATGTGGGGGTCAATCTACAATCCCCTTAAATCACTGTATCGAGTACTTGTCTTCTACAAGCATGTGAAAACCCATAGCAGGCTTAGGCAGTCAACTGATTCCAGCACCAAACCTCGACTATATTAAATTACCATTGCCAATCAATTATACGGTACACAAAGAGATGCCTCAAATGATAGTCTCCAGTATGACAATTCCCAGGTAAATCCCGAACATATAGTGTTATCTTGGCAATTAAGAGCAAGTTCTTCCGATTGTTTCTGCAATCGAGAACGAGGTAAACATTTTCCATAAATGCCAATTTAGGTCCCACTGGTTAAGTTCAAATGCACTTGATATTCACTATGGCACACCATTAACATGAGATTTATTGTCAGTTGCTACCATCGGAGAATGCTCATCAAGTGCTTTAACCATCCTGAGCCATTGTTACATGAACAATTTGGGAAGAAAGAGAAAATGATAAAAGAAAATGACAAAAGGACTAATTGTTGATGTATCTACTGTGAGAATTTTATACTACAAAAAATCAAATAATAAATAATTATAAATTGTTATTGAATCCACTAATTCAAAAATTTGTGATTCGCAATAAGATATTGTTCTCACAGTTGTTGAGAAAACTCTAATTTTGATGCTAACAATTTTTTTATGCATGCAACTCTTCAAATACAAACTGTGGAAGAAGAGTCATACGTTGACATATTCTTCTAAGTCTACTTGTTACAGAAGGAGAAGCAAAGAGACGCAGAATCTCATTCTATCAAGGACCAGAACGAACCTCCAGGACCAGAACGAGGACAAGATCACCAACGGCTACGAATTTTACTTACCTTACTTGTATTGATTTTGGTAAATCAAATTGATTAACAAGACCAATCATTAAGACAATTTCCAAAGAAGGATGGAACGCTTATGGAAACCCAGATTCTATTTGAATGGGCGATCAGAATCAAATGGGATTCAATCTACTTTCAACGGTCAAGAAACCTTTCTTTATGAAGTCTGTCCAAGAAAGGAAATAGAAGGCAAATCTCTCAAGGTGATACCCAACGGTCAGTTTTGGCTAGGAGAGTATATAAGGAGAGGATGCGACTTGAAGAAGAGGAGTGAATACAACATTCCAAAGTCTGATCTGTTCTTCACTAATTGTTTGAGAAAGTACAAAAACCGAGTGGTCCAAGTGTATTGCCAAGAAGAGTGACTTAGTAAGAGAAATCATCACCAAGTACTTACACTCAAGAAACGTGTAATCACTTTTGATCACATAGTGAAATTCAGCCAATTGGCTGATCACGTGGGAGAGTGGACGTAGGCTTGACAAAAGCCGAACCACTATAATTTTGTTTGCAATCTTCTCTTCCCTCACTCTTCTATTTCTGATTGCGTACTACAAAGTCTACCTCATCCAGACTGTGTTCAAAACTGATATTCTTATTCTGTTACTAGCAAACTTTATACTGTTTGTTTTAGTGCATAAATTTCATTTACACCTATTCACCCCTCTCTAGGTGTTGGTACTAGCAATATCAATTGGTATTAGAGCCTCGTGCTCAATATTTTGAAGTGTTTATGACTTCAGAACTAAAGATCTTCTATGGCTAGTATTCTTGCACCAGGTATGATTGAGGGACAAAACAACACTCGACCACCATACTTTGATGTAAAATAGTACAACATATGGAAGAACAAAATGAAAGTTTTTCTCATATCAAAGGATCCTCAAGAATGGGATGTTGTCGAGAAAGGGATTGATCCCAACGTTGAAATTGGAAAGGCCGCAAAGAAGGATGATGGAAAATCAACAGAACCTTCTACAACTCTCTCAAAAGAAGAATTGACAAAAGGAGAAGCATTAGATGCAAAGGCTATTTACTCTCTTTACTGTGCTTTATCTCCAAATGAATATAATCGAATCTCTTATTGTGAAACAGCGAAAGAAGTCTAGGATAGGCTGCATGTCACCTATGAAGAGACTGATTGAGTGAAGGAAACCAAAGTCAATATTCTTCTTAGTCAATATGAATCGTTCAAAATGAAGCAAGGAGAGTCCATTGGAGATATGTTTAGCAGATTTACTAAAATAGTAAATGAGCTTGCATATTAAGGTCAACCAATCTCAAGACCAATGAAGGTTAACAAGCTCTTGAGAGGTCTATCAAAGGACCGGAACAACTTGAAGACATCTATATGAGAAACTCTAAGGATATCACCCTTATCTGTTGATGAGCTTATTGGAACCTTGCAATCCTATGAGGCTAAATAGATGAATGATGAAGTTGAGTCAAGGGGTAAGAAGTCTATTACTCTTAAATCTAACGTTGATTCTGATGACACAGACTCTGAGAATGAAATAGACGACGAAGAACTTGCCATATTAATCAAAAAGGTAAGAAAGTTAAATAAGAAAGGGAAGAAGTTCAATAGTAGGAAGCAATATAGACAGTCTGGACAAAGAAGAACAATGGATGAAGAAGACTTTGTCAAAGATGTAATTTGCTTTGAGTGCAAGAAGAAGGGATATATAAAACCAAACTATCCTGCACTGAAAAAGAATAAAGGAAAGTTTGAGAAGTACAAGAAGGCCTTAAAAGCTGAAACATGGAGTGAGATGGAGTGCGAAGAAAGAGAAGATGAATATGGCAATATCTGTCTAATGGCACACACAGACTCAGATTCTGGAGCAGACTCAGACAGAGAGATCGAGGTTAGTCATTTTGATATTCTTATCAAAGTTTCAGACTATATAAATGAGCTTTGTTTAAATATGAAATCCACTCTCAAGAGGATCTCTAGACTAAAAAAGGAAAACTTCAAGCTAAGTCAACAGAATTTTTCTCTGAAAGAAAAGTTTGGAGATTTGCAGAAGGAACTAAGTCAAGATTCCTTTTTAAAAGAGAATGAATCTCTCAAAAAGGAATTTATGGATATTACTACAAGATTTTCAAAAGGATCAAAAACTTTACAATATATACTTTCCATTCAAATTCCCTATTATAACAAGTCTGGACTTGGATATAATAAGGAAAATGATTCTTTAATAGATTTTCCAAAATTCAAGGAGAGACTCAGATAGAGAACCCCTCGACAAGTTTACAGAAACCATTTTCAAAAGAACTTTGTTAATAAACCTGTTGGTCGAAGCAATCTCAAATGTTCTAATTGCGGAGAAACAAAACATTTTGAGAGTAAATGTCCTAAAATCTGGAGACTTGTTCGGAGAAACTGGATTAACAAAGCCTATACTACTAACTCTCATGAACCCAAGAAAGTCTGGGTACCAAAGAAAACTTGAGAATGTTTTTTGATTGCAGGTAAGTATCAAAAGCAAAAGGAAATGGTATTTAGATAGTAGATGTTCGAGACATATGACTTGTGATTCAAGAATATTCATAGGATTGGAAAGAATAAAAGGAGGAACTATTTCCTTTGGAGGCAATAGTAAGGGAAACATTATTGGCCTAGGAACAGTCAAGATTGGAAGTCTTATCATCAACAACGTCTCTCTGGTCAAAGGGCTTAACTACAATCTTCTGAGTATAAGTCAACTATGTGATGCTGGATTCAGAATCGACTTCAAGGAGAATATATGTTCTGGAACCAGTCAGGATTCATCTAATCTTTTATCGGACGAAGACATGGAAACATCTATCTTCTGGATATAAATGAGGATACTACTAAATGTCTCATTTCAGTTCAAGATGAAGCAAATCTCTAGCATCGTAAGCTAGGATATGTCAGTATGAAACATATTTCGAAATTGTTTACCTAAGAAGCTTGTTTGTGGACTACCTTCCTTAAGCTACAAAAAGTCCGAACTTTGTTCAGAATGCACTCTAGGAAAATAGGTACGAAACTCTTTCAAATTTGTGAAACATGTTTTTCTAATCGTGTTTTGCAGCTTCTTCATATGGATCTTTTTGGACCAACAATGACTCAAAGCATAGGAGGTAAGAGGTATTGTCTGGTTGTTGTAGATGACTACTCTCGTTTTACCTAGGTATTTTTCCTTGCTAATAAAGGAGAAACCTTCTATTATTTTTCAAAATTTGCAAAAAGAGTTCAGAACGAGAAGGGCTATAATATTTCTAGCATTAAAACATATCGTTGTGGAGAATTTGAAAATCAAGAGTTTGTAGATTTCTGTGACAAAAATGGCCTTCAACATATTTTCTCCTCACCCTACACTCTAGAACATAATGGAGTTGTAGAAAGGAAAAATAGATCATTACAAGAAATGGCTAGAACTCTACTAATTGAAAGCAAAGTAGCAACTCGTTTTTGAGCTAAAGCAATTTCTATAGTTTGTTATAACATTAACAGAGTTTTTCTAAAACCTATTCTTAAGAAAACTCCTTATTAAATTTTCAAAGGAAGAAAATCGATTGTCTCGTATTTTCATATTTTTGGTTGTCGATGTTTTATTCTTAAAAATGCTAACAACTATCCGAGTAAGTTTGAAGAAAGATCAAATGAAGTTATATTTCTGGGATACTCAACCACAAGCAAGGCATACAGAGTATTCAACAAGAATACTCAAACTGTGAAAGAATCTATGAATGTGAAGTTTCTAGAGCAAAATATGTCCCAATAGAATAGAACATCATTCAAAGATCTAGAACCTACTACGGACCTTGAGAAGTCTGTGTACAGCAGAAAATTTGATTCACCTTAGAAAGTAGTCACGGAAGAACCACAGGATCAAACTCTCACCCAAAAGGACTCCACTCAATTACCTGAAAAGCCTAAAGATAGTGAGATTTACAACAAAAATTGGAAGCATAAATCCAGTCATCCACAAAATCTGGTAATTGGAAGTATCAAGGAAGGAATTCGAATAAGATCAAGGAACAAGGAAGATACAAGCGTACTGGCACTCATCTCTGAAATTGAGCCCAAAGGAGTAGACGAAGCTCTTGGAAATGAAAACTGGATAGAAGCAATGCAAAGAGGAACTCCAATAGTTCAGATTAAATGATGTGTGGGAACTAGTACCTAAACCTAAGGAAAGACCATCATAGGAACAAAATGGGTATTCAGAAACAAAGTGGATGATCAAGGGAAGATAACTAGAAACAAAGCAAAGCTAATAGCCAAAGGTTACTCACAAGCAGAAGGAATAGATTATGATGAGACTTATGCACCCGTAGCCAGATTAGAAGCAATTAGACTATTGCTTACATATGCTTGCTGCCATAATTTCAAGCTATTTCAGATAGATGTTAAAAGCGCCTTTTTAAATGGGTTCATACAAAAAGAAGTATATGTTGAACAACCTCTTGATTTTGAAGAATCGAGAAAGGAAGATCATGTATATAGACTGAAAAAGGCACTATATGGTTTGAAGCAAGCACCTCGCGCCTGGTATGAAAGACTCAGCAAGTTCTTGATAAGCAATGGCTTTAAAAAGGGTATGGTAGACACAACTCTCTTTATTAAGAGAGAAGGTAAGGATATTCTACTAGTTCAGATTTATGTAGATGATATAATCTTTGGCTCTTCTAATGAATTCTCATGCAAGAAATTTTTCAAGTCCATGCAGGAAGAATTCGAGATGAGCATGATGGGAGAACTAACATTCTTCTTAGGTCTTCAAGTCAAACAATCAAAAGATGGTACTTTCATCTTTCAAGAGAAATATGCAAGAGACTTGATCAAAAAGTTTGGTATGGAAAACTGCAAGAAGATTGAAACTCCAATGTCGAGTTCCACCAAACTAGACAAAGATGAAATGGGAAAGAAAGTTGATCAGAAGACTTACAAAAGCATGATCGATTCTCTTCTATACCTTACAACTTCTAGACCTGATATTTTATACAGTATGTGCCTTTGTGCTAGATTTCAAGTAGACCCAAGAGAATCACATCTTTTTGCAATAAAGCGTATTATAAAATATGTTGCTACTAATTCAAAGCTAGGTTTGTGGTATCCCAAAGGAACAGACTTTACACTTCTCGGATACTTAGACACTAACTTAGCTAAATGTAGAGTGGACAGAAAAAGTACATTTGGAACATGTCAACTTCTAGGACAAATGTTAGTTTGCAGAACACCGTGGCTCTTTTTACTGAAGAAGCAGAATATGTTGCTCTTGGCAACTGATGTTCACAGATTCTATGGATGAGACAACAGTTAAGATATTATGGAAAAGAAGAAGCCTGCATTGAAATATGGTGTGACAATACAAGTGCTATCAACCTCACCAAGAATCCGATCCTTCACTCAAGAGCAAAGCATATAGAAATCAAACACCATTTCATAAGGGACCATGTGCAAAATGGTGAAATAAATGTCAAATTTATTGATTCTTAGAATCAATTGGCAGATATTTTCACCAAACCTTTGGATAAAGGTACATTTGACTTTATCTGCAGTAATTTAAACATTACTAACCCTTTTGTTTAAAGTCTGGCGAAGACAGGTAAGTCAGGCAATCTTCTAGAAGGAGGAATCTTCTGGATCATACTCAGAAGTCTATGTTCGTATATTTGGAAGTTTAAATTTTGGCGCGTAAGTTATTTCCTTATATGATCAAACATGGTAAGTTAATATTCTGTAAATGTCTACAAATATATGATCGATTGCATCGTTGATTGTGTCTATTTTACTTGAATTTATTTTTAACAAGTTTAGAATTTTTGAATAACTGCCATTTATAGTTTTTTTTTTTTTCAAAAATTATGTCTTTTCATTGCACCGGTTTAGAAGTATTAAAAGCACCCTACAATCAAGTCTCTCTCTCACTTGCAACTTCTCGCATTTTCAAACCCTCTTTGTAAACCCTAAAGACTCTCACTTTTCCTCAACGAAATCAAAACATCCCTCTTCTCTTTGCAAAATGTCTTCGAAATCCTCCAAATCGATGTCAATCTCTTCACAAAGGAGAACCTCCTGCATTGCAAGCAAAGAACCAAGGACCATTGAAGGAGGAGAGACTCACTTTGATTTGACGAAGTCTTCTGAAGAAGAATCTCCAAGACATTTTGTACAACAATCTCCTAGGCACTTGGTGCAATGGACTGCTGAGAAAAGTGACAAAGGTATGTCATTAGTTGTTATTAAGCCTATTGAAGTAAGGGATCTTGAGAAGGTCTTTAGGAGATATGAGTTTCTGAAAAGGGGGGGTGCTTCAGATAGTTTTCTGCTTGAGTATTTGAAGGATCATGGTTACGGGAATGAGGTTAAGTTGATGGAGGCTTCATTAGCCAAGTCGAAAGCACGGGATGTTTCGAAACAGGTTGGTCAGACACCTGACCCTAAATGTGGCGTGGAATGTAACATCCTGAAAATCGGCTCATTTTAGCCCGATTTTTAATCCGATTTTGGGAACCGATTTCTCAGTGATATCATGACTAAATACTTGGACGTCGCCTCACTTATTTTGGGATTTTCTGTTGGACACGGAAGCGTCGGAAAAAGGGAAGAATTGGACCGAGTTTTGGGCCCGCGGGTGGGCCGGCCCAAGACCGGCGGCCCAATGGGCCTTGCACCCATTCAGCCCGGCCCAAGAGGGGCCCAAGTTGGCCCAAGTTGCCCTCCATTTCTAGCCCATGGGCTCTCTCTTTTGGCCTTTTGCTTTTGTGCCCAAGTGGGCATTGTTTTTGCTTGTTTTTGCTTTGTTTTGATTGGTTCTTCAACAAGTGGACTTGCCCACTTGCCTTGGCCTTATCCAAGTCATCAGCAGCCTCTTCTCTCTCCTCTTTCCCCCAAAATTCGTGCACCAGCCCAGCCCCCTCTCTCTCCCTTTTTCTCTTCCTTTTCTCTTCCATTTTTGGTGTTCCTTGCTGTCCATGTTGTTTTCCAGCCCAAAAACAGCCTTGCCGCCATCACCGGAGCCGTCGCAACCGTCCAAAGTGTAGTCTTGGGAGTTAGGAAGCCAACCGCGCATCCCTGGTCACCTTTGGTCGCCGTTAGCCGCCCGTTTCGGCCTTTTCCGCTCAGCTGCACCGGTTCCGCGTGAATAGTAACCAGCACTGTTTTTGGCCCGTTTCGGCCACCGTTTGTCACTCGTTGTTGTCCCCGAGCTTACCCCTCGTAGCCCTCGTTCCCTTCTACGCGCCGGTGTCGCCGGATTTCCGATCCAAGTAAGTTAACTTCCTAATCCTTGTTTAGGGGTTAATCTTGCTTAGGGGTTAATTAGTTTAATTTTTGTGCTTGGTTAATTATGGGTTAGTTTGTTAATGGTGGCTGAGTTAATTAAGCTGACTAGGGTTAGATTAATTGACCATAGTTAGTAATAAAGTAACCTAGGTTAATTAATTAAAGTAACTATGGTTAGTTTTAAAAGTAACCAAGGTTAGAATTTAACTATGGTTAGGTTAATTTGACTATGGTTAGGTTAATTTGTTAACCATGGTTAAGTTTATTTACTTTTATTTGTTTATTTAATTTCGGACGAAATTACTGTTCACGGATTACTGTTCACAAATTACTGTTCACGGCACTGTTCATACAGAAGTAAATTTTGGTTTCAAATTGTTGTGTTCTTGGTTGTTATGCTTTTTTGAAGTGCCGATTGTTAATTATATGCGTGAATGATGATGAAATGAATGATCGAAGATTGAGTGGAAGTGAAAGTGTTTGATTTTATTGAGTTATTCCTAAGAATTAGGAAATGTACGTGATTGTTGATTGGTGGAATTTGGAATTTTGGAATTGTCGAGTGATACTGCATGACATATTACGTGGTTATTTGAAATGGCATGTCGCATGAGCATGAGTGCATGAGCGATGTTGCATTCACGACCAAGCAAAAGCAAAGACAAGAATGAACATTTTGCCGATGTGTTGCATGGTCGGATTAAAGTTGATAGCCCGGTTGAGCCGGATGACCGCCAATCCTTCGGGGTTGTGCCGTGACCATTGGGTCGCCCGGTGGTCGGATGCGGAGTCGCGGTTGAGGCCGGGCCCATGCTCCTTATGGAATGCCGTCGGTGGGGAGAGCCCATGACGTCGCCATGCCTCACGGGGAGGACGATGCAGTTTTACGACCGGTTGACCGCCAACCATAAGGTTGTGCCGTGGCCTAGAGGTCGTAATAATCGGAGCATGTGTGGGCGGTGTGATATGAGAAAGTTTTGTGTAATGCTCGATTATTTGCATGCCTCTTTGTTGTTGTGAGGCGATTGACGGTTTCGCGGGTAGCGTGTGCAAGGCCGGGTAGGGTCGCTTGTGATTGCACCTGTTTATTAAACCTGTCTTATCTTTGTCATTCTCTCGAGGTGGTATTGCATTGATTCTTTGTATTAGGTTGTATGTTAAACTCCCGAGGCGAGCGAACTTCCTAACCGGGGCTTAGGACTTTAACTTGCCGAGTTTATCTCAACCCGTCGTGGTTAACCTTTTCGGAGCCCTAGATGATGCGTGCACCCGAGGATCGAAGAGAGCGATCCCTTTGAGGCCCGTGAGTAGGCTGTAGCCTATTTCCTTTTGACGAGCCTTCCCCACTTGTACGGGGTTAGGTTAGCTAGGCCGGTCCCTTTTGAGTAGGCCTTAGCTTGTTACCCGTAGTAAGGCGTGTATGTATTTCTTTGGTGTCTTTGGCTAACTTTCAGATATATAAAATCGTTTGTTTGTCTTTCCTCTCGTCGCCTTTGTTGTTGCTATCCCCGTTGTTGTTTGGTTTGGGAGTTGTTCGTTTCCGCATGTGCTTAATTACAAGATAAAATGAATTGGTCGACGACGCATGTACAGGACGTCGTACGCTAGTTAGACCTCAAGTGAAATGGGGTTGCCGCGAGCTCGAGAGTCGGGGCGTGACATGGAAAGTCTGTGGGAAGGAAAGCGAGAAGATGATGATGAAAGGCTATTAAAAAAATTTCAAGTGAAAATTGGTGTTGCTGCTATGGTTGAAAATACAAGAGGCAAGTTGTTTCGATCAAAAGAACATAAGGAATGTTATGCCTCCTTGCTTAACAGGGGGATTATGAATCATCGAATAGTGGACTTTGAGTTTATGGATGTCATAGGAGTAAGCATTAGAGAGAAGTTCGAACAGTTACAGATGGATCATTTTTGCATGTAGACTTCTGAGGTCTATCTTGAACTAACTGCATATTTTTAATCGAACTTATCATTTCTGTCTCCTAGCAAAATGTAGTTCAGTGTTTATGACAATGTTTATGATATTGATGTGAATATCATGGCTAACATCTTAAAAATAGAAAAGGGAGAATTCAAGCCAATTGGAGTGTCCTACGAAATTGCCTGCAAGAACCTTACCAAAGGAAATGTCCTAAAGGCAAACATCACATACTTGGGCCTAAGTTCAACCAGAATAATTCTCCATAAGATTGTCATCAATTGCATCAGACCAAAGGCATCTTCAAAGACTGATGTGGCAAAGTTTGAGGCCAAAATTATGTGGGCTATTGAGAAAGGTGTTCTGTTCTCTCTCCCTCAGACAGTGATGTTGCACATGTATAGAACTGCATTGAAAGAGAAGGGACAACTGCCTTATGGAGCTCTTGTGACAAGAATCTTCTAGCACTTCGAAATTCAATTGCCTGCGAAATTTTGCACCAGAACTCTATCTTTAATGCCCATTGGAGAAAAGATGATCACGAAGATGCATCTGAAGGATGTTGTTGAAATCTGGAGGAGTAAGAAAAAGGACTCACCAAAGACAGCAACCATTGCCAATGAGAAAAAGAGGAAGGAAAAGGAAGCGGTATCCTCAGTGCAGACCAAGAGAAGAAGGAGAACACTTCTGCTACAGGATGAAGATGAAGATGAAGATGAGACTCTATTTGACATCATTGCTTCTGTAGTTCGAACTACATCTGCTCTACTCAGAGAAGCAGAAGTGGAAGTAGTAGGTGAACAAGAAGTAGGGACTCCACAAAGAGTAGAAGCAGAAAGTCAACTAGATGAGGATCCACAGAAAGATGTAGCAGATGTGGTTGTGTCTAATGAGGAGGAACCTGAAGAGGAGTAGGAATAGGAAGAAGAACCAACAGAGTAGGAAGGAGAAGAACAACCTGATGCAAGAATGACTATCCCTGAGAAAGAAGATGACACGGGGGTGGAAGTTAACCAAGCTCATGAAATCTCACACTCTGGTGATAGGATGAACAGATCTCCTCAAGAGACGGCGGGACGAATTCCAGAGAAAAATGCTGAAGAACGAGCAGAGCCAACAGCTCAGGGGGAGCAACAATCTGAAAGAGTAGCATTTGAAATAAAGTCTCCCAACCTGTTGCTCGGAGAATCCAACGCTCAATTTGATCCTGACCCAAATTATGGTAGGATAGTTGATTTGCTTATGCAAATCAAGATTCAGCAGTAAGCTCTGGAAATTGACCTACAGACTCTGGAAACATCCCTGAACAACAAATTGGAGGCTCTTGAAAAGTAGAATGAACAAAACATGGCAAGAATGGAGTTAGTCTTCACTCATTGCATCAACAAGGTTGAAGAGTCCATCAACAATATGAAGGATTTCACACTCACCCAAGTTCCCTGAAAGCTGTCTTCTTAATTTTCTTTTTAAGTCATTACTGGTGTGATTTATTTTTGACTTATTTTTGGTGTGCTTGATTTGGCTTACTCTACCCATGCTTGGATTTTTTTGACATTGACAAAAAGGGGGAGAAGCAGCAAATATTTGTTGGTGTTGTGTGGCTTGGTACTTTTTGATGTGGTTTGATTATGTGGCTTGATTGGTATATTGATTATGTGTGACTGAGTATAATGCATATTTAATTACTGCTATGTCATTCATATGTTATGCTTTGCCTAACCGTGTTTGTAGGAATATCAAAACATTTGCATAAAAGTTTTGTCACCATAAAAAATGGGGAGATTGTTGAGAAAACTCTTAGTTTTGATACTAACAATTCCTTTTATGCAAGCAGCTCTTCAAATACAAACTGTGGAAGAAGAGTCATACGTTGACATATTCTTCTAAGTCTACTTGTTACAGAAGGAGAAGCAAAGAGACACAGAATCTCATTCTGTCAAGGACCAGAATGAACCTCTAGGACCAAAACGAGAACAAGATCACCAACGGTTACGAATTTCACTTACCTTACTTGTATTGATTTTGGTAAATCAAATTGATTAACAAGATTAATCATCAAGACAATTTCCAAAGAAGGATGGAACACTTATAGAAACCCAGATTCTGTTTATATGAGCGATCAGAATCAAATGGGATTCAATCTGTTTCAACAGTCAAGAAACATTTCCTTATGAAGTCTGTCCAATAAAGGAAATGGAAGGCAAATCTCTCAAGGTGATACCCACCGGTCAGTTTTGGCTAGGAGAGTATATAAGGAGAGGATGCGACCAGAAGAAGAGGAGAGAATATAGCATTCCTAAGTCTGATTCTATTATTCATTAATCGTCTAAGAAAGTACAAAAATCGAGTGGTCCAATTGTATTGCCAAAAAGAGTGACTTAGTAAGAGAAATCATCACCGAGTACTTACACTTAAGAAACGTGTAATCACTTTTGATCACATAGTGAAATTCAGCCAATTCGCTAATCGCATGGGAGAGTGGACGTAGACTTGACAAAAGTCAAACCACTATAACGTTATTTGCAATCTTCTCTTCCCGTACTCTTTTATTTTTGATTGCGTACTACAAAGTCTATCTTATCCAGACTGTGTTCAAAACTGATATTCTGATTCTATTACTATCAGACTTTATACTGTTTGCTTTAGTGCATAAATTTCATTTACATCTATTCACCTCTCCTCGAGGTGTTGGTACTAGCAATATCAACAGTAATCCAAAAACTATTATGCTAGCAAAACTCAAAATAAAGATATCATAAAAATGTGTATGGGTATTTTCACCATTCTATCATTGCACATAGATAAGGAGTTCAAATCTTAAATTTCATACATAAGTCAAAGGTTGACTTTACGATAAAATCGAAAAATTTGATCTTTGATGAAAACATCATAATTTGCAAGTCAATTTAAAGGACAAAAAAAAAAAATTTCAGATCTATTTTGGCTTTTGACGGATTTGGTGGGGAATGTTTTGATTAACTAGAAAAATTTGTGAAATTAATTGAACTAGATTAGATAGATTAAAGGTAAAAGGACATAATTAGAAAAGGTGGGAAAGTATAAAAAGGGAAAGTATATTCTTTTCCTAGTTTTTGATCCGACTAGATTAGGTGATCAAGTACGTTGGGGTGATTTCATAAACTTCATCGAGTAATCGAGTTCATCTAATCAGTTTGATGAGCTTGTCAACAATTTACTGAGCAATACTATAGGAAAGTAAACAGATTATCTTACATTAGGAATGTACATGCACAAGCTGCTTGTATAAATAGGATAAAAAGGAAAAGATATCGTGGAGTAATTTCAAAATCACATTCTTTTACAAAACTACATAAATTGTCTGTTGGACCGACAATAAATGGTTTTCAACATAAACTAATTACAGAGATGAATGTGAGCACACCCTTCGAAAGAGAAATGGTAAATGGGTACAGAAACACTACCTTGCAGATTTTTGCGTATGACTGATTGGACAAGGTGACACTAAGTGTCTGAATTATATAATTTTGTTGGGTTAATTTCACATGTTCTAAAAGTTTCAACTAGAAAATAAAAACGTGATTTAATATTTAAATACTATAACGTTTTATCTCATCTATAGGCGAGACTTTTCTCAAATACTAAAGCATGAAAAATATATAATTAGGATGCAAATAAGAGGTTTTGAAAAGATATACACGAATATCATGTAATGGCAAAGTTTTAGTATCTCTCTTTTGATGAGGATGCCCCATCATTTAGTTCTGTCATATAAAGTTTTGGCATCTCTCTTCCCGAAAATCCTCTGGAAGCGACTAGAAGAACCTTTTTCCAAGGAGGGAGATTTCAGGCGTATCGAGGCAAGCCTCAGGATAATCATAAGGGAATTTGTCGGTCTTGTGAGCCAGGAGGAGCCACACATGTGTGATGAGCTCACCTCCTCTTCTCAGTCGCCTGGCATGGCTATACACTTGACAGTTGAATGCTGCGTAACATAGCATCTCCACCCAGATGCTGCTGATGAGCTCCCACTTGTTGTCCATCATCCTCAAGTCGGCCACGAGCTCGTGCACCTTCAACAGCACGTGCCAGTCACGGTGGATACTCGTGGCCTTACTCGGTTCCACGAAGAGTGGGATATCTCCATCTGTTGACTTCAGTGTGTTAATTGCTTCTTCATAGTCTCGGTACCTCAAGAAAGGCGTCAGTGTGTCACAAGCGTACTGCAACGTGATGTTGGCAGTGGGGAGGGACAGCATGTGAGGATGCCGAGCAAGTAGGTACATCATGTACTCTGATAAGAGTCTGCTTCCTTCACAAGCGTCGGTTTTTTCGATTTCCAATGACTGCAGGATATCCGTTGCGATGTGCCAGATAATGATGCTCTTAGCAAATTTTACCTCGATGCTATCGCTCAATGCTGGTTTTTCTTGGATGCCGTGAATCTCGAGCGTCCACTTGCCTCTTTTATTGAATTGTCTGTGTTTTCTTTTCTCCTCTAGCTCCGCCATCTTTCGTAATACCAGTGCTCCGAGGCGCGGGATCATGGGCTGGCGGGAGTGTAACCAAAACCAACTGAAGATCTCCCGCTTACCAAACCAATCAAGTACTGGGCGGGCGGCCTTCCACTTACCAAACCAAAGAAGTACTGCGCGGACGGGCTTTTGCCTTTCTTGGTATGAGAGGCTGTGTTTTAACAAATTGAGCTGCCCGATCGACCTCGACCATCTTTTCTTCCTCATGCACCGATTAGCCAGAAACGGGAGGAGCCTTGAGAAGAGCGGCATCCGAAGGTTCTTACCCATCTCCACCACTGCCCAATCCGAAAATGCCAACGTTGTGATCTGATAAAGCTCGAGACATGTGACTGCCATCAGTAACGCATAGGTGTAGGTTACGTACATATCGATCAAGAAGGCGTTCTTGAAGATCACGGAGAATCTACACAAGGCAGACACCAAGCAGAAGAAGCCGATAAAGCATCCTATGACGCCGCGCTTCGTGTACAGAATGGGCGCTTTAGTGTAGAGCGCATCGAACACGAAGTTCAGCTCAATCTCGTTCACGGTGAAAGCGCGACTAGGAGGGTAACTGTCGATGGACATCCAATCGCGGGATATGAACACAGGGTGGTACGGCCAGTTTATGAGGTGGGGCTTCAGACAGTCGAACCGAAAGTAGGCCTTCAAGATGTCCTTTGCGGAGTCGAACTTCTTGTCATCGGAGAACAGTTCGAGCTGAGGACTGCTTTCCTTGACTTCCTTGGTTACCTTGGGATAGTACTCGGCGTTCACAATTGAGTTCTCGTCATACACGGATTTGAGAGCCCAGACCCACAACGCCGCCTTTATGAATCCGGCAATGAACAAGAGGATGTACAGCCGTGAGACTGGGGACGAGCCGTCCCAACAGTGAATGAGAATTCGAACCACGAAGACAACCGTAGCGCCGATGTTCAGAATCTGTCTCAATCCCAGCCGGTTATCTTCCACCGAGTAGGCCGTTATGCCGTCTGGGTACCCAAGTTGCATCAGAAGCAATGGGGCCAAAAGCCCTTCCAACTCCATATCGTCACCCGGATTTTCAGGATTATCAATACGGACCACAGTAAGCCTGCCCAGCGCGATTTTCGCAAAATACGAAAGGAGCAAATAGGTAGCCCAGACGATAGCTCTAGCAATATTCGACCTCATATATTTCCGACGAATGCCGAATATTGCGAGAAAAATCTCGCAGCCAAGGCTTGCGGTGACCAAGAAATGAATCCCCCAGTTCGCCCATAGATATTTTAGCAGCGGCAATACCGTGTTGACTATTGAGAAAATCCAATTGATCAAACTCATGGTGGCTTCTTCAGGTATGCTCACTAGACATCAATGCAAATGCAGAGTGAGCAAAAATTTTACATTTCTTCTGAAAAATAATTACTAAGAGCTGCGTACGTCAATTGTCTCGATCTAGAATTTCGCACAACTGAAATATGAACGTGCACATTATTTATCCTACAAGTTAATCTCTCCATGTTCATCACTCTCTCCTTTCCTAGAGGTTTTGACTATATCTTTTTGCGATCCTTGTACTTTTCTTTTTTCCTTTTTTTTTTTGGTTACGTCTCCTTTTTTTTCTTTCTTTCTTTCTTTTTTTGTTTGTTTGATGTGTTCAATTAGATCTTATTTATCTAGCAAAGTGGCCCTCTTCTTGAATTGTGAGATGTGAAGAAGCTTTGGGACTAATTTGTGCCATCAGCCGTCCACCTTCTTATGAGTCTCCCTTTTTTTTTCAGCATAATAAACTACATATGCTGGCTCCAATTGGGTTACTTGGGAAAGAAAATTGTAGTTCTAAGGTGAATGTTTTCCGAAATTTATTAAAGTGAAATGATTGATTGAAAATTTCTGCCACTAAAATAAGCATCATACAAATATTATAGTACTTGTGGCATCATTTTCTCAAAATTCTTTAAAGGTGGACTCTCCACAAATTCTTTGTTTGCGGCTTTTAAGGTCTTCTACCTTTATTTTTCATATATAAGCTTTTCAAAGTATTTTCTAAATAGATTGAAGAAGAAAAATAGGACAAAATGTAATGACCTGATCCGACGAAGGTGGGGAGTGGTCGTTGAGGCTAAAGGTTCTAGACAATGAGCAACTCCTGGCAGGCTTCTAAGATGGCGAAGGGGGGTAGAAATGAACCGAACTATGAATCAAACAGGAGGAGAGCATGCCTAGGCTATAAATGTGAGAGATGGAATTAACTCACGAAGGTGCCTTTTGATGTAATGGCAAGCTTCACTTTGGAACTTTAAATTTAAGCAAGCCTAGGTTAGAGCACTACCATAATGGGTGACTTCTTGAGAAAGTGCCTACCTATCACTAAAAATAATAGAACTTGAGGCTTAGAATGTGATTGGCCAAAGCGGACAATACCTCGAGTGGGTTAATCTAGGGATGTCATAATATGGTATTAGGGCGGGACTCCCTCTAGTAGGTGTGTGGTTCAGGGATGGACCAAGTGGAAATTTGTGGGCTTGTAACGACCCGATCTGATGAGGGCAGGGAGTGGTCGCCGAGGCCAAAGGGCCTAGATAAGGAGTGGCTTCTGGCAAGCTTCTAGGATGGCGAAGGGGACAAGAATGAATCGAACTATGTATCAAACGGAGGAGAGCATGCCTGAGATATATATGTAAAAACTAAAATTAACTCAAGGAGGCACCTTTGCCTACCTATATGCCAAAATGGATAATGCCGTAAGGCTTGAAATGGGACAGGCCAAAGCGGACAATACCTCGAGTGGGTTAATCTAGGGATGTCACAAAAAAGGTGGAGTAGAAGTGCTAGAGGAGTATTTAGTAGAGGTGAGAAGGTTTTGGGATGGGTAAAGTATTTTCCCTACCATGAAACCTTAGGTAACGATTCAAAGTTTTAGAATTTGGAAACTACCTTACTCTTGGAACACCTTAGAATTTGGAACTTATTAGTGCCATGGCCATGGGTTCTAGGGTACCTTATACTATCTTGTACTTGTTCATATTGTTTCATTGAAAAAAAAATGTCATTGTCATTGCTATACACATTGAACATTCAAACATAACATATAAATGGGTTACATGTTAAATTCATGTCATATCTAATGTCAACATATCACTAAAATGTCAATAGCATAAAAAATAAAAATAAAAATATCAACTTCTGCCTATCGTTTAAATCCATGAGTTGAGATGAAACCTATCATCATCTACTGAGAGCATAAACTTAGAGCACGCGCACGCAAACTCTCACAGAGAGAGAAGGGTGAGGGGTGTTGGGGGGGGGGGGGGGAGGGTGCTGGATGGATGATTGCTTTTCGTAGTACGTTTCAAAGTAGGTTGGACATTGTTGATCATTTAGAGCTTTTGCTCATTTAAATGGGCAAGATTTCATGAGGAAAGAGAAAGTCATGCAAATATTGTTTTGCTCAGACATGGAAATTTAGTATACATTTATTTACTCAGAAAATATTACAAAATTTTGGGATTGGGATGGCATGACCCCAAACCCTTAAACTTACACCAATTTGTTCCAAAATTTTGGGATTGGAGCTCACTATACTAGTTCTAATACCAGTCTTAGAACCTACTCGACCATGGTTGTTCGATAGGGTCCAAAAGATTTTAGTCTTGAAAGAAATTCTTTGTAATTTTGGGTCAACTTCATGAATCAAGACTCTACAGCTTTTCTAACTTGGGAAGTTCCGTTGCTTTTAAGCTTTGTGAAAATGATAGAAAGATGTTTCTCACCATGAGAGGGCCACATGTCAACTTCTCAATGGCCTCGTACTATCTTCACAAAAATACTTACATCATATTAGATTAGATGACTTTAGGTGCAATAGCTCTCACTTTGGATTTTCAAAGATTTAAGTAGAAGAGGTTTCACGACTCCCAAAACCTGCAATCCTATGACTTTGCCCTTCCTGCAGATTTCTTAAAAGCCATTCACATAGAAAAGATTGCATTCAACATGTTTGCTCAACTTTTTCAGATATAGGAAGCTTTAAATGTCAAAATTGATATGTTGTGAAGAAACAAAGATGGGTCATAATTTCTCCGGGTAGTTCTTTCACCAGATGGAAAATGAAAATCTGAGATAACTAAACATGTGCCGTAACTTGTATAGAGTATGCTTAAGTGTACTAACCACTAAATTAAAGTACGAAAATCTCTTGCTGAAACATCCAGATTAAGGAGAGCATACAAATCTTCTACCCTAAAAATAATATCGGTTAGCAAGCCCGATAAGCAAATGCAAGCTAACTAAAGCAACAGGAAAGAAAGAGGCGCAATGCAATGCGAGACTAGCGCCACCACACCTGTACTTGAGGGCTGATAAATCCCAGCAGTGTTATTCAGAAGACGCCGATGCCTACATTGGAAAAATTGGAGAAACAGAAGCACAGAAAAGCAACCTAATAAACATTGTCAAGGAGACGAATACTAGAAATGTGTGCTTAGCTTTCTTCGCTAGCAGAGCATTTGAGTCTCAACACTTGACAGCGACGACTGCTGTGGAACCTCCAATTATAAGTAAGAAAAAGCAAGGCAAGAGAATAATAAGGACAAAAAGAGAATGGAATAAAAGACGGCGATGGGCATTTGATTATTTGCTTGCAACTTTCGTCTAAGGCTCTTTTTCTTGTCTGGTGGGCATAATGAGTACATGATCGTGTCTGAAGCTTCACCATCTATCTTTAAGCTCACACGTGACTCTGGTTCTATCTCGTATTTTTAGCTCTTGGATTAGGCAAATGATAGGCTACTCTAACACTAACCTCGGGTCTTGATGAAATTGAATGGACACTTCAGGTTTGTTTTGTTTCTGGAAAAACTAACATAAATCATTTTTCGAATTTAAATATAGATTTTTGTTCTTCATGAAAAAATATTTTTATTGATTCATTTTTAAGGTAATGCCAAAAAGACAGAAAATTAGCGTATACTTTCCAACTCCTAGTTTATCACAAAATAAATCTACCCTTCGTGTTTAGAAAATTTACTCTGAGGCCTCTTGTAAAAACTTACAAAATCCACTAAATTAAGAAAACTACGATGGAGTGAAATAATTATACGAGTTTGAAATCCAAGTAGATAAAAAAAAAATTTCGTAATTTGTTATATTAAAATGAAGTAATGAATAACGCTAAGTATACTAAAAGGTTTTACTAAAATGAAATTTAATCAAGTACTTAATGTGAAGAATGTTTCCTCCGGTTCCCTTCGGTGCCTCCTTGTAACCTTTTGAACGAAAGAACTCCATCCACCATTTAAAAGTGCTTTGTTTTTATCTTATTTTATTATGATTTATTATTTGATAGGATGACATTGCTTTGTTTGGAAGATGGAGGTGAGAAGAGAAACGATGTGACAGAAGAAAATTTAAAATTTCCCACTAATTCACGATCACATAATATTTAAGTTATTAAAATTTTCTACACCCACGTCTCATTGCAGCTCCTCCCCTCACCGTCATTCAAGGCAAGGAGGTGGATGAGCTCCTCTCCGTCGATGACTATGAGAAATCACAAGGTGAAAGTAATCTACACTAAGAACATTTAAAATTATAGATTTGATCAAGCATATGCACATGAAGTTCCTGTAAAAACATATGAAGAAATTATGAGATTATGGATTTGATCTACACAAGGAAATAATTAATTATTACTACAGTACATATGTATCTTCCCAACAATAGGCTACTACGTCAGATTAATAGACCTCTTAGTGAAGCTATAGCAGCAATGTTATCAATCTAAGATGTCTTATAACTTGGTTTTGCAATTCCTAAAGTTGATAATTTTTGGAAAATTATCCAAAATTTTATAATTATATTACGTAGATGTCAATTCTATTCCAAACTTCCTATTTGGCTAATGTGCTCTAAAATATTTTCATGATTTTTAATATAGTCTATCAAATCTAAATTTGTTGGAAATTACTAACATGGCGATCTAATCATCTCTGTTTGTCCTACACGTTACATTCATCAATTTGACTTTTTTTTGAACTAGTTGATATTTTATTTTTTCTAGATTATTTTTCTTTTATTTTTTTCTTTTTTGTTTTACTGTTATCCAGATCTGGGATTGGGATTTTCTTATGTTAAAAATTATTAATAACTTTTCTTGCTCCATTTTTCGGTTGTTTTTCCCTAATGACGTGGGCATGGCTGGTTCGGATTTGGGCGCTGCTTCTCGGTTCCACCTCCACCAGCAGCTTTTCAGAGACCCGATTTACACCTCCACAGCCGACCTCTGGAATTCGAAGATCTGGACGCGGTCAGCCACAACCACAGCCATCAATTCTCCAGCGGCAACCATCATGACGAGGCCATGCACCAAAATCTAGAGCTTGGCACAATCGACCGGCCATGGCGCTGCCGACATCACCCCAGATCCAAGAGCAAGCCGAAGCTGTGATCATAACCTGGCAGAGCGCCCAATAGCCTCAGGGCCCCCATTCTCGAGGTTGGGAACAGGGGTCACGTCTTTGACTATATGGCCACCTACCCGTAGCAGTAGCGGGGAATCTGAGTGCTGAGCGGGACCGGCACGGTCTTGTGGCAGCTGGCCGCAGTTGGATCCGTAGTCACTCTCCATGGGCGGTTCGAGATTCTGTCGCTGTCTGGCTCTTTCTTGCCCCCACCAGCTCCACCGAAGGCCAAGAGCTTAACGATATTCCTAGGGGGAGGTCAAGTCGTGGGGGGATGCACGGTCGGCAAGTCATTGTGGCCGGGCTGGTCATTGCTGTCACTGTGTCGTTTCGCTAATGTCATGTACGAGAGATTGGCCGCTAGAAGAAGAGGGGCAGATCCAAATGCTGGCGGTGGCAGCACCGCGGCTGGCTGGCGAACATGTTTCCGTATCCATCTTCAGGGGAGTCTATTCTTAAATTTGCCCCTCGGTAACATGGCCAACAATTATAGCAGTACCGTGCAGCTCCCGGTTGATGGGTGGACTGGAAATTCAGGTCCTCGTCCGCCATTTTGAGAGAAATGGAAAAAAATAAAATAAAGAAGATGTGAGTGATTTGACGCTGCAGCGTGATCATCAATTAGGAAAGTTGACGATGAACATTAAAAGAAAAAAAAGAAAACAGAGGTGAAAAATCAGAAAATTCCAAAAACTGTCATACGACCACCAATTGCCTAAGATTTGCAACCACTGCATGGTGGTCTCCCGAGGTAAGCGGCCATGGAGTGGTCGTTGACACCTATGCACAGCGGTGCTATTTTAACTAGGGGTTGTCGGTTTCCACCGTAGGACAGGGAACGGACCGAATGGATTTGTCAATTTCAAGCTCAACTTGCAAACTGGCTTTAAACATTGGAGAATGCTCATCAAGTGCTGCAACCATCCTGAGCCACTATTACATCAATTGTTTGGGAAGAACGACAAATGATGACAGAAAATGACGAGAAGAGTAATTGCTGATGCATCCACCTAAGACTTGACACCTTATCATTAGATTATGGACTAAGGACAACAGAAGCTATATTGTAAGTAATCTAGTCCTCAGATGGTTTTGCACATCACTTTTGCCGGGCTGCAGGTTCTCAGAATTGTACATTTAGAAACATAGAAAAATTACAAGGTCTTTTTTTGCCGAAAAGTGTGGACAAAAAATATTTTGATTGATGTGGAAATCGACAAAGGATATGAATGGCCCTTTGTTGGTTCTTGAACAAGAAATGTAACTGACGAGAAAATTAAAAGCGGGACCTTTTTCCGAAAATCCTTCGGAAGAAACTAGAAGAACCTTCTTCCGAGAAGGGACATTTCGGGGATCTTACGGCAAGCCTCGGGATTTTCATAGGGGAAATTGTCGGTCTTGTGAGCCAAGAGGAGCCAGACATGAGTGATGAACTCTAGGGGTGAGCATCGGTCCAGGGTTGACCCTGGACCGACCCTGGACCGGCCCAACTCTGCCGGTCCTGGTCCAGTTCCCAAGGGGACGGGGTCGGTCCTTGGTCCTGAGATCCCAGGACCAGTACCGTGCGGGTTGGTCCTCGGTCCTAAGAGTTTTGGGTTGGTCCAACCCGAACCAACCCTGGCCTTATATATTATATTATAAATAATATTTTTTATTTATTCTAAAGAGTAAACCCTGATTCAAATAGCATCCTCCTCCAGTACTCTTGCTTCATTCTTTCTACTTTATCCTCTTAGTATTCAATTTGCTAAGTAAAATTGAAAGAAACAATTTCACTCGTGAGCAATCTTGCCTCGCTCACCACTTGACACTCACTTCGCTCACTTTTGGTCGCTCACCACTCAACACTCACCCCGCTTGCCATGCTCACACCACTTGTCGCTTGACACTTGTGCCGCTCACCTTTATTCGCTAACCTTGTTCGTTCTGAGTAAATCATAAAGAAATAAAAGCCCTAATTAAAAAAATTTTTCGCTCGTGAGCAATGCTCGTTTTGCAGCTCTATAAGCAATCTTAATTGTTTTTATGGTTTCTTACTTTTAGCAAGTGTAAAATTTTTATTGTTACCTTATTTTAAATTTGTTGAATATGTATTAGTATTTATAGTTTAATTAAAATCATAGTATCGATAAATATGTAATTTGAAATAATTAGTTTAATTTTTCAGAAATACAAAAAAAATAAAAAAAATTAACGGTTGGTCCTGGGTTAACCCTGGAACCGGACCGAACCCATTGGGTCGGTCCGGTCCTCGGTCCTAGGCTCAATAGGGTCGGTCCTCGGTCCCAAAAATTGAGGACCAACACTGTGCGGGTTGGTCCTAGGGTTAGGGGGTGGACCGGCCCAACCCGGACCATGCTCACCCCTAATGAACTCACCTCCTCTTCTCAGTAGCTTGGCATGGTTATACACATGACATTCGAATGCTGCATGACACAGCATCTCCACCCAGATGCTGCTGATGAGCTCCCACTTGTTGTCCATCGTCTTAAGGTCAACCACGAGCTTCTGCACCTCCGACAACATGTCCCATTGGCTAGTGATCCTCGTCGGACTACTCGGTTCCACGGGATTTGGGAAATCTCCATCCAGCGACGACAGGTTGTTGATTACATCATTATAGTCTCGGTACCTCAAGTGAGTCCTCAGTGTATGACAAGCGTCCTCTAGCGGGATGTTGAGGTCGGGGAGGGATAAGATGTGAGGCTGCAGAGCAAGGTGGTATATCATGTACTTCGATAGAATTTTGCTTCCTTCATAAGCATCGGATTTTTCGCTTTCTGATGATTGTAGGATTTCCGTTGCGATGTGCCAGATTATGATGCTGTTTGCAAATTTTGCCTCGATACTACTTCTAAGTGCTTGTTTCTCATGGAGGCCATGAATCTCGAGCGTCCACTTGCCTCTTTCGTTGAATGGCCTGTAATTTCTTTTCTCCTCTAGCTCCGCCATCTTTCGTAGTACCAGCGCCCCGAGGCACGAGGGCATGGGCTGGCGGGAGTCTGACCATTTCCAATTGATATCATATTTAGCAAACCAATCAAGTACCACGTTCACGAGCTCTGACCTTTCTTTGTGGAAGCGGCAATGCTTTATCAAATTTAGCTGCCCTATGGACCTTGACCATCTTTTCTTCTTCATGCACCGATCAGCCAGAGATGGGAGGAGCCTTGAGACGAGCGGCATCTTGGGGTTCTTCATAGCCATCACCACCACTGCCCAATCCGACAATAACGCTGTCGTGATCTTATAAAGCTCGAGAGATACGACTGCCATCAGTAATGCATAGGTATAGGTGAAGTAAATATCAATCAAGAAGGTGCTCTTGAAGATCACCGCGAATACACACAAGGTCGACACCAAGCAGAGGAAGCCCAAGAAGCGGCCTATGAGGCCCGGTATTGTGTACAGAATGGCCGCTTTAGTGTAGAGCACATCGAACATGAAGTTCAGCTCGATCTCGCTCACGGTGAAAGCGTGGTCGGGGGTGTAGCTGTCGATGGACATCAAATCGCGGGATACGAACACAGGGTGGTACGGCCATCTCACGAGGTGGGGCTTCAGGCAGTCGAACCGAAAGTAGGCCCTCAAGATGTCCTTTGCGGAGTCGAACCTCTCGTCCATGTCGAATATTCTGAGATGAACACCAAGTTCCTTGGTTTCCTTGGGTAAGTACTCGGCGTTCACACTTGAGCTCACGTCATTCACAGATTTGAGAGCCCAGACCCACATTGCTGAGTTTATGAGTCCGGCAGTGAACAAGGGGAAATACAGCCTTGAGACCGGGGACGAGCCGTCCCAACAGCGAATGAGAATACGAACCACGATGACAACCGCAGCCCCGACGTTCAGAATCTGTCTCATTCCCAGCCGGTTATCTTCCCACGCATAGGCCGTTATGCCGTCTGGGTACCCAAGTTGCATCAGAAGCAATGGGGCCAATAGCCCTTCCAACTCCACATCGTCAGCCGGATTTTCAGGATTATCAATGTGGACCGTAGTAAGCCTGCCCAGCGCGATTTTTGCAATGAAAGAAAGGAACAAATAGGCAGCCCAGGTGACGAATCTAGCTAACTTTGATGTCATATATTTCCGACGGATGCCTAATATTGTGAGAACAATCTGGCAGCCGAAGCTTACGGTGACCAAGAAATGAATCCCCCAGTCCACCCATAGATCTTTTAGCAGCGGCCACACCGTGTTGATTATTGAGGAAATCCAACTGATCAAACTCATCATGGCTTCGTTCAGGTGTGCTCACTAGACATCAATGCAAATGAATAATCAGGGAAATTTTCACATTGCTTGAATTGCTTCTGAAGAATAATTACTAAGAGCTTGCACAAAACTGCATAAAGGCATTGCATAAATCAATTCTCTCAATCTGTTAGAATTTCGTACAACTGAAACTATGAATGTGCACATTGTTTATCCTCCAAATTAATCTCTCCATGTTCTTCTCTCTTCCCTTTTCCTAGCGTGTTTGATTGTGTATCCTTTTGCGATCTCGGTATTTTTATTTTTTTTCATCTTTTCTTGTTACACCTCCTTTTTTTTCCTTTCCATTTTTATTTTTTTTGATGTGTTCAGCTAGATTTTAACTATTTAGGAAATTGGTCCTCTTCTTGCATCGTGAGATGTGAAGAAGCTTTGGGACAAATTTGCGCTGTTACCATCCACTATATGCTTTTTCAGAATAGTAAACTGCATATGCTCACAGAGAGAGATATGACCCCAAACCCTTAAACATACCTTACACTCATTTGTTCCGTAATTTTGGAACTGGAACTCACTTTACGAGTACTAATACCCATCTCGGAACCTACTCGACCATGCATGTTCTATAGTGTCCATAGATTTCACGGGGTCTCCAGTATACCCCATTATCTAGTCTTAAAAGGAGCTCTTTGTAATATTGGGTCGACATCACGGCCCAAGGCTTTTCTTCTTTTCTAGTGTCCGGAGTTCTATTACTTTTAAGCTTAGTGAAAAATGATAGAAAAGATGTTTCAGCCCGTGAGAGGGCCACATGTCAACTTCTCAGTGGCCTAGTACAATGTTCACAAAAATACTTATGCATGATTAAAGTAGATGACTTTAGGTGCACTTGCTCTATGGTTGGATTTTTGAAGTTTTAAGTAGAAGAGGTTTCACGGCTCCCAAAATAATTCTCGTGATCCTATCACAGTGCACTTCTTGCTGATTTCTTAAATCCCATTCACATAGGAAAGAATGCATTCAATTGCATATTTGCTATACCTTTTCATACTTAGCAATCTTTAAATGTCAAATTTCACAGCTTGTGAAGGAAGGAGGAAGGGTCTTAATTTCTTCCAGTAGTTCTTTCACCAGTGGGAAAATGAACATCGAAGACAACTAAACATGTGCTGTAACTTGTATTGAGCATGGTTAAGTGTACCAACCAGCAAATTGAAATAGATAATCACTTGCCCAAACATCCAAAGTGCGGAGAGCGTACAAACCTTTTATCCTAAAGATTATATGGGTTAGTAAGCACAATAAGCAAATGCAAGCTAACTAAAGTAACAGGAAACAAAGAGGTACAATGCAATGCAAGACTAGCGCCACCACACCTGAACCTGAGGCCTGATGAATCCCAGAAATATTACTCAGAGGAGGCCGACACGGACACTGACACCGGAGAAAATGGAGAACCTGAAGTACAGAAAAGCAACAGAGAGACCTGTCCCAAGAATCATTGTTAAGGATCGAGAACTAGGAATATGTTCTTTACTTTCTTAGCTGGCACAGACATTGTGTCTCAACACACTTTACAGCAATGAACTTCTGTGGGACCTCCAATTATTAATTAAGAAAAAGGAAGGCATGGGAATAATAAGGACAAAAAGAGAATGGAATACAAAGCGGAATGGGAATTTGATTATTTGCTTGCAACTTTGGTCTTAGTCTCTGTTTTTGTTTCGGCCGGTTGGCCTAATGAGCACACAACCATGTCTAAAGTTTCGTCAGGTCACACGTGATTTTCATTCTATACTACTTAATTAACTCTTGGATTAGGCTAATGATAGGCTATTTTAAGATAAAGTACACTAGAAGTGTCTTAACTTATATACGACGCTTACTTTAATATCACTTTAGTAAATGAACCCTTAGTAATATTGGGTCGGCTTCACGACCAAAGGCTTTTCTTCTTTTCTAATGTCGGGAGTTCCTTTACTTTTAGGCTGAGTGAAAAATGATAGAAAAGATGTTTCGCCGAGTGAGAGGACTAGAGGGCAAGAGGGCCACATGTCAACTTCTCAGTGGCCTAGTACAATGTTCACAAAAATACTTATGCATGATTAAAGTAGATGACTTTAGGTGCACTTGCTCTCAGCTTGGACTTTTGAAGTTTTAAGTAAAGAGGTTTCACGACTCCCAAAATAATTATTGTAATCCTATCACAATGCACACCCCGCAGATTTCTAAAATCCAATTAATGCATTCAATAGCATGTTTTCGATACCTTCTTAGACATAGCAATCTTTAAAAGTCAAATTTCACAGGTTGTGAACGAACGAGGAAGGGTCTTAATTTCTCCCCGTAGTTCTTTCGCCGGTTGGTAAATGAACATTGAAGACAACTAAACTTGTGGTGTAACTTGTATAGAGTATGGCGAAGTTTACTGAAGAGCAAATTATAGTAGATAATCACTTGGCGAAACATCCAAAGCACGGAGAGAGTACAAACCTTTTACCCTAAAGATTATATGGGTTAGTAAGCACAATAAGCAAATCCAAGCTAATTAAAGTGACAGGAAAGAAAGAGGTGCAATGCCTTGCAAGACTAGCGCCACCACACCTGAACTTGAGGGCTGATGAATCCCAGAAGTACTATTCAGAAGATGCCGACGCTGACACCGACACTGGAAGTAATGGAGAAACTAAAGTACAGAAAAGCAACAGGGATTTGTCCTAAAAATCATTTTTAAGGAACGAGCACTTGGAATATGTGCTTTATTTTCTTAGCTAGCAGAGAACTAGTGTCTCCACACGGACTTTACGGCAATGAAGTTCTGTGGGACCTCTAATTATTAAGTAAGAAAAAGAAAGGCATGGGAGGACAAAAGGAGAAATGGAATAAAAATCGGAATGGGAATTTGATTATTTGCTTGCAACTTTCGTCTGAGTACATAACCATCTCTAAAGCTTCGCCGTCTATCTTTAAGGTCACATGCAATTCTCGTTCTATCCTCCATTTTTAAATCTTGGATTAGGCAAACGATAGGCTACTCTAACACCAACCTCGGTCTTGATGAAATTGCAAGAAGACTTTAGGTCCATTTTGTTTCCTAGAAAAGTAACATTACTGGAAAATAATATTTCACAAGAAAATTATTTTCAAGAAAAATTTAGTTCAGAAATCCTTTTAAAAGTGAACTTCAGATTTAAGTAAAACTCATAAATATAATTATAAACTTTGATTGGAACTTCAGGATGACTTACCTTGATTTCTTATCTTAGTCCGAGTCTAAATCCGAGTCTACTACAAAATCTGAGTTTGAGTGCGCCATTAGATAGATATTGGCATATGCATCTTCACTTTCCTCACATTCTATATTACACCAAATCTCAGCTTTCAAGGCATTCTTGTACTTTTCATACTTTTCATTCTTCTTTTTTAGTGAAGGATATTAGGTTTGATATGCTCCTTTTCCTTTCATTCAAAAAAAATCACGTCTTTGGTTGGGTCTTTTTCATCCATAGCTTTCCTTTGTTTAGATTGTCTAGACTATTTCTTGCCATTAAACTTTTTCCCTTTCTTGTTTAACTTTCTAACTTTCTTGATCAAAAGAGCAAGTTCCTCATCATCCATGTCATCTTCTGAATTTGTATCATCAAAATCGATGTTAGATTTGAGTGCAATTGATTTCTTACCTCTTTTTTCAACTTCATCATTTAGTTGTTCTACTTTGTAGGACTGCAAAGTTTCAATAAGCTCATCAATAGATAAGGGCAAAATTCATAGTGTTTCGCAGATAGAAGTCTTGATATTGTTCCAATCCTTCGATAAACCTCTCAGAAGTTTATTCAATTTCATGGGTTCCAAGATTGGTTGCCCTTGATATACAAGCTCATTCACTATTTTAGTGAATTTGCTGATCATATCTCCAATAGACTCTCAAAGCTTCATCTTGAATGATTCGTATTGCTTGAGTAGAATGTTGACTTTCGTTTCTGTAACATCCTGAATTTCGACCCGTTTCGGGATATGTGAAATGGTTATTTTATCAATGCGTTGTTAGCTACGTTTACTCTGAATTGATCCCTCACGAGTTAACTAACTGTTTGGCAAGGCAGTTAAGGATCGATACGCGTACGACTAGTGAATTTAATCAGGGATAGACCGCTCAACCATAAGGATCAGAGATGAATAATACTACACTGTTGCAGGCCAATTAGCGAACGGAAATAAATCGATTCAGCAAAAGTACGAGATCGGATTGCGGGTGATTCCGCACTAATTCGATATTAATTGCGAACGACGTTAAACCGATTTTCTTTTGGCTCTATACTCAGTGTGAGTAATTAACCTCTCGTGATTACATGACAATCGAGGATCGTCCTGATTTGAATGTGTCACGCCCCGACTCTTGAGCTCGCGACAACCCCATTTCACTTGAGGTCTAACTGTACGACGTCCCAAGTACTGTCGTCGACCAATTCATTTTATCTTGTAATTAAGCACATGCGGAAATGAACAACTCCCAAACCAAACAACAGGGATAGCAACAACAGCAACAACAACAGCAGAGGAAAGACAAACACCATTTTATATATATCTGAAGATTAGCCGAACTACAGCACATATACACACGCCTTACTACAGGCGAAAAGCTGAGGCCTACACAAAAAGGGACCGGCCTGGCTAACCTAACACTGTACAGGTGGGGGAAGGCTCGTCAAAAAGGAAATAGGCTACAGCTGCCTACTCACGGGCCTCAGAGGGATCGCTCTCTTCGATCCTCTGCACGCATCATCTAGGGCCTGAAAAGGTTAACCACGACGGGTTGAGATAAACTCAGCAAGTTAAAGTCCTAAGCCCCGGTTAGGAACTTCGCTCGCCTCGGGAGTTTAACATACAACCTAATCCAGCAGTCAGCACAATGCATAGAGAAGCAAAAGCATAAGACAGTTCAATAAGCAGACACAACCACAGGCGATCCTACCTGGCCTTGGCACACGTGACCTGCAGAAACTGTCATTTAACTCATCACGACATTAAGAGCATGCAAATAATCAGAGCATCTCACACAGCTTTCTCATGTCTCACACTCACACATGCTCCGATTATTACGACCCCTCCTCCCGGGCCACGGCACAACCTTATGGTTGGCGGTTCAGCTAAACCAGCTTCGTCCTCTTTACCTCGAGGCACGGCGACGTCAAGGGCTCACTCCCAAGACGGCATTCCCGAAGGAGCACAAGACTCGCCCACTACCGCAGTCCCGCTGCGACAGAGGCCCGGGACCCGCCCCCCATACCGCGATCCTACATAGAACCCTCCCTGTCGGGCATCCGACCGAAGTCGCGACCCATCGGCCACGGCACAACCCCACAAGGATTAGTGGTCTTCCGACAATGCCGGGTTCTCCTCTTAATGTGACCATGCAACACATCATTAATCAATTCGTTCTTTTCTTTGCTTTGTCATGGATGCACATCGCTCATGCTCATGCGACATGCCATTTCTGATAACCCACGCAATATGTCATGCAATCTCACTCGACAATTCCAAAAATCTAATTTCCAATCAGCATTCGATCACGCATTTCATCAATATTCACAAGTATAATTAACAATTGGCACTTCAATAAATCATAACAACCAAGAGCACATCAAAATAAGCCAAAAATTAGCTTCGCATGAACAAGCCGTGAATGTCAATCCGTGAATGTAATCTGTGAACAGTGATAGTGAACGATGAATCCGTGAACTTGATAGTAAATTCGTCCGAAATTAAATAAATAAATAAAAATAATTAAACTTAACCATGGTTAACAAATTTAACCTAACTAGGGTTAATTAACTCAACCATGATTAATAATTAACCATAGTTACTTTAGAAACTAACCTTAGTTACTTTAATTAATTAACCTAGGTTACTTTAACACTAACCATGGTCAATTAACTAATCCTCATCAGTCTAAATTAACCAACATAATCAACCAATCAACTTTAATTAATCACAAATATACAAATACACTAATTAACCCCTAAGCAAGATTAACCCCTAAACAAGGATTAGGAAATTAACTTACTTGGATCGGAAATCCGGCGACACCGGCGCGTAGAGGGGAACGAGGGCTACGAGGGGTAAGCTCGGGGACGACAACGAGTGACAAACGGTGGCCGAAACGGGCCAAAAACAGTGCTGGTTACTATTCACGCGGAACCGGTGCGGCTGGCGGAAACGGCCGAAACGGGCGGCTAACGGCGACCAAAGGTGACCGGGGATGCGCGGTTGGCTTCCTAACTCCCAGGACTACACTTTGGGCGGTTGCGGCGGCTCCGGTGGTGGGCAAGGCTGTTTTCCGGCTGGAAAACAGTAAAGACAGCAAGAAAACAGCAGAAATGGAAGAGAAAGGAAGAGAAAAAGGGAGAGAGAGTATGGCTGGGCTGGTGCACGAATTTTGGGGGAGAAAGAGGAGAGAGAAGGAGCTGCTGGAGGCTTGGATAAGGGCCAAGGCAAGTGGGCAAGCCACTTGTTGAAGAACCAATCAAAACAAAGCAAAAACAAGCATAAACAATGCCCACTTGGGCACAAAAGCAAAAGGCCAAAGAGAGAAGCCCATGGGCTGGAAATGGAGGGGAACTTGGGCCAACTTGGGCCCCTCTTGGGCTGGGCTAAATGGGTGCAAGGCCCATTGGGCCGCCGGTCTTGGGCCGGCCCACCCGCGGCCCAAAACTCGATCCAATTTTCCCTTTTTTTCCGGCGCTTCCGTGTCCAACGGAAAATCCCAAAATAAATGAGGCGACGTCCAAGTATTTAGTCCTGATATCACTGAGAAGTCGGTTCCCAAAATCGAATTAAAAATTGGGGCTAAATTGAGTCGATTTTCAGGATGTTACAGAATGCACGATCGTGGATTGAAAAGCTATCAACCACGGGTCAAACACGCGAGAGCCCCTAAACGCCGCCCGAAAGTTAGGTCGTACTAAAGTCGCGATTGATCGATGTTAACCACGAATTTCAACTGTATCGGGTATCGAATTTTTAAGGATGTCGAGATTAAAATATTGGATATTGTCTCATTGATTGTCGGATTTATTGGTAAGCCAGAATTATTGGAAAGGATTCAACGGGCCGAGTTTTGGAGCCAAATATTTGGGAATTTGTGCTTCAGGGTAAAAAGACCAAATTACCCCTCTCCGGATGCTTGTTTAGATATTTGTCTTATTTTGTCTTGTCTTCTTTTCTTTTCCTTTTTCTTTTTTTTTTTTTCTCTCTCCTTCTCCCTCAAGTTTCGGCAACCCCCTTCCCCACGTTTTTCTCTCTTTTCCCCTCACGTTTCCCTCTTAGTCGTCGCCCACTTGCCCATCCCATCTTTGACTTTGTCAACTTCCTTTTTCTCTCTCTCCATCAATGTGTCGACACCCATGTGGGTCTCTCTCTCTCTCTCTCTCTCTCTCTCTCCCTTCCGCGCAGCCTTGCGCAAAGACGTTCGCCCCCTCCCTCTCGCGCTTCTTCCTTTCTTCTTCTTCTTCTTCTCCTTCTCCTTTAGTCGACGCTGGCTTGCTGCTGCGTGACTGCCACCCATCACCGCCACAGCTCCGCCGGTCCGCCAGCTCACCGCCGGTCCGCCGGTCTCGCCGTCCGACGGTCCCGCCCAGCTGCACCGCTCCTCTCCTCCTCCTCTTTTGTCGTAGGTTTTGTTGGTCTTGTTCCGGCTCGGTCGCACCGCCGGCCGCTTGCGACGGCGGACCGCCGCCTCAAGCCACCGCCCTTCGCTTGACCGCCCCGGACCGAGCCGCTGCTGCTCTTCTTTGGACCAAACCAGATCCGGCGAGCTGCCGTCCTTGGCCCGACCTCCGCCCGTTTTTCCTCCGCCCCGGCTGCCGCTCGTCGACCGCCCAGCACCGGAGCCACCCTAGCCGGTTGCCATCCCTTGAACCAGCTGCTGCACCGCCCCCTTTTTCCTCTCCAGCTTCTATTTTCCCCTTCGCCGGAGCCGCCGCCTGGTCGCCGGAGCCGCTGGCCGCCATCCGGAGTCGCCGGACCGCCCACCAGCCAGCCCCGTGCCGCCACAGCCGCCGGTTCCTCCGTTTCGCAACTCTTCGCCACGTGGACAGCCGCCCTCGGCCGCCGAGATCCGGTCCCGGGCCGCCTCGTTTCGACGTGCCGAAAGTTCCCGAACGTTCCTCTCGTCGCCGTGGTCGCGCTCGTGTCCTCGGAATCGCTAAACTGTGAGTTGATTTTCTAATCCTCGCTTAGGGTGCTAAACTCCCTTAGGGTGATTAGTTTAATATTAAGCTTGATTAGTGCTTTTGAATGATGGATGATTAGTGTTTTATTATTATTTGATTAAGCATGTTTAGTGTTAATCGTGGTTGAAATAAATTAATTGCGGTTAGAGTAACTATAGTTGGTTAATCGCGGTTAGATTAAAGTAATCTTGGTTGGGTTAATTAACCATAGTTGGGTTAGACCGGTAACCATGATTAGTATTAATAAATATTATTATTATTTTTGGGACAAAATAATAATTATTTATTAATTTCGGAATTATTATTTATTATTTTCGGAATTAATTTATTTATTATTAATTTCGAAATTGGGGTTATTATTTTGGGTAATAATTAATTAATTGTTTTTGGAGAATAATTAATTAATTAGTGGTGGATGATTAATTATTCTTGGATGTTGAATATTGATTGTTGGATAATATTATTCTTGGATGTTGAATATTTATTGTTGAATAATTATTAATGGAATATTTTTGGAATAAAGTATTATTTTGGAAAGTACATTATTAATTAATTGTGTTAGTATCGATTAAATTCAATGGATTATTGTTCGTACTTTCCTCACGTGGATTACATATTGAATACATATATGCTTACTGTCTTCAATGACCTTGTTTAATATGTACTCGGTGGAGTAAGTTCATGGACTGCGATTGTGAATTAGGGTTGATTGTATTAAGCATATTCGTGTGACTACGGGTGAAAGGCATTTGTATTCGCGTGACCACGTGTGAAATATTATCGCATTACATGTAGAGTTTGCGATGAATTAATATGTACAAGCACGAATCATGTCTCGCATTGGCTGTTCGGAAAGATAATAAAATGAGCATGATTAATTGATGTGCTTGCGTGGTCACGTAAGAGCCCGTCACCCCTGGGGATCTGTGGTGGACGAAGTCCGTATTATCGGAATGCCCGGCGCCGGATGCGGGTCGCAGAGAGGCCGGACCTATGCTCTTTGTGAATGCCGCCCGGGCGCGCGACGTAGCCGTGCCCAATGTAGTGGGACGATGCCCGGTTATGCCGGTTGACTACCAACTTGTGTGTTGGAAGGAAATTCCCCCAAATGTGTTAATAAATGGAAAACGAGCAAGTGCATGGTGCATGAAACAACTTGAGAAGTGTTCGATTATTTGATATGATTGCTGCATTGAGGTGAGCATACAATAAAATGTATCATGCAAGTTGCATGTGGCAAAAGCGAGGTAAGGATGCTTGTGATTGCAATTGTTAATTGTTAATAATTACATATGAGCCTTGGTCTAATCGTGCGTCTGTTAATGGTCGATTGTGTATTATTCTCGTTGTTGAATTGCTGGCGATAGAGACATTGCACGTCGTGGCGCACTCGAGGCGAGTAGGTCTCCTAACCGAGGCTTAGGATTTTGACTTACCGAGATTTATCTCACTCGGTTATTGAATAACCATTTTCAGGTCCATAGGATGGAGGCTCGACACGTGTTACGGCTCGTTGCCGTTTTTGAAGGGAGTAGATTAACCCCGGCTTATTGGTTTCATGGGCTCGATAGGAAGATGCCCGTGGTAAGGGCTTGTACTTGTAAACTTCCTAGGGTTAATCAATAGATGAATAAAGCAGTACTTTGGAATGTGTTATTGTTGGGTTTTCCTGCTATCCCTGCTTTTGTATTTGATCGGGGATTGTGTTTCGCTTCCGCATGCGTTTAATTAAAAGATAAAAATAATGGTCGGCGACGAATCCTGGAGAGTCGCAAATCAAATGACCGCAAGAGAACAGGGGTTGTCGCGGACTCGAGAGTCAGTCGTGACATCCCCGTCGATTTTGGTATCGAGCTCGGTCAATGTATGGAGTGATAAGGTGCGATGGGTTTTGGGATAGTTAGTTAGGAAAACACCTTGTGCTTGTGTTTGTTTATTTGATTCTTTGGCTATAAGCGGGTCGTTCATGATTTCTAATTCCTTTTGGAGTTGGAAATAAGATTTTTGTGATTACTCTATTGGACGAACAATCCTGATTCGAGAGTCCTTGAGGAAGGCAGTTGAAGGATGGGCTAGTGCTAAAGGGAGAGCACTAGGGGATTCTAGATTTGATGAAATCTTATAGGCGTTGGAAGCCTTAGGTTTTGAGATAGGGCAATGAGTTTTGACTCAAGCTATTGTTGATGTTGCCATTGTTGTTGTTACTGCCTCGCCTTGTAAGTTCTATTGGTTGGAAAAGGGATTGATGATCGGTCGATGCTTATGTTGGTTGAACCATTCTTGGAGTTTGAGTTGTCCAAATCTGCTAGGATGGGTAATCTGGAGGTCGTAACCTTCTAGATCAAGAAATTGGAGCAAGTGTTAGCATTGCAGGAATGCTCAGAGGAAGATAAGATAGTCCTGGCAGAGTACCAATTGCAAGGTAATGTTAGCATGTAATGGGAAGTAACCTAAGGAAGGGTTTTGCTCAAAGATATTGTCCTCAAGTGGAGTACTGTCAACGAAGCATTCAATGGAGACTACTTTTCTGAGTGCACGTAGGATCAGAAGGTAACTGAATTCCTGCAATTTCGTCAGAGTCATTTGTCAGTTGTGCAATAAGATGTTAAGTTTGTAGAGCTCTCGAAGTTTGTACAGAGAATGATTGGGAATCTAGTAGACCAAGTTAGAAGGTCGGGGATGATTTGAAATCGGAAATCAAGGATTAGTTGGTGCCACTGAACCTAAAGGACTATGTGGATGGTACAAGGGAGCCCAACTAATTGAAAAGGACGTGGTAGAATGAGTAGTTGCATTTGGATTGGTTTGCATTTTATGGAGTAATTATCGGCTTGGGAAACGTGTTTTGTTAAGAAAGGACGTGTTTTTGAGTGCGATTATCAAGGTCACGTTGCGAGAAATTGTCCCATTAACCATCAAAGAAGTAACCTTAACAGCCACAAGTGAGATAATTGATTGACAATGCCCCGCAGAACAACTTCAATCGCCCTTTGGTGCAAGATTAAGTGTATGCAGTTATCAAGAAGGAGGCAGGGGATTCGCAAGCTGTGATTACTGATACAACTTCCAATGTGATTATGTTGCTTATGCGTTAAGGGTTTGGAAGCCACGCATTTGTTTTTAACTGAATACTTTGTTAAGGTTGAAGGGTTAAGACTGAAATCGTTGGAAGTGATTCTTAACAAGTTGACCCAGTTAAAGGATGAGGTTGTATGCGGTAGGATTGTTCAGATTGTATGATGGTCATTGGCGATCAAAAGGAATTGGTCGATTTGATTGTATTGGCAATGTACGATTTCTATGTGATCATTGGAAGGGATTGGCTTATTAAGCATCGAGTTACAATGGATTGCTATTGGAAGGTAATTCAGTTTAACCCATTAGGTGGGGTTAGTTTCGAGTTTACTGAGATCAAGGAGGACCCTTTATCCCTTTGAAATTCATCGTTGGAAGTAATTCGTTTATTGGATATATGTTACTAAGGTTATTGGACGATTATGGTTAATTTGTTAATTGAGGAATCAAGTATGGATTGTTGCACTTATGCATTGATTATCGGCAGTGTAACCAAAGGACAGTCACGAGCAAGTATCAATTACCAAGGATAGATGACTTGTTCGACCTACTTCAAGGAATTTCGATATGTTTTAAGATAGACCCAAGGACAGGCTATTAGTAATTGAGGATGAAAAAGGAGGATGTATTAAAGACAACATACCGTGTGTGAATTGGTCGCTAAGAGATTATCGTACTGCTGTTTGAATTAACTAATGCGCCAGTTGTTTTTATGGATTTTGTGGATTGAGTGATTAAGGCGTATTTGAATCAATTGTAATTGTGTTTGTGAACAACATATTGGAATATTCGAGGAATTAAGAGGAAAACGAATAGCACTTGAGGGTGGCGCTTTAGACTATTTGAGAACATAAACAGTATGCCAAGTTTATTTGAGAACATAAACAGTATGACAAGTTTGGTACGTGCGAGTTTTGGTTTACTCGCATTGCTTTTGTTATTGTGTAATTTTGGATGAAGGAATTTTTATGGACCTGTTAAGATCAAGGCAGTCAGGAATTGACCAAGACTTATGACAGTAATAGAGGTTCGAAGTTTTCTAAGTCGGACAGATTATTACAGACGATTCGTAGAAAGGTTTTCTACGATAGCTATGCCTCTAATATGAAGGTTAATGAAAGACATAAGAATTTGAATGGACGGATAATTGCGAGCATGGTTTTCAAGAGCTTAAGTATAGGCTGACTACCGCACCAGTTTTGAGGATGTAATCTAGTATTGGAAGTTATGAGATTTACAGTGAGGTGTCGTATAAGGGATTGGACTGCGTTGTAATGCAATAAGGAAGAGAAATTGCTTACGCGTCACGACAGGGCTTGTGAAATTTAGAATGTGATCTAATGGAAATTCAGTGGATCAAATTTCAAGTGTTGATAAGTGACCCCGTGGAAACGAACTCATGGATTGACGAGTTGGAGAAAGTTTTACACTGTGCTCAGACGAGGTTAAAACCGTGAGGCTTGGTATGGGACGAGCCAAAGCGGATAATACCTCTACGAGATAAAGCATGTTTAAAAGGGACTTTTGCTAGTAGTGATGTAGTTCGTAGATGCCCGTGATGACTAATCCGACGAGGGCGGGGAGTGGTCGCCGGGGCCGGAGTGCCTGAGCAAGGAGCGACTTCTGGCAAGCTTCTAGGATGTCGAAAGGGGCAGAAATGAACTGAACTACAAACTGGCAAAAAGAGAATGATTGTGGGATAAAATTTATTCGAGCGGTATAGCGGAAGTATAGTCAAGTTTGTGGAACTACAGCCTATTGGAATAAGGTCAGAGAAAGGACAATCACTGGTTCAAAGATGGTCTAGCAGTTAATGGATGCTGCTAAGTTATCAGGGTCAGATAAAGGACAATGTAAGGCTGCTAGAAAAGTGATACAAACAAGACTAAGGCTGTTGGATTGTTAAGTTCAGTGTTGCATTTTTCCTTGATGTGTCATCGATAAAAGGGATATATCGATTTGGACACTACTAGTATCTTGGCTTAGTGGTTTGCGGGATAAAGCTCTACAGGTCCAACTGAGAATTCAAAACTGGGAGGTGTAAGCAAAGTTGCTTTTGGCAGAATCAGATAATGCATAACCTTTGGGAACCAAAAAGGAATTGGAAGTAATTTGGTATATTAGAGTACGGAAGGAACGACTTAGAGAAGTGAGGATGCAATGAGGCATTAATACTCTCATCTGTTTAAGGATATTGGAACCTTGGCAAATTTCGAGGACGAAATTTTTTATAAGGAGGGAAGAGTTGTAACATCCTGAATTTCGACCCGTTTCGGGATATGTGAAATGGTTATTTTATCAATGCGCTGTTAGCTACGTTTATTCTGAATTGATCCCTCACGAGTTAACTAACTGTTCGGCAAGGCAGTTAAGGATCGATACGCGTACGACTAGTGAATTTAATCAGGGATAGACCGCTCAACCATAAGGATCAGAGATGAATAATACTACACATTGTTGCGAGCCAATTAGCGAACGGAAATAAATCGATTCAGCAAAAGTACGAGATCGGATTTGCGGGTGATTCCGCAAGACTTCGATATTAATTGCGAACGACGTTAAACCGATTTTCTTTTGGCTCTATACTCAGTGTGAGTAATTAACCTCTCGTGATTACATGACAATCGAGGATCGTCCTGATTTGAATGCACGATCGTGGATTGAAAAGCTATCAACCACGGGTCAAACGCGCGAGAGCCCCTAAACGCCGCCCGAAAGTTAGGTCGTACTAAAGTCGCGATTGATCGATGTTAACCACGAATTTCAATTTGGTATCGGGTATCGAATTTTTAAGGATGTCGAGATTAAAATATTGGATATTGTCTCATTGATTGTCGGATTTATTGGTAAGCCTGAATTATTGGAAAAGGATTCAACGGGCCGAGTTTTGGAGCCAAATATTTGGGAATTTGTGCTTCAGGGTAAAAAGACCAAATTACCCCTCTCCAGATGCTTGTTTAGATATTTGTCTTATTTTGTCTTGTCTTCTTTTCTTTTCCTTTTTCTTTTTTTTTCTCTCTCCTTCTCCCTCAAGTTTCGGCAACCCCTTCCCCACATTTTTCTCTTTCTCTTCCCCTCACGTTTCCCCTCTTGGTCGTCGCCCACTTGCCCATCCCATCTTTGACTTTGTCAACTTCCTTTTTCTCTCTCTCCATCAATGTGTCTGACACCCATGTGGCTCTCTCTCTCTCTCTCTCTCTCTCTCCCCTTCCGCGCAGCTTGCGCAGCACGTTCGCCCCTCCCTCTGCGGCTTCTTCCTTTCTTCTTCTTCTTCTCCTTCTCCTTTAGTCGACGCTGGCTTGCTGCTGCGTGACTGCCACCCATCACTGCCACAGCTCCTCCGCCGGTCCCGTCCGACGGTCTCGGTCCCGGTCCCGCCCAGCTGCACCGCTCCTCTCCTCCTCCTCTTTTGTCTGTGGTTGCTGCTGGTCTTGTTCCAGTCTGGTCGCACCGCCGGCCGCCTTGCCAGACGGCGGACCGCCGCCTCAAGCCACCGCCCTTCGCTTGACCGCCCCGGACCGAGCCGCTGCTGCTCTTCTTTGGACCAAACCAGATCCGGCGAGCTGCCGTCCTTGGCCCGACCTCCGCCCGTCGTCCCTCCGCCCCGGCTGCCGCTCGTCGACCGCCCAGCACCGGAGCCACCCTAGCCGGTTGCCATCCCTTGAACCAGCTGCTGCACCGCCCCCTTTTTCCTCTCCAGCTTCTGTTTTCCCCTTCGCCGGAGCCGCCGCCTGGTCGCCGGAGCTGCTAGCCGCCATCCGGAGTCGCCGGACCGCCCACCCGCCCAGCCCGTGCCGCCACAGCCGCCGGTTCCTCCGTTTCGCAACTCTTTGCCACGTGGACAGCCGCCCTCGGCCGCCGAGATCCGGTCCCGGGCCGCCTCGTCTCGACGTGCCGAAAGTTCCCGAACGTTCCTCTCGTCGCCGTGGTCGCGCTCGTGTCGTCGGAATCGCTAAACTGTGAGTTGATTTTCTAATCCTCGCTTAGGGTGCTAAACTCCCTTAGGGTGATTAGTTTAATATTAAGCTTGATTAGTGCTTTTGAATGATGGATGATTAGTGTTTTATTATTATTTGATTAAGCATGTTTAGTGTTAATCGTGGTTGAAATAAATTAATTGCGGTTAGAGTAACTATAGTTGGTTAATCGCGGTTAGATTAAAGTAATCTTGGTTGGGTTAATTAACCATAGTTGGGTTAGACCGGTAACCATGATTAGTATTAATAAATATTATTATTATTTTTGGGACAAAATAATAATTATTTATTAATTTCGGAATTATTATTTATTATTTTCGGAATTAATTTATTTATTATTAATTTCGAAATTGGGGGTTATTATTTTGGGTAATAATTAATTAATTGTTTTTGGAGAATAATTAATTAATTAGTGGTGGATGATTAATTATTCTTGGATGTTGAATATTGATTGTTGGATAATATTATTCTTGGATGTTGAATATTTATTGTTGAATAATTATTAATGGAATATTTTTGGAATAAAGTATTATTTTGGAAAGTACATTATTAATTAATTGTGTTAGTATCGATTAAATTCAATGGATTATTGTTCGTACTTTCCTCACGTGGATTACATATTGAATACATATATGCTTACTGTCTTCAATGACCTTGTTTAATATGTACTCGGTGGAGTAAGTTCATGGACTGCGATTGTGAATTAGGGTTGATTGTATTCAGCATATTCGTGTGACTACGGGTGAAAGGCATTTGTATTCGCGTGACCACGTGTGAAATATTATCGCATTACATGTAGAGTTTGCGATGAATAATATGTACAAGCACGAATCATGTCTGCATTGGCTGTTCGGAAAGATAATAAAATGAGCATGATTAATTGATGTGCTTGCGTGGTCACGTAAGAGCCCGTCACCCAGTGGGGGATCTGTGGTGGACGAAGTCCGTATTATCGGAATGCCCGGGCGCCAAATGCGGGTCGCAGTAGAGGCCGGACCTATGCTCTTTGTGAATGCCGTCTGGGCGCCAGACGTAGCCGTGCCCAATGTAGTGGGACGATGCCCGGTTATGCCGGTTGACTACCAACTTGTGTGTTGGAAGGAAATTCCCCCAAATGTGTTAATAAATGGAAAACGAGCAAGTGCATGGTGCATGAAACAACTTGAGAAGTGTTCTGATTATTTGATATGATTGCTGCATTGAGGTGAGCATACAATAAAATGTATCATGCAAGTTGCATGTGGCAAAAGCGAGGTAAGGATGCTTGTGATTGCAATTGTTAATTGTTAATAATTGCATATGAGCCTTGGTCTAATCGTGCGTCTGTTAATGGTCGATTGTGTATTATTCTGTTGTTGAATTGCTGGCGATAGAGACATTGCACGTCAGGGCGCACTCGAGGCGAGTAGGTCTCCTAACCGAGGCTTAGGATTTTGACTTACTGAGATTTATCTCACTGGTTATTGAATAACCATTTTCAGGTCCATAGGATGGAGGCTCGACGCGTGTTACGGCTCGTTGCCGTTTTTGAAGGGAGTAGATTAACCCCGGCTTATTGGTTTCATGGGCTCGATAGGAAGATGCCCGTGGTAAGGGCTTGTACTTGTAAACTTCCTAGGGTTAATCAATAGATGAATAAAGCAAGTACTTTGGAATGTGTTATTGTTGGGTTTTCTGCTATCCCCTGCTTTTGTATTTGATCGGGGATTGTGTTTCGCTTCCGCATGCATTTAATTAAAAGATAAAAATAATGGTCGGCGACGGATCCTGGAGAGTCGCAAATCAAATGACCGCAAGAGAACAGGGGTTGTCGCGGACTCGAGAGTCGGGTCGTGACAGTTTCCATCGCTCGGTTTGTTCCTTCATGGGTGACATGTAGCTTGTCCTAAACTTCTTTTGCTGTTTCACAAGAAGAAATGCGATTATATTCATTTGGTGATAAGGCGCGGTAAAGAGAATAAATTGCTTTTGCTTCTAATGCTTCTCTTTTTGCCAGTTCTTCTTTTGAAAGAGTGGTAGAAGGTTCTAAAGATTTCCCATCTTCCTTCTTTGTGGCATTTCCAGATTCAGCGTCGGGATCGATCCCCTTCTTAACGACATCCCATTCTTGGGGGTCCTTTGATTTAAGGAAAGCCTTCATCTTATTTTTCCATATGCTATATTATTTTCCATCAAAGTAGGGCAATTGAGTATTGCTTTGCCCTTCAATCAAACCTGGTGCCAAAAAGGTTCTGATACCAATTGAGGAAGCTAGTACAGACACTTCAAGAGGAAGAATAGGTGTAAATAAGCTATTATATTAAATCAATCAACACAAAGTTTAGATATAAAAGATGTAGAATCTAAAGTTAAAGTCGATCTAGATGAAGTAGACTTCTGGTATATGCAATAAAAAATAAAATGATAAGAGAAGAGAAAATTGCAAACAGTATTATAGTAGTTCAGCTTTGGTCAAGCCTACGTCCACTCTTCCACGCTGTTAGCCAATAGGCTGAATTCCACTATGTGATCAATCAATGATTACAAAGCTTCTAAGTGCAAACACTTAGCGGTATACTCTCACACTAAGTCACTCTTTTGTGTAATTCACTCTTGATCACTCGATTTTTGCACTTAATGAGACAATCGGATGCAAGGACAGAATTAGACTTTGGAATTTAAATTCGCTCTCTTTTTTTCTACAAGCCATGTATCCTCCTTAAATACTCCCTTCGAGTCAAAACTAGCCGTTAGCTATCCAAATGAAGGATTATCTTCCAACTTTCCTTCTTGGATAGATTTAATTAAGAAAGATTTCCTAACCGTTGAGAAAGATTGAATCGCTTTAGATTCTAGTCATCCATACAAGTAGAATCGTGGTTTCCACAAATGTTCCATCCTCATTTAGAAATTGTCTTAAGGATTGTTTTTGTCAATCAGTTGATTAGCAAAATCAATATATATAGTAAGTGAAATTCATAGATGTTATGGGTCTCTTCTTTGTTCTAGTCCTTGAAGTACATTCTGAATCCCTAACAGAATGAGATATTGCGTCTGCTTCTAGCTTAATATGGAATCTTCTGTAACAAATAGACTTTGCTGAATACAGAAGTCTCCTTCCCTAGCTGTTCTAGAATTCCATTTGAATAAAACTTAGAAAGTTTTGTTATCATCAAAACTATGAGTTTTTCAACAATACCTAATATCCAAACACTAGACTAGGACTCCGAGTTGCGGAATCAAGATCTTAGGGTTAGACATTGAGGCCTCTTCAAGAACTCATGGCCCTAGATGTCTAAGTCTCGCCTCCGACATTAAAAGTCTAGGTGCTTGGGTCTAAAGTTTAAGCATCTAAGGCACTGGTTAGTGCACTGGGATCTTGGGTGAGGCCCTTCATGTCCTATGTTCAGGAGCTAGAGGGTCCAATCTGATACCAAGGTCTCGACATTTTCCGAAAACAATGATCCTTGCAATGATGGAAGTCAAGTTAGATACTTCAAAATGAACGCCAATCTTTTAAAGACGTAAACCATTTTTTGGATTTACAGACAGATTTTTGTTCTTCATGAAATATAATTTTTTTTAATTCATTTTAAAGACGATGCCAAAATGATAGAAAATGAGGAGATACTTTCAAACTGCCTTCATGTTTAGAAAATTTACTATAAGGCCTCCTATAAAAACTTATAGAATCCACTTAATTATGAAAACTATGATGAGGTGGTATAATAATACAAATTTTAGATCCAAGTACATAAAAACAAAAGGTTTTCCGTGATTTGGTATATTGAAATGAAGTAATGAAAAACGCAAAGTATACTAAAAGGGTTAACTGAAATGAAATTTAATCAAGTACTTAAGGCAATGAAGATTTTTCCTATTCCATTCAATGCCTCCATGTAACCTTTTTCACAAAATGGCCACATCCACCATTTGAGATTGCTTTGTTATTTTATTTTATTTAATGTTATTATGTTTTATTCTTTGTGTAAGGACCCAGAACTACCACTGTGTAATATTGTCTATTTTGGATTGAGACCAACACGGCTTTTCACTTTAAAACGCGTTACATAAAGTAAAAAATCCAAGCCTTATAAACTAGCCCAAGACTCCCCACTAAACGATGTGAGACAAGAGATTTGCCTTATCCCTGTGCATGTCTAAGGACCAAGGTGCGGACGCACCACCATTTCTCCTCCTCATGCATCGTCGCCCGAACCTTCACACTCTCCCCCTCTTCGAGCACAACGTCCTTATTGTGGCCCCACATGCTGCAGGAGTCGGCTCTGATACCATTTATAATGACCTGGAACTACCTCTAATGTCCTGAAATTTGAGCCCTTTGAGGGATGAATGAACGTGAATTTCGTCAATGCATTATTGATTGATCTCACTCAGAACTGATCACTCCTAGGATACCGACCTTGAGGGGAAAGGCTAATGAATACAGAACTCGTGTGACTAAAGAACTTGACTTGAGAAAACGACTCGACCGTGAAACTTGCGTAAGGACGATCCTGTAGATATGCAGGCTGATTTCGGGGACAACTAGAAATCGATTCACGGACATAACATAATGGGACAACGGGTGATTCTGTTTACTGTTATCGAGCCTACGAACGACCTTATGTTGATTTTTGGTAATCGTGTACTTTGAAATAAGAATATATCCTTTGCAATTTCATATAGTTAAGAACGTCCATGTGTCGAGAAGTCTTGAACGTAATATGACACGAGTTGGTTACGTGTGAATCCTCGAAGTCGCCTGTTAAGTCTGAGTTGTACTGAAATGGCATTCGGATGAAATTGACAAGGCATTAGAATCCAGTATTGGAATTCGAATTTTCGGGAACATTCGAGATGGACTTTTGGATGATGCTTCTTCGATAGTCGACGGTGTTAGTGGAGCCAAGTTTTTTGAAAAGGGATTTACGGACCGAGGAAATGAGCCTACAAAGACATGGGCTGGGCAAGACCAATGTGGGTCTCATGCCCAAGGTGAGACAGCCACCATGGTAGACCCGAGGCAAGCAAATGAGCCATTTGGACCCAACCGATCAATTTACCCTTCCAAGCCCATTGTCTAATCTTGAGCCGTTTTGAGCCCAATCAATTCTCGAGCTCGTTCCTATTAATTTTTTAGCCTGTTTCTTAGGCCTGCCATTCATTTTTAGCCCAAGGGTAATTTGGGAAATGTGCAATGTGGAAATGACCATTTTGCCCCTAGATATTTTGTAGAAAGGACAAAACAAGAGAGAGAAGATGATGTCATTTGTTTGGGAAGTTGAAGCAAACCTTAAATGACCTTGATGAGACTTGACTTGCAGCTCTCATTTCACTCTCTCTCCTCCTCTTCAGCCCCTCACAAGCCATACACCTCTCTCTCTTGTTTTCTTTTCATTCCTTCTACTTCTCCTTTTGACCTTCCTCCAAAAACCTTAGTTGTTCATGGCCTTCCCGTGTTGATCACCACCCATGCCACCCACCACGGTGCTCAAGAGGCCCATAATGTACGCCCCATGGCGGCCGTTCGCCGGCCTAACTGCTTGCTAATGTGCTATCCCTGCCCAGTTTCACCTTTTCAACTGTTTTCCTTCGGTTCCGACCCAATCTCCACCCATCCTAGCCACCGGCCATTCCCACTCGACTCTTAGGTGCCGTCGGTCGTCGACCAGCCACTCGCCTGAGCTCCCGCTAGCCTTTTTTGCTTCGGTCAACCCTTCTCTCCTCCAGGCAGTCAGTTTTTCAAAGTTGTAGAGAGAGTCCGAGTTTTGTTGCTGCTGTTTTGGCCTTGGGATCGCCTTGGATCGTTATGGTAGCGGTCCTCGGGTGTTGCCTTCGTCGCCACCACCGCGTCCGTATCGCTGGCTCGCTTAATGGATGAGTTTAGCTCTTAATACCTTGTTAATATCTAAACTTGCTCAGGGTTGAGTTAATTAGTGATAATGTTGGTGTAGAAAGTTTAATTAAGTTGTATTAACCCTAAGATAGGTGATTTGATAAATGGTAATATTAGCTTAACTTAATCTTGCTTAATGTTGTTTATTATGCTTAATTGTTGCTTATGTGTGATTTATGCCTAATTAATCATGTTTAGCTTAAATTGATTAATTAATTATTTTAATTAATGTTTTGTTTAATTTCTGAATTTAATGTTTTAATTATTGAATTCTGAAATTACACTATACATAATTACTGTTCACAAATACTGTTCACGATTATTGTTCACGTCACTGTTCATACGAAAGCTAAAATTGTTAGAATTGGATTTGTTCTTGATTGTTGTGATTTATTTAGATGCCTATTGTTAGTTTTACCTATGAATAATGATGAAATGCGTGATCGAATGCTAGTTGGAATTGAACTTTGGAATTATCGATTGATATCACATGACATATGCGTGGGTTATCTGAAATGACATGTATGAGCATGAGCGATGTTGCATTTACGACAAAACAAATACAAGAATAAATTGTTTGATGATGTGTTGCATAGTCACATTAAATTGAGAACCCGGCATTGCCGGATGACCACCAATCCTTATGGGGTTGTGCCGTGGCCGTTTGGTCGCCTGACTTCGGTCGAATGCCTGATAGGGAGGGGTTACTTGTGGGGTTGCAGTAGTAGGCAGGTCCCATGCTCCTATCAGTTGTAGGGTTATGGTAGTGGGCAGGTTCTATACTCCTTTGGAAATGCTGTCAGTGGTAAGAGATGACCTCTAACATTGCCATGCCTCGAGATAAAGAGGACGAAGTTAGCTTGGCCAAGAACTGCAAATTATAAGGTTGTGCCATGGCTATCACGCCCCGACCCTTGAGCACGCGACAACCCATGTTCTCTCGTGGTCATTTAGATGCGACATCCTAGGATACGTCGCCGACCATTATTTTTATTTTATAATTAAACGCATGCGGAAGCGAATCACAATCCCCTAATCAATTACAAAAGTAGGGATAGCAGGAAAACTCAAAAAGAACACATTCAAAAGTACTGCTTTATTTATCTATTGGCTAACCCTAGAAAGTTTACAAGTACAAGCCCTTACCATAGGCATCTTCCTAACAAGCCAAAGAAACCAACAAGCTAGGGTTAATCTACTCCCTTTAAAGATGGTCATGAACCGTAAAACACGTCAATTTTCCATCCTACGGACCTAAAAATAGTTAACCACGACGGGTTAATATAAACTCAGCAAGTTAAAATTCTAAGCCCTAGTTAGGAACTTCGCTCGCCTCGGGAGTTTAACATACAACCTAATTTATCAAATCAACCAATACCACCTCAAAGATAATGATAATAGAAGACGGTATAATAAATAGGTGCAATTATAGGCAACCCTACTTGGCCTTGGCATACACAACCTACAGAACTGTTATTCAAACTATCACGACATTAAGAGGCATGTGAATAATCATAGCATTGCACACAGTTTTCTCATGTCTCACATCCACACATACTCCGATTATTACGACCCTCAAGGTCATGGCACAACCTTATGGTTGGTGGTCAACTGGTCGTAAACCAGACATCGTCCTCCTCCATGAGGCACGGCGACGTCATGGGCTCTCCCCTACTGATAGCATTCCCTAAGGAGCATAGATCCAGCCTCTACTGCGACTTTGCAACTGACCATTGTAGGCAACCAACTAAAGTTAGGACGACCAAAAGGCCACGGCACAACCCTAAGGGTTGGCGATCTACTGGCAGCGCTGGACTCTCCTCTTAATGTGACCATATAACACATCATCAATCAATTCGTTCATTTCTTTGCTCTGTCGTGAATGCACATACAGTTCATGTTCATGCAACATGCTATTATAGTTGACACGTATAATGTCATGCAGTACAATCCAATCACTCGTGAAAATGACAACAAACCGAAATTCAATTTCAACCAATCAACAACTACGTATAATTTCCCAACTCTTTAGAATAATTCAGTCAATAATTCAACAAGACATAACAATCAAGAGTACATCAAATTAAGACTAAAATTTGCTTCCGTATGAACAGTGCCATGAACAATAACTATGAACACTAAATTCATCCGAAATTAAATAAATAAACCTAACTATGGTTAATCAATTAACCCAACTATAATCAATTTAACCTAACCATAATTAAATTCTAACCTTGGTTACTTTAAAACTAACATTGGTTACTTTAAAACTAACTTTAGTTACTTTAATTAATTAATCTTAGTTACTTTATTATTAACTATGGTCAATTAATCTAACCCTAATCAGCTTAATTAACCAGCATAATCAACCTTAATTAATTACAAGTACACAAATACACTAATTAACTCCTAAACAAGGATTAGAAAATTAACTTATGGTTTAGCGATTCCGATGACACAGGCACGACAGCGGCGGTGAGGGCGATGCACGGTTACCTTGGGGACAACAACAGATGACAATCGGCGGCTGAAACCCGGCCAAACAGCTTTTGATGAAGCTGTTTTGGTGCCGAACAGAAGCTGAACAACAGCTGGCGGTGCTGGACAGCGGCTGGCTGTGTCCCAGGCAGCGGCCAGCAGCAACCAACAACATCCAACAGCAATGACAACAACTTCCAGCAGACAAAACAGCAACACACAGCAGTAAACAGCAGCAAACAACTGCAGAAACAGCAACCAGCAGCAGAAAACAGCAAACCGTAGCAACAGCAAGCAACTGCAGCATCCAGAAGCAAAGACAGCAGCGAACAGAAGCCGTAGCAGCAAAAAACAGCAACAACAAGGCAGGAAACAGAGGAAAATGGAAAGAAAAGGAGGGAGGAAATGGGGTGGCAATCCAGCGATGCTTGGGCGGCTCTTCAACGACAACAAGGCAGCAAGGATGGTGGCTGATGGTGATTGGTTCGGGGGAAACACAGCAGCACAAGCTGCTGTTTTTGGGAGGAAAACATAAAAGAAAACTCAAGAGGGAAAGGAGAGAGACCAAAGGGAAAAGTGGGGTGGTTGGTGGTGAACGTGAGGAGGAAGTGAGGGGGAAGAAAAGTCAAGAAAGGGGAGGGGAAAAGAAGAAACATGTAGAAGAAGGAGGGAGGAGAGAAAAGAAAAAGAAAAAGAAAAAGAAAAAGAAAAAGAAAATAGAACAAGACAAACTCTAAATAAGCTTCTAGAAATGGGCAATCCAATCTTTTTACCCCTGAAACACAAATTTCCAAATATTTGGCTCCAAAACTCGGCTCGTTGAATCATTTCCTGATAATTCCCAGGCTTACCGAAAAATTTGAGAATCAATGAAGCAACATCCAATATTTTAGTCTCGACATTCTTGAAAATTTGATAGTCAAAATCGGATCGAAAATCGAGATTAAAATCCGTCGATTACTACTCTAGCACGGCCTAAACTATCGAGCGGCTTTTAGGATTTCTCGTGCGTTTGACCTGTGGTTGATAGCTTTTTAATCCACGATCGTGTATATTTAAATCAGGGCGATCCTCGACTGTCATGTAATCACGAGGGGTTAATTGCTCACGCTGAGTATAGGGCCAAAAGGAAATTGGTTTAATGTCGTTCACAATCAATATCGAAATCGTGTAGATCACCCGTAATTCGACCTCGTATTTCTACCGAATCGATTTATTTCCGTTCGCTAATTGGCCTCCAACAGTGTGGTATCATTCCTCTTTGATCCTTATGGTCGAGCAGCCTATCCCTAATTGAATTCACTAGTCGTACGCGTATCGGTCCTTAATTGCCTTTTCGAATAGGTCAGTTACCATTGAGTGATCAATTCAAGGTAGTTATGACTAGCAGTGCATCGAGAAATAACCCTTTCGTATATCCTAAGAAGGGTCGAAATTCAGGATGTTAAAGTGGCCTAGGGGGGAGGGGTCGTAATAATTGGAACATGTGTGGATATGAGATATGAGAAAACTATGTGCAATGCTCTGATTATTCGCACGCCTTTTAATGTCGTAATGATCACATTATTTATGGCACGCATGCACGGATTGATAATGTGTAGGGTGTGGCAATGGCAAAGTGAGATCGCTTGTGACGTGACTCACTTGTGATCAATAAATTGTATCATCTAACGACATGTGCCTTGCGTATATTGTGCTGAGATTTAATGTGCAAGGTATGGCATAATTGGTAAGGTTGCATGCGAACCGACTACATATGTGTCGGTTGACCCTAGCTATTATTTGGTTTTGGTTGTTTGTTTTGGGGTTGTGTGAGGGGTGGTTCTAAAGAGATATCCTAGATTAAGTTGGTATATTAACCGAGGTTTAGGGGGAGAATTCGCTGAGATTTTATCTCATTGGTTATTGTATAACTGTCACGCCTCGACTTTTGAGCTCACGGCAACCCCATTTCTATGATCAATTGAAAGCGACGTCCTAGGACCGTCGACAACCATTCATTTTATCTTTTGTTAAGCGCAAGCAAAAAATGAACCATTCCCAGACAAACAAATAATCAAACAGGGATAGATGGATGAACAGTAAGAACAACAGCAACTACTCAATTATTCAATTTACTGGATTAACCAATGGAGGATCGTTTTTCGAATTACAAGCTCGACAAAAAGGGCCGATCCATCCTCTAAGCCAAACCAAAAAGAAACTAGGCTAATCCAACAGTACACAAAGAACCCTCGGGTTGAACACCACGGTCACTTGGACCCATCGAACTCAAACTCCATTGGCTCGATCACTGGAGGAGTGGTAGCAGGATTCTTCACTTCGGGTACACCATTTTAGAGGCTTGAAAGTGGTTATATAACAACCAATGAGATATAATCTCAACGAGTTCTCCCCTTAAGCCCTAGTTAGTACGCCAACTCAACCCGGGGTATCTCTCCAGAACTACCCCTCACTCAACCCAACAACAGTCAGCCAGCAAACAGCAAATCAAACAATAGACACGGGAAACCACAATCAATATTCGGTTTGCATGCAATCTTACTCGGTCTGCCATATCCTGCACGTCAAATCTCATACAATGCAAGCAAGGCACATAGCCGTTAGATGATGCAGTTTATCAATCACATGTGAGTTGCATCACAAGCGATCTCACCTGGCCATTGCCACACCTTGCACGATTGTCAACTTATGCGTCAAATCATCATGACATTAAGAGCATGCGAATAATCAGAACATCTCACACAACTTTCTTATGTTTCATACCCACACATACTCCGATTATTATGACCCCTTCTCTCGGGCCATGGTACAACCTTATGGTTGGTGGTTCTTAGCCAAGCCAGCTTCATCCTCTTTACCTCGAGGCACGGCGACGTCAATGGCTCACTCCCAAGATGGCATTCCTGAAGGAGCATAGGACCCGCCCACTACCGCAGCCCCGCAACTGACAGAGGCCCAAGACTCGCCCACTACCACAACCCCACAAGTAACCCCTCCCTATCAGGCATCCGATCGAAGTCAAGTGACCAAACGACCACGGCACAATCCCATAAGGATTGGCGGTCTTCCGACAATGCCAGATTCCCTCTCTTAATGTGATCATGCAACACATCATCAAGCAATCCATTTATATCTTTGCTCTATCGTGATGCAACATCGCTCATGCTCATGCGACATACTATTACAATTAACACACATATAATGTCATACGGCAGTATCCAGCAGTCACGAACAATAGCAACAGTCCAATAATTCACGAAAGTTGCAATAATCAGCAGTTCAAGTCACAATCTGTTAATCAATTCTGACCAATCAACATGACGATACTTGCACACTTTTCCAAAATAATCACGTACCTTAATAATTATAGTACCTAACCACACGTCTCAATATTCAATAGTAAATAAACATGTGTCCTCACGACTACGACAATCAACTATTCCCATAAATAATTAATTTTCCCAAAATAAGTATAAACTATGATTATACTCAAAGATACTCATTTAAGAAGCATATAATACTATAGTCGATTTTTCCGATAAAATAATTTAAGTCCCACAAAATACTTATAATTATTTTCCAATCCCATAATTAATATCCAACCCAAATAATTCCATTTAATAAAACCCTTCTTTAATAAACCAATACCATTTAATAATGTAGTGTATAAATACTATGGACTTTAGAAAATTAGACTATAGTAATTTTCCCACAAAATTACTCAATTAAAGCCATTTCCCATAAATAATCATAGTTAATTATTTTCCCCAAAATAATTAATTTCAAAAATATTAGTAATTCGAAATTATAAAATAATTTAAATAATTAATACATTAAATTCAGAAATTAAACAAAAACAATTAAAATAATTAATCAAGTAATTTAAATTAAAAATGTTTAATTAAACACATAAATCACAATTAAGCACATAAACCATAATTTAAGCAACAATTAAGCAAATAAAGCAAGATTAAGCTAATCTAATCTTAACCATCTATCTAACCACCTATCTTAAGGCTAATACAATTTAATTAAACTTCCCAAACCAATCTTTCCACTAATTAACCCAACCCTAAGTAAGTTTAGGCACTAAATAGGGATTATGGGCTAAACTCACCCGTTAAACGGGCCGGCGACACGAACGCGGCAGCGGCGACGAACCCAACACTCGGGGACCTCTACCCCAATGATCCAAGGCAGTCATGGGGTCAAAACAACAGCAACAAACTCATATCCCCTCTGCAACACTGAAAAAATGACTGCTTGGAGAGGAAAGCGGCTAAACGGAGCTAATCAGAGCTCTGGTGAGTGGCGGGCCGATGACTAGCGGCACCTAGGGATCGAGTGGAACTGCTAGTGGCTCGTATGGGCGGTGGTTTGGTAGAAATGGGAGATAAACGGAGGAAAATGCAGAACTGGGCAGAGATGCCGCTATAATAGGTGGTCCGGCAAGCAGTGACTTCCGGCCACCGTACGGATCGTTCGACGGCTCCGTTCGATGAACGGCCAATGTCATTTGAACGGATTTTGTCTCCTGAACACAATGGTGGGTGGCATGGGCTGTGATTCACACGGGAAGGCCATTAAAAACTCGATTTTCGGAGGAAGGGTAGAAGCTGAAATTGCAAGAAGGAAGGGAAAACAAGGGAGAAAGGTGTGCGGTTTTGAAGGGGCTGAAGAGGAGAAGAGAAAGGAAGATGAGAGATGGTTTCAAGGCCTCATTAAGACCATTCAATGCCTTGCCCAACTCCCCAAGCAATGACATCATCTTCTCTCTCTTCTTTTGTCTTTTCTTCAAAATATTCAAAAGCATTTTGGTCATTTCACCTTGCACATTTCACAATCTGTTATTGGGCTGAAAATGAAGAGCAGGCCTAAGAAATGGGCTCAAGAATTTGTTGGGCTCGAAACAGCTCAAGGTTAGACAATGGGCTTGGAAGGGTAAATAGTTGGTTTGGTCCAACGGGCTCACTTGCTTGCCTTGGGCCTTCCATGGCGGCTGTCCCACCTTGGGCACAAGGCCCACACTGGTCTTGCCTAGCTCACGTCCTCGTAAGCTTGTTTCCTCGGTTCGAAAATCCCTTTTCCAAATACTCAGCTAAACTGTCACTATCGACTGTCGTAGAAGCATTGACCAAAAGTCTGTCCTGGATGTCCCCGAAAATTCGAATTCCAATCTTGGATTCTCATGCCTTGTCAATTTTGCCCGAATGCCATTTTGGTACTACTTAGACTAACAAGTGGCTTTGAGGATTCACGCGTAACCGACTCGTGCCAATTCACGTTCAAGACTTCTCGACACATGGACATCCTTGACTACGTGAAATTGCGAAGGATTGAATCTTATTTCAAAGTACACGATTATCAAGGATTGACATAGGGTCGTTCGCCGGGTTCGATAATAGTAGACGGAATCACTCGTCATCCCATTATTTCTGTCCGCGAATCAATTTCTAGTCGTCCCTGAAATTGGCCTGCATGACTACAGGATCGTCTTTATGCAAGTCTCACAGTTGAGTCGTTTTCTCAGGTCAAATTCTTTAGTTGCACGAGTCCTGTCTTCACTAGCCTTTCCCCTCAAGGTCAATATCTCAGGAGTGATCGGTTCCGAGTGAGATCAACCAATAATGCATTAGCGAAATTAACATTCATTCATCCCTTAAAAGGCTCAAATTTCAGGATGTTACAATAACCACTTTCAAGCCCTTAGACTAGCGCAATGGAGAATCTTGCCCCCGCTCCTCCAATGATCGACTCGACGGAGCCTGAGTCCGATGGATCCGAGTGACTATGGTGCTGAACTTGATGGTTCTTTTTGTATAGATGGATTAGCTGAGCTTAGTTTCTTTTTGGTTTGGCTTAGAGGACGGATTGGCCCCTTTGTTGGGCTTGTAAATCGGAAATGATCCTCCGTTGGTTAATCCAGTAAATTGAATAAATGAGTTGTTGTTGTTATTCTTGCTATTCATCCCTCTATCCCTATTTGATTGTTTGATTGTCTGTTTGGACTAGGGATGATTCGTCTTCCGCTTGTGCATAATGAAAAATTAAAATAAATAGTCGTTGACGAGTCTTGGGACGTCGCTTTCAATTGACCATGGTAAAGGGTTGTTGCGTGCTCGGAGTTCGGGGCGTGACACTACCACCGTGTAATATTGTCCGTTTTGAACCGAGATTTGCACGGCTTTACAACGCATTACACAGAGTCAAGAATTTAAGCCTTATAAACTAGCCCATGACTCCCCCACTAAGCGATGTGGAACAAGAGATGTGCCCCTCCCTACGCAAGTCTGAGGACTGAGGTACGGACGCACCGCCATCTCTCTTCTCGCGCACCGTCGCCCGAGCCTTCACACTTTGACAGGATGACATTGCTTTGTTTGGAAGATGGAAAGGAGAAAAATGACGTGACAAAAGAAAATTTAAAATTTCCCACCAACTCACTCTCACATAAAATTTAAGTTTATCAAAATTTTATACACCCACTTCTCATTTTCTCCCCCTCCCCTCTCTCTCATTTAAGGCAAGTTGGTGGATGAGCTCCTCTCCCTCGAAGACAGAAATCACAAGGTAAAAGTAATCTACAATAAGAACGTTTGAAATTACAGATTTGATCATTCATATGCACATGAAATTCTTATAAAAACAAATCAAGAATTTATGAGATTATAGATTTGATTTATACGAGGAAATAATGAATTATGACTTCAATACACATATCTTTCCAATAACTTATTTTCGCAGTTCCTAAAGTTGATAATTTGAAGAAAATTATCTAAATATTTCAAATTTATTATGTAGATATCTATTCAATTTCAAACTTTCATATTTAGCCAATATTATCTTAAATATTTTCATGGTTTTCTAATGTAGTTCATCCTATCTAAATTAGCCAGAATTTGCTTTCTGTCATGTCTATTTGTCCTACGTGTTGTGTTATGGTTATCAATCTAACGAACCACCGTTACTCAAAAACAATTGGTTTTGTTTTGAATTATCTGATTTTTTGCTTTTTTCTGTATTTGTTCCTTTTGTTCTTTTTTCTATTAAATTTTATCATCAACCTTAGGATAAAGATTGAAATCCAGATTAGGGCTTGGGATTTTCTTATATTAACAGTCAATTTTTCTTGCTCCTTGTTTTCTGTTGTTTTTCCCTAATGATGTGGGCATGGCCGATTTGGATTTGGCAATTCTTGGTTCCACCTCCACCAGCAGCTTCAGAGACCCGATTTATAACTCCATAGCCAACAACCTGAATTCGAAGATCTCGACGCAGACAGGGACAACCACAACCATCAATTCTCAAGCGGCGACCATCATGATGAGGCTGCGCACCTAAGCCTAGAGCTTGGCGCAATTGACTGGTCACGGCGCCAGTGACATCGACCCCTAGATCCAACAACAAGCTGGAGCCTTCTGTGATCTAACCCGCTAGAGTGCCAATAGCCTCAGGGCGGCCATTCTCGAGGTTGGGAACAGGGGTTACGTCTTTGACTCCATTGCTACCTACCCGCAACGGTAGCGGGGAATCTACATGCTGAGCAAGACCGGCATGGTCAACAATGTGATCCAATCGAACTTCGGAAGTGTGAATATGATAAGCACTCTTAATACTACAAGAACATACACTCAACAAAAACACTACACTTTCTCACTCTAATTCTCAATGCCACTCACTACTCTCACACGATATTCTCTGCCACTCACTACACTCACGACACCACGTCAACTCTCTACCACTCACTGCAGGGAGAATTGCCAAAAAAGTCCTAAACCTATTGAGGTTGTGCCAATTCAGTCCTAAACTTTTTTTTTGACCGATTTAGTCCTAAACCTTTTACGATTGTGCCAATTGAGTCCATCCAGCCAAAATTGGTCGGTCGGAGCTGACGTGGATGCCGGCCGGCGCGGCGACAATTTTTTAATATTTTTTTAATATTTTTTGATTTTTTAAATTATTTTTTTGATTTTTTTATTATTTTCCGAATTTTTTATTGTTTTTTAATTTTTCTGTTTCTTTTCTTTTCTTTTCTTTTTTTCTCCCCTCCCTCCCCCCCCCCGCCGGCGGTGGCGGCCGGCGCCAACGAGGTGCCGGCCCGCTGCGCGAGGGCCGCGGCCCTCGTCGGCGACCTCGCCTAGACACTGGGGCCGCCGGCGAGGGTCGCGGATCTCGGGCGAGGCCGGCCTCGGCGAGGGCGGCTTCGCCCATCCGGGCGGTGCCGCCGCGCCATGGCGGCCGCGGGCGGCGGCCTCGCCGCGGGCCGGGCGAGGCCATGGCGGGCCATGGCGGGCTCGGGCGAAGGTCGCCATGGCCTCGCCGGCCGCGGGCGAGGCCGCCGCCGCGCCGCAGCCAGGCCATGGCGAGGCCGCCGCCGCCGCGGCCCCCTGGCCTCGCCCCGGTGCAGGCGAGGCCGCCGGCGAGGGTGGCCGGTCGACGGGGGCCGCGACCCTCGGCGGCCGCCGGCGAGGGCTTCGCGGCCCTCGTGCGTGGCCGGCAGCCTCGTCGGAGCTGGCGGCCACCGCGCCGCCTGGGGGAGGGAGGGGGAGAAAAATAGAAAAATTAAAAAAACAATAAAAAATTTGTAAAAAATAAAAAAAATTCGGAAAATAATAAAAAATTATTAAAAAATTATCGCGGCGCGCGGCCGGCGTCCACGTCAACTCCGGCTAGCCAAATTTGGCCGGATGGACTCAATTGGCACAATCACAAAAGGTTTAGGACCGAATCGGTCAAAAAAAAAGGTTTAGGACTGAATTGGCACAACCCTAATAAGTTTAGGACTTTTTTGACAATTCTCCCCTGCACAAAGGCCACATCCATGCACAATGCTCTTACATTTCTTACAAATGGACGCCTACTCACATATATTCTCGCTCTGCTCTTTTTCTCTACCTCACGACTACAATTAGGAAGGGGATGTGACTATTTATTGGCTTTCTCAACCGACATACTCTTCCAGGAGTGGTAGATGTGCAGGCTACGTGTTCTCCATTTAATCCACACTCTTTGACTATTGGCCAGGTCACTTTATCAGAGATTTTGTCTTGGTTTCTTTACTTACATGGGCTCCGCTCTACCTCTATTGCCAACTACTTCTATAATCAAGTAAAGATTATTCTAGATAGCTCTAGTAAAATGGATCATACTCTAATAGGATCCGTAGTGACACTCGATGGGCGGTTCGAGATTCTGTCGTTGTCTAACTCTTTCTTGCCCCTGTCAGCTCCATCGGGGGCCATGAGCTCGACGATATTCCTAGGGGGAGGTCAAGTCGTGGGGGGAAGCATGCTTGGCAAGCTCATTCTGGCTCTGCCGGTCATCGTTTCACCGTCTGTTCTCTAATGTCGCATATGAGAGATTGCCGCTAGAAGAGGAGGGGCAGATCCAAATGCCGGCGGGGGCAACACCGCAACTGGCAGGCAGAACTCGTTTCCGAATCCATCTTCAGGGATTCTATCTTCAATTTGCCACTCGGTAACATGGCCAACAATTATAGCAGTCCTGTGCAGCTCCCAGTTGATGGGTGGAGCGGAAATTCAGGTCCTCATCCTACATTTTGAGAAAAATGGAAAACAAGATGTAAGTGATTCGAAGCTGCAGTGTGATAATCAATTAGGAAAGTTGACAATGAACGGTAAAAGAAAAATGAAAGAAAAAAGAGAGTGAAAAATTAGAAAATTCAAAAAAGCTAGTTTTAAGTAGAGAAGGTTCATGACAAACTGCCGACCGTGATATTTAGAATGGTTAGTGGCGATAGTTCAACTGATTTAGGTCGAATGGACTAGGAGTACATTAATTTAGAATTAAATTGATATCCACATATTAGATTTAGGACTTTTTGGGTAATTCGCATAGCCCTTGGCATTATGAGTTTTGTAAATTCTTGGACTCTTATATGGCTTGATTATGGAGGTTTGAAGACGGAGTTATAAGATGTCCATCAACGGAATGGGTGTACACTCCTCTGGAGTTCTGACAAATTTTTGTGTATTTCAGTTTTCATAGCTTTGCTTTTGTCAATCCATGGTCCTGGAAGACAAGACAATCACTTCTTGTGAAATGGACAGAGAGTTCTCTATCTCTGGACTCTTATGACTTCTGTGACCCTATAGAAGAAAAGAGACAATGAGAGAATGTGCTTGGTTCTTCATTAAATGCCACGGCCTTTTGGCGAAAGAGAGAAGAAGTTCAATGATGACAGGACTAGTACAAATGGAGCTCTCGGAAGTGAGAAACATAGAGCTTTCTTGAAGCAAAACGTAGGAGTTCTTAGCACAAGGAAATTTTCTCTTTAATTACAACCTATAGAGATTTAGTCAGCCAAATCATTCTGATTAGAATGTGTAATTCCTTGAGTGAGATTTCACTAGGTATTATGGGGGCCTAAATATTGATTGAGTTATCGAGGGTAGTGGGGGCTAGGATATACCGAGAGAATGGTTGAGTGTTCGAGTAATTGTAATCTATGTTGTATCGCTTGTTTTTATAGTGGAATTATGTGCTGTTTTTTCAGTGAACATAGGTACCGACATTCGAACAAAACCACATAAATTTTGTATTTGATTTATTTCCCTCCTTGTCACGCCCCGACTCTCGAGCTCGCGGCAACCCCATTATCTTGGTCGATTGAAAGCGACGTCCCAGGACCCATCGACGACCATTCATTTTATCTTTGATTATGCACAAGCGGAAGACGAACCATCCCCAGACAATCAATCAATCAGCAGGGATAGAAGGATGAACAGCAAGAACAACAGCAACTACTCATTTATACATCTTCATTGGATTAACCAACGGAGGATCGTTTCCGAATTACAAGCCCGACAAAAAGGGCCGATCCATCCTCTAAGCCAAACCAAAAAGAAACTAGGCTAATCCAATTAAACAAGAAGAACCCTCAGGTTCAACACCATCATCACTCGGACCCATCGGACTCAAGCTCCGTCGGGTCGATCACTAGAGGAGCGGGGGCGAGATCCTCCATTGCGGGTACGCCATTCTAAGGACCTGAAAATGGTTAACCACGACGGGTTGAGATAAAATCTCAGCGAGTTCTTCCCCCTAAGCCCCGGTTAATACGCCAACTCAACCCGGGGTATCTCTCCAGAACCACCCCTCACTCAACCCAACAACAAACAACCAAAACCAAACAACATCCAATAATGCATGGGCAACCCACAATCAATATTCGGTTCGCATGCAACCTTACCCGGTATACCATACCCTGCACGTCAAATCTCATACAATGCAAACAAAGCACATGGCCGTTAGATGATACAGTTCATCAATCACATGCGAATCGCGTCACAAGCGATCTCACCTGGCCATTGCCACACCCTGCACGACTGTCAACTCATGCGTGCGTACCATAAATCATCACGACATTAAGAGCATGCGAATAATCAGAGCATCTCACACAGCTTTCTCATGTCTCACACTCACACATGCTCCGATTATTACGACCCCTCCTCCTGGGCCACGGCACAACCTTATGGTTGGCGGTTCCTGGCTAAACCAGCTTCGTCCTCTTTACCTCGAGGCACGGCGACGTCAAGGGCTCACTCCCAAGACGGCATTCCCGAAGGAGCACAAGACTCGCCCACTACCGCAGTCCCGCTGCGCAGAGGCCGGGACCCGCCCCATACCGCGATCCCACATAGAACCCCTCCGTCGGGCATCCGACCGAAGTCGGGCGACCCGGCGGCCACGGCACAACCCCATAGGGATTGGCGGTCTTCGGCGCAACGCCGGGTTCTCTCATTTAATGTGATCATACAACACATCATCAAGCAATCCATTTATATCTTTGCTGTCGTGAATGCAACATCACTCATGCTCATGCAACATGCCATTTCGGATAACCCACGCAACATGTCATGCGATCTCACTTGACAATTTCCAAAATTCAATTCAACCAACACTCAATCACGCATTTCATCAATATTCACGAGCATAATTAACAATCGGCACTCCAATTAATCACAACAATCAAGAGCACATCAAAATAAGACTAAATTTAGCTTCGGATGAAGCAGTGCTGCGTGAATAATTCGTGAACGATGTCCGTGAGCGGTGATTAGTGAAAGCGTAATTTGTGAACAGTGATTTTCCCGAAATTCAATTAATTAAAACATTTAATCCAGAAATTAAACAAAACATTAATTAAAATAATTAATCAATTCAATTAAATCAAATCATGCTTAATTAATCACAAAAATCACATAACCCTCATTTAAGCAATAATTAAGCACAATTAGAAAAATTAAGCTAATCTAATCCTAACCATCTATCTAACCACCTATCTTAGGGCTAATGCAACTTAATTAAACATCCTAAACCAATCTTACCACTAATTAACCCAACCCTAAGCAAGTTTAGGCACTAAATAGGGATTAGGAGCTAACAACTCAGGAATCCCCCAGCTACAGCTGCGAGCGCTGGCGGAGGAAGAAGGCGTCGGAGTTGGAAACGGGCTGCCGGAGCCCGGTGAGCGGCGGGCCAGCGACCAACGGCACACCAGGTTGAGGGGGAACCACTTGTGGCTGCAGGATGGGCAGTGGTTTAGTCGAAAATGGAGACGGAAGAAAGGCGGAGCTGTGCGAGCGGCCTACGGTGACGGGCGGAGGACCGGTGACTTCTGGCCGCCCGTGCGGGTCGGTCAGCAGCTCCATTCGGCGATCGGCTTCCGTGAACAGTACGTAATTTCTGTGCTGAACATTTTGATAGGTGGCACATTTGAGATTCCACCGGGAAGGCGAACGACTCAAATTTCGGTGAGAGGTCCAAAGCGGCTTGCAGAAATTGCAAGGAGAAGCAAGGGGAAGAGGGCTGCGATTTTAGGAGAAGATGAAGAAGAGAGAGAGTGAAGTGAAGGCTGAAGGATAAGCCTTATCAAGGCCATCAATGCTTGCCCCACTTGCCAAACAATTGACCTCATCTTCTACCTGACTTTTCTTCAAAATATCCCAAGGGCATTTTGGTCATTTCCACCTTGCACATTTCCGTCTGTCCTTGGGCTGAAAATGAAGGGCGGGCCTAGGAAAAGGCCGGAAAATTAATAGGAATGGGCTCGGGGAATTTGTTGGGCTCGAAACGGCTTAAGATTAGACAACGAGGCTCGGGAGGGTAAATTGTCGGTTTGGCCCCGGGCTCACTTGCTTGCTCGGGCCTTCCATGGCGGCTATCCACCTTGGGTGTGAGGCCCCTGCTTGATCTTTCTCGGCCCACGTCCTCGTAGGCTTGTTTCCTCGGTCCGAAAATTCCTTTTCCAAATACCCGGCTCAACCCGGCCTTGTCGTGACTAAGAAGCATCGTCCAAAGTCATACTCGAACGTTAAGAAAATTCGAAGTCCAATATTGGATTCTCGTGCCATGTCAATTTCGCCCGAATGCCATTTTTGGTACTACTTAGGCGACGGGCGGCTTTTTGAGGGACCCATAACCGACTCGTGCTAATTCACGTTCAAGACTTCTCGACACATGGACGTCCTTGACTACGTGAAATTGCGAAGGATAGTTCTTATTTCAAAGTACCACGATTACCAAGGATCGACAGGGTCGTTCACGGGCTCGATAACAATAAACGGAATCACTCGTCGTCCCATTATACTGCAATCCGCGAATCGACTTCTATTCGTCCTTGAAATCGGCTGCATGACTACAAGATCGTCCTTACACAAAGTCTCGGTCAGTCGTTTTCCCAGTCGAGTTCTTTAGTCGCACGGTTCATCCTCATTAGCTTTCACATCCCAAGGTCGTATCTCGGGAGTGAGGTTCAGTGAGATCGACCAACAATGCATCGACGAAATTCACGTTCATTCCTTCCTCAAAAGGGCTTGAATTTTTTAGGATGTTACAACTCTTCCACTCTTATAAAAATTTCGTCCTCGAAATTTGCTGCTACTAACAAGTCCTCAAAAAAAAAAAAAAAAAAAATGGGGGTGCGATGCTTCATCTGCTTCCTCACTTTCCATGTAGCACCCTCGATCCGTGATGTTGCGAGATCACCTTAACTAAGGCGATAGTCTTAATTTGAAACACTTGCGGTCCTCTATCAGTCAAATCAGCCCGGCCTCCCGTACGACACCCACATCGTCTACGTTCGGTTCCTCAAAATTCAACACATGAGTGAGTCCAATTCCTTTACTTTCTTAACATGGACACGTGGAAAACATCATGTGCCAGGGCAGCTTAGGGTGGCAACGCAAGGCGATACGCTAAAACCTTGATCCTTTCCAAAATTTCAAAGGGGTCAGCGTACCTCGGATCTGAGTATCCCTCGTAAAATCTTTCAAAACACACGTGATCGCCCACCTCAGCCCAGCGGTGCAGGACGCTTATGCATAACTCTTCGACGACTACGGGCGGTCTTTGAGTCTGTCTCTAATAATCTGAACTGCATTCAATAAGCACTAAACCAATTTTGAACCGGTGATTCCTAGTTTATAACCTCGTTCCATGTTCCAGGCGGAGTTCATAAACTTGCCAATTTCGGCTATGCCATTTCGATATCTTATTCCACAAGCACTCTCTTTTGCACGGTGCGTAGTTCGGTTCATTTACGCCCTTTGACATCCTAGAAAGCAGCCGGGAGTCGCTCCTTGCTCGGGCGCTACAGCCCGGCGACCACTCCCGCCATCGTCGGATCGGTCGTTACGAGGCATCTTTGACTGCACCACTACTAGCAAAGTCCTTTTTTTTTTTGATATGCACCATCTCATAGAGGTATTATCCGCTTTGGCCTATCCCATACCAAGCCTCACGGTTTTAACCTCGTCGAGCACCTCAGTACAAAACTTTCTCCAACTCGTCAACCCATTAGCTCGTTTCCACGGGGTCACTTATCAACACTTGAAATCTTATTCACTGAATTTCCATCAAATCGCTGTCCGAATTCCACAAACTATCGATTTTTCTTTCAACAATTCTTTTCACATCCATTTAATAACCAAATCAAGAACTCACCTCAACCACTTGAAAATTTGTGCAAACCAAATGTCATTTATCGCACCAAAAGCTTTCGAATACCTCTTCAAATCCTTTCTAATACCTTGAGAAGAAATCATCGATAATGTTATTTCCTCACTCATCCATCTAGCATCAAGGGATAATTAATTCTTAATCCACCGAAAAACAAAATCCATTCCTCAAATCTATCTTATATATCTCCTGAAATAATCCACCTCGGTAAATTCATATCTTAATCGAATCTAAGACTCCCGAGCAATAAATCATCCACCATAATTCTTATCAAAGATCATCACCATTTAATAGATCATCTCTTATGATCTCATACCTACAACTCCTCAAATCATCAAGATAAAACTTATCGACTTCCATTAAATCAATGACCTCAATTGTCGTGACGCGTAAGCAACTTGATCTTCTTTGTTGCCTTACCACGCGAGTCAAATCCCTTATACGACACCTCACTACAAATCTCGTATTCTCCAATACTAGACTAAATCCTCAAAACTGGTGTGGTAATTAGCTTATACTTAAGCTCTTAAAATTTCACTTACTTGGCCCGTTCATTCAAATTCTTACGTCCTTCATTAACCTTCGTATCAGAAGCATAGCTATCGTAGAGAACCTTTCTACGAATCGTTTGTACTAACCTGTCCGGCTTAGAAAACTTTGAACCTCTGTCACTATCATAAGTCCCGACATATTCATAACTTCCTTGATTTTAGCGGATCCTTAGAAATTCCTTCGTCCAAAATTATATGACCAACAAAACAACGCGAGTAAACCCAAACTCGCACGCATTGAAACTTGGCATACTCTTGTTTATGCTCTCGAATGGTCTATAACACGCGCCAAAGTCTTCTTCACGTTCCTCCAATTTCTTAGATATTCCCGATATATATCGCTCATGAACACAATTACAATTTGCTCCAAATACACCTTAATCACTCAATCCATCGAATCCATAAAAGCTTAGCGGCGTATTAGTTAATCGAATGGCGGCACAGTAATCTCGTAGTGACCAAATCACATACGATGTCGTCTTTAATTTATCCCTCCTTTTAATCTCAACTACGATAACCCGTCCTTGGGTCTAGAGCAGGACATATCGAAGCTCTTTGAAGTGGGTCGAAACAAGTCATCCATCCTGCAGTAACGGATACTTGTTCATGACCATCCTTTGGTTGAGCTGCGAAAGCGATGCATAAATGTAGCGATCCATCCTTGATTCTCCAACTAACCAATTAACCTCGTTGTCCGATAACCTTAGCAACCTTCATCCAATAAACAAGTTCGCCCAGCGACAAATTTCAAAGGGGGTCAAGGGTCCTCTCGATTTCCCACAAACTCAAAATTGTCACCCTCTTTTGGGTTAAAGCTGAATTGTCTTTCCATGACAATCCACTTTCTATTGGGTGAGATGGGATTCCGCTATTTCCCCATCATCGGTCCTTTTCAAATGGCGATTGTCTCTAAAGAAGTTCAATGATGACAGGACTAGTACAAATGGAGCTCTCGGAAGTGAGAAACATAGAGCTTTCTTGAAGCAAAACGTAGGAGCTCTCAGCACAAGGAAATTTTCTCTTTAATTACAACCTATAGAGATTTAGTCAGCCAAATCATTCTGATTAGAATGTGTAATTCCTTGAGTGAGATTTCACTAGGTATTATGGGGGCCTAAATATTGATTGAGTTATCGAGGGTAGTGGGGCTAGGATATACCGAGAGAATGGTTGAGTGTTCGAGTAATTGTAATCTATGTTGTATCGCTTGTTTTATAGTGGAATTCTGTGCTGTTTTTCAGTGAACATAGGTACCGACATTCGAACAAAACCACATAAATTTTGTATTTGATTTATTTCCCTCCTTCTGTCTATTATCCAATTCACTTGTCCCACATTTTTTTCACATTGACAATAATGCACACGGGGGTCAATCTACAATTCCCTTACATAACTGTATTGCGTATTTGTCTTCTACAAGCGTGTGAAAATCCATAGCGAAGTTAGCTTAGGCAGTCACCTGATTCCAGCACCAAACCTCGACAATGCATATAGGCGTTGTTATCCTTCCATCATTGCGTATAGATTGAGGAGTTTAAATCTCAAATTTCATGCATAAGTCAAAAGTTGACTTTTTCGATGAAACCAAAAAATTTGACCGTTGACAGAAAGATCATCATTTGTAGCTCAGTTTAAAGGAAAGAAAGGATTTTCAGATCTATTTTGGCTTTTGCCAGATTTGGTGCGGAAGGTTTTGATTAACTAGAAAATTTGTGAAATTAGGAAAACTTGATTAGACAAATTAAAGATAAAAGGACTTAATCAGAAAATTCACAAAAGTATAAGGAGAAAACGTATATTCTTTTCCTAGTGTTTGATTCAACTAGATTAGGTGATCAACTACGTTTGGGTGATTTCATGAACTTCATCGAGTTACCAAGTTTATCTAATCAGTTTGACGAGTCTTGTCAAGAATTTTGCGAGCAATTCCATTGAAAAGCAAATAGATTATCGGACATTACAAGTGTGCATGCATAAACTGCTTATATAAATTGGATAAAACGGAAAAGCTATCGTGGAATAATTTCTAAATCACATTCTTTAACAAACTACATAAATTGATTACAGGATCAACAACGTATGATTTTCAACATAAACTGATTACAAAGACGAATGCGTGCATGCCATTCAAATGAGAAGTGCTAAATGTGTACCGAACCACTACCCTGCAGAATTTGCATCTAACCGATTGGACAAGGGCAGCTCGAGTGTCTGAATTGTTGTTGGGTTAATTTCACATGTTCCAAAGTTTGAACTAGTAAATAAATGCGAGGTTTAATAATTAAATATTATAATTGCTTATCCCATTTGTAGGTTAGACGTTTATCTAATACTAAAGCATGAAAGATATATAATTAGAGATGCAAATGAGGAATTTTTAAAGATTTGAGATCTAAACCTTCTTCTCATGATATCACATTACACTGCGAGCTGTGGCTTTAAAGTTGTTGCCGTCCTATTAAGCTTTAGCATCTCTCTTCCCACCGTGCCTGAGGATGCCCCATCATTTAGCTCTGTCATACATGGCATCCCTCTTCCTGAAAATCCTTTGGAAGCAACTAGAAGAACCTTTTCCCGAGGAGGGAGATTTCGGGGATATCGAGGCAACGGTTAGGATTTTCAAAGGGGAAGTTCTCGGTCTTGTGAGCCAAGAGGAGCCACACATGAGTGATGAGCTCACCTCCTCTTCTCAGTCGCTTGGCATGGCGAGACACTCGACAGTTGTATGCTGCATAGCACAGCATCTCCACCCAGATGCTGCTGATGATCTCCCACTTGTTGTCCATCGTCCTCAGGTCGGCCACGAGCTTGTGCACCTCAAGCAACACGTCCCAGTCGTCAGCGATCCACGTCTCCTCACTTGGTTTGACGGGGTGTGGGACATCTCCATCTAGCGAGGACAGTGTGTTGATTGCTTCTTTGTAGTCTCGGTACCTCAAGAAAGGCCTCAGCGTGCAACAAGCGTGCTCCAGTGTCATGTTGGCGGTGGGGAGGGACAGGATATGAGGATGCAGAGCGAGGAGGTACATCATGTACTCCGATAGGAATTTGCTTCCTCCATAAGCATCGGATTTTTTGATATCCAATTTTTGCAGGATATCCGTTGCGATGTGCCAGATAATGATGCTCCTAGCAAATTTTGCCTCGATGCTACTGCTAAGTGCTTGTTTCTCATGGATGCCATGAATCTCAATCGTCCACTTGCCTCTTTCGTTGAATGGTCTGTAATTTCTTTTCTCCTCTAGCTCCGCCATCTTTCGTAGTACCAGCGCCCTGAGGCACGAGGGCATGGGCTGGCGGGAGAGTACCCATTGCCAACTGAAGATCTCCCGCTTACCAAACCAATCAAGTACGGCGCGGACGGGCTCCCACTTACCAAAGCAATCAAGTACCACGCGGACGGGCTTTGGCCTTTCTTTGTCTGGGAGGCAGTGTTCTAACAAATTGAGCTGCCCTATTGACCTCGACCATCTTTTTTTCCTCATGCACCGATCAGCAAAAAACGGGAGGAGCCTTGAGAAGAGCGGCATCCCAAGGTTCCTACCCATATACACCACTGCCCAATCCGAAAATGCCAATGTCGTGATCTGATAAAGCTCGAGAGCTGTGACTGCCATCAGTAATGCATAGGTATAGGTGATGTACATATCGATCAAGAAGGCACTCTCGAAGATTATGGCGAATCCACACAAGGCAGACACCAAGCAGAAGAAGCCGATAAAGCAGCCTATGAGGCCGCCCTTCGTGTACAGAATGGGCGCTTTAGTGTAGAGCGCATCAAACATGAAGTTCAGCTCGATCTCATTCACGGTGAAAGCACGGTTGGCGGGGTAGCTGTCGATGGACATCCAATCACGGGATATGAACACCGGGTGATACGGCCAGTTCCTGAGGTGGGGTTTCAGACAGTCGAACCGAAAGTAGGCCTTCAAGATGTCCTTTGCGGAGTCGAACTTCTTGTCCTCGGTTAACATTTCGAGCTGAGCACCACTACCTTTCCTGACTTCCTTGGCGGCTACTTTGGGAAAGTACTCGGTATTCACAATTGAGTTCTCGTCATACACGGATTTGAGAGCCCAGACCCACAGCGCCGCCTTTATGAATCCGGCAATGAACAAGGGGATGTACAGCCGTGAGACTGGGGACGAGCCGTCCCAACAGCGAATACAAATACGAACCACGAAGACAACCGTAACCCCCATGTTCAGAAACTGTCTCAATCCCAGCCGGTTATCTTCCACCGCATAGGCCGTAATACCGTCTGGGTACCCAAGTTGCATCAGAAGCAATGGGGCAAACAGCCCTTGCAACACCACGTCGTCGCTCGGATTTTCAGGATCATTGATGTGGACCACAGTAAGCTTGCCTAGCGCAATTTTTGCAACATAAGAAAGGAGCAAATAGGAGGCCCATATGATGGATCTAGCAAACTCCGACCTCATATATTTCCGACGAGTGCCTAATATTGTGAGAAAAATCTCGCACCCAAGGCTTACGGTGACCAAGAAATGAATCCCCCAATTCGCCCACAGATCTTTTAGTAGCGGCAATACCATGATGATTATTGAGTACATTTAACTGATCAAACTCATGGTGGCTTCGTTCTGGAGTGCTCACTAGACATCAATGCAAATGCAAAGTGAGGAAAATTTTTACATTGCTTCTGAAGAACGATTACTAAAAGCTTGCACAAAACTGCATAAATGCATCCAGTATTGCATAATATATATCCTCTCAATCTGTCAGAATTTCGCACAACAGAGGCTATGAATTTGCACATTGTTTATCCTGCAAGTTAGTCTCTCCATGTTCATCTCTCTTTCCTTTCCTTGAGTTTTTGACTGTATATCCTTTTGTGATCCTTGTATTTTTCTTTTTTTTTCCATATTTTTTTGTTACACCACTTTTTTTCCCCCTCTTTTTTATGTGTTCAGCTAGATCTTAACTATCTAGCATAGTGGCTCTCTTCTCGCATCGTGAGATGTGAAGAACCTTTGGGACAATTTTGTGCTGTTACCGTCCACCTTGTCATGAGTCTTAATTTTTTAGAATAAATAATTACATGTGCTAGCTCCGATTGGGTTACTTGGGAAAACAAATTCTTGTTCTAACGTGAATGTTTTCTAAAAGTTATAGAAGTGAAATGACCAATTGAAAATTTCTACTAGAATGTTTTCTAAAAATTATAGAAGTGAAATGACCAACTGAAAATTTCTACTGCATCATTTTCTCCTTTAAAAGTGAATTCTCCACAAATTCTTTGTTTTTAAGTTCTTCTACCTCTATTTTTTATATATTAGCTTTTCAAAGTATTTTCTAAATAGATTTTACAAAAAAGGAAAAAAAGTGGAGGAGAGGTGTTACGGGAGTATTTAGTAGAGGTGAGAAGGTTTTGGGGTGGGTAAAGGTATTTTCTCTGCCACAGAACCTTAGGCAATAGTTTTGAGTTTTTGATTTGAAACTATCTTTTTCTTAAAAAATGATGGGTTCTAGGGTACCTTATACTATCCTGTACCACTGTTTCATATTGTTTCATAAAAAAAAATTGTCATTATTATTGTTATTTACACATCGAACATTCAAACATAACATATTAATCAGTCACATGTTAAATTCATGTTTTTATCTGATATTAACATATCACTAAAACATTGATAACATAAAAAATAAAAACAAAAAAATCAACTTCCACCCATCATTTAAATCCATGAGTTTGAGATGAAACCTATCTCCATCTTGAGAACATAAACTCAAAGCACATGCAGAGAGAGAGAGAGGAGGTTGGACATTGTTGATCATTTAGAGCTTTTGCACAATTAGATTGGACAATTCATAAGGAAAAGAGAGAGTCATGAAAAAAAAAATTGGGTCAAATTTAGCACACATTTATTTACTAAGAAAATATTACAAAGGTGCCCTACAAAATAAGATGGTATGAACCCAAATCCTTAAACCTGCCTTACACTCATTTGTTCCAAAATTTTGGAATTGAAACCTAGTCTACTTGTTTTAATACCCATTGTAGAACCTACTCAACCATGCTTGTTCTATAGGGTCCATAGATTTCACGGATTCTCCCATACACCCTATTATTTAGCCTAGAAGAAACTGTTTATAATTTTGGGTCGACTTCATGAATCAAGGCTTTTCTTCTTTTTTACTTTTGGGAGTTCTGAAAATGATAGAGAAGATGTTTTGCGCAATGAGGGCCACATGTCAACTTCTCAATGGCCTCATACTATGTTCATCAAATTACTTATATAGTATTAGAGTAGATGACTTTAGGTGCAATTTCTATCGAGTTGGATTTTCGAAGATTTAAGTAGGAGAAAGGACATAGAAATCTTTAAACGTCAAAATTGACATATTGTGAAGAAACGAAGAAGGGTCATAATTTCTCCAGGTAGTTCTTTCACCAATTGAAGAATGTATGTCAAAAACAACTAAACATGTGGGGTAACTTGTATAGAGTATGGTTAAGTGTACTGACCACTAAATTAAAGTAAGACGATCGCTTGCTGTTACATCCAATGCGCAGGGAGTGTACAAACCTTTTACCCCAAAAATAATATGGGTTAGTAAGCCCAATAAGCAAATGCAAGCTACTTAAGTAACAGGAAAGAAAGAGGTGCAATGCAATGCAAGACTAGCGCCACCACACCTGAACTTGAGGGCTGATGGATCCCAGAGGTATCATTCTGAAGACGCCAATGCCAACATCGGAAAAATTGGAGAAACTGAAGCACAGAAAAGCAACAGGGAGATTTATCCTAGAAACACTCTTAACGAAACGAGTGCTAGAAATATGTGCTTTGCTTTCTTCGCAAGCTGAGCACTTGTGTCTCGACACTTGACAGCAATGACTTCTGTGGAACCTCCAACTATTAAGTAAGAAAAAGAAGGGCATAGGAATAAAGGACAAAAGGAGAATGGAATAAAACGCAGCGTTGGGCGTCTGCTTTGCAACCTTCATCAGAGGTTTTTTTCTCTTTTGACCGGTGGGCACAGTGGCATAACGATGTCTGAAGCTTTGCCGTCTATCTTTAAGGTCACGTGATTCTCCTTTTATCCTGCATTTCTAGCTCTAGGATTAGGCAAATGATAAGCTACTCCAACACTAAGGTCACGACTTTTTATGAAAGCGATGATCCCAGCAAAGGTGGAGGTCTAGTTAGATTTTTGAAAATAAATACCAACCTTTTAAAAGCGTAAATCATTTTTTGAATATAAACACAGATTTTTGTTCTTCATGAAAAATAATTTTTGTTGATTCATTTTAAAGGCATTGCCAAAATGATAGAAAATGAGGAGATACTTTCCAACTGCTAGTTTTCCACAAAACAAATCTATCATTAGGCTCCATTGTTTTGTGGAAAATAATTTCCAAGAAAATATTTTTGGGATTTTTTGACATTCGTTTCACGGAAAATGAACTACTTGGGGAAAATATTTTTCATCAAAGGAAAAGAGTTTTCTAAACTAGGGGAAAATGTGTTTCCACTTTTCAAGATAAGGAAAACATTTTCCATACTCACTTTCTCTTATTTCACACTCATGTGAACATTTCCATCTTTTCTTGTTTCATTTTTAAAAAATTCGAATTTTTCTTTTTCTTTTCTAAATTATTTTTATTTTTTTCTCTTTTGTTTTCTTTATTTTCTTTTATTACTTTTGTCTTGGCCAGTCGCCGACCACGACAATGGCCAGCAACCGGCCATAGGCAAGCCTCGAGCTCACCAACCTAGGTTGAGCTCGAGGCTCACCCGATCAATGGCACTCTAGCTCGCCACTTGCTTTGTTCATCAATTTGGCCAGTGGCAAGGGCCTCGAGTGTCAATCTGGCCAGTGGTGAGGGCCTTGAGTGCCGATCTGGCAAACGGCAAGGGCCTCGAGCTCACCACTCGCCCTTGACACCTTGAGCTCAGATCTCGCTAGATCGACAAGCCAAGCGAATGGCAAGCTCGAGCTCGCCTTCAGCCAAGCACTAGCCATAGTCATGACCGGTGCCTAGTTGAAGAAGAAGACAAAAAGAAAAATAAAAACAATTTAAAAGTAGATTTTTTTAAAAATTAATTAAAAATAAAATATAAGAAAAATTATTTAAAAATAATGAATGAAGGGAAAGATTTTCCTTACCGAACAAAGGAAAATATTTTTCACTTCATTTTAGGTTTTAGCCAAATACCGAAAAATAAATATAATTCTTAGAAAATGACTTCTTAGAAAATATTTTCCAAAAACGTTATATTTTCCGTGAAACGAACAGAGCCTTAGTGTTTAGAAAATTTCCTCTAAGGCCTCCTATAAGAAATTATTGAATCCACTAAATTAAGAAAACTATGATGAGGTGGAATAATTATAGAAATTTTAAATCTGAGTAGATGAAAACAAAATGTTTTGTGTAATACGATATACTAGAATGAAGTAATGGATAATGCTAAGTTTACTTAAAGGGTTTACTAAAATGACGGAGATCTCCCAAAAATCATACAACGCCGCCCCTCCAAAAGCAAGCTCCAGCATATGTATAAGCCCGTTTCACTCATAAATTGAGGAACAGACATGCGACGAAGTACAGGAAATAGAGCACATTCTAATACCTCTTCCTGAGCAATCAAGGCAACACCTAAATGAGGTTAAAATCTACTTAAATCGTGCACAACGAAGAATGTCCAGCAATGATAGGTCCAAACCATTAGAAAGCACTTTCATGTCTGATTTCGTTTCTCTAAATCATAGCATGCCATAGATCTTTCAATAGGTCCTAACAAAATCGCTAAAAGAGAAGAAATGACAGAACCGCTGATCTGCTACAGGAATGAGGATTATAGTAGTAGGAACGACTTCACAATCGACAATATAAGAAGTAATGAAACGTGCCACCATGTGTTTGATTCTGCAGAGAATTCTTGTCAAGTTGAATCTACATGTGATGCACCCATCACGACAGCTTGTGGCGAATCTAACGAAACATGTACAAGAAGAGCAAATTACAGAGCCAGGTCAAATACGAACCCATCACCATGTCAATGCACAAAGAGCTAACACATCCTGCAACCACGAAACAACTTCGCAGATCATCAACGCAAACAATGAAATCACAGTAACCGGACCCAGAAAAACTCACAGCTAGAGAAAACAAAGCCAGACTGTTGCCAGCAAGAGAAAATCACAAGACAGGATGCATATTGTGACACAAGGAAATATTGGAGAACTGGATGTTACCTGTGACAGAACTGATTTTGCACCAAGGTAGCAGAGTCGTTCTTATGAGGTCAGATATTCCGAAGCTTCAGAGAAAGGAATCAGAATAAAAATCAACGAGGATCACTTGCCTGAACATAAGTATCCATGATCGAATTCCATGTGGCAACATCACTGATCTCTCTCCATCTCTATTGGACAATTCACCGAACACCTTCCTTGCAAACTCGGTTCCACCTCCACAGCGAATTCCTCCACAAGTTGCTTGGACTTGGCTGGCAGCGATAGGGGATCAAAACTAACTCAGCTGTGGGCAACATCAATGAATCAGTAAAGACAACTAACTGCTTCAAACCTTCGCTCTCGCCAGTGTACTATCCTAACGTTGAAGCACCAAGCAATGCTGGAGAAGAACCATATAGGTGAGGCAGAGGCAAAGCCTCTGTACCGATCAGTGGCAATGGAGAAAAAAATAGAGGTGTGTCACGACCTTCCTCGAGTTAAATCACCAATTGCAACTTAAACTTACTTTTTGGAGCCGTCACTATTTAGTTTTGAGTCAATTAGATGCTCGAGTAAGGCATAAGAGTTTGTCTTACTTTTGTGAACTAGAGATATTCAATATAGGGATTTAGTTATGTTAGATTAATCTACTGCATTTTAGTCTTTTTTTATTTAAATGAAAAGTTTGTTGCATGCAATCTTTCTCAGTTTTATCCTATATCCTTAACATGTGAGTGTGAATATGGGGGTGCGTATACATTAAGGCAAAACTTGATAAACAAAAATAGTAAATGATCTTCGGAAAAATTAAGGAACTTGGTTGTATGAGCAAAAGTACAGACCCTATTGTCAACCATTGCCATGAATTGTCCACAAACCATTACTCAAGAAACAAATAGGTGATAAACTGTCATATGCAAAAATGTGATGAGATAAAAATGATGCATGATTATGTGTAAGCTAACAACCTATTTATTGCTATGATGCAAAACTAATTGATATGTTAACCTATACTAATCTCTTTTCGAGTTTTCTCATTAAGAAAACATAACAAATATTCAAAATGAGTCCTAGATCACTATGCGATCGAAACCTACCATGGATGCACAAAGATGGATCAACAAGTTAGTTCCAACACAAGGAAATTATTGGAACGACTATAATTTTATCATTCGAGAGTATTATTTACAAGCAAGCTCTTGACACGCTTAAAAAGGGCATTACTGCTCTTTGTCTGTTTATTTTGTTAGGAGCCGTATTCTCAACCTTGAATGTTGAAGAAACGGTGTCACATGAAAACTAAAGAACGATTTCTCTTTGATATAATCTTTTGTGATGAAAGCAAGAAATCTCCATTTTTGGCTCGGTATCCCCGTTTTCAAGGGTTTTATAATCTTTTGTGATGAAAGTTCGGCTAGAAAGAAATCTCGGGTACGGGTTTCTTTTTTTTGGCCCATAGGTTCTAGTATCCCCGTTTTTTTTTTTTTTCATCTTTAGAGGATCAATAAAAATGAATAAGGATTTTATTATTATCACAGTATTTCTTGTCGAATAGTATTAAGGAAATTTTGTGATTTTAATGCACTGGTTACTTTTGTATTATATAAAATCATTATCTTAAAAGAAGCAATTGGAGTTTCCACTAGTCTGATAATTTATGAAAATAAAATTCTTAATCATAAAATAGAAGTTTAGACTAGTGGTTTCAGATTATATACTTATCATCAAACACCATGGAATACCTCAGAATCACGTGAAGACATAGATTAAGAAATACATAAAAACTTGTACTAGGTTCTAGATTCCGAGTTACAGGTTCCAGGTTCCAGGTTCCAGGTTCCACCAATCAAGAACCTAAAACCTACCCTCGAGTACAGGTTTTCCAAATTTTGGAACCTAGAACTTACCCTACATACCTTAGAACCTGGAACCTATAGGTTTCCACCAGTGCAGTTCTCAGATTCCAGGTTCTACCTTGGAATCATGCTCACCCCTAGAGAGACCAACATGTAATCATCAATTGGTCCGTCTGAATAGGTTCAAAATGTTTGCCTAAAAAATGTGATCTTAAATTCTTTTCAAAAGCTCCGAGTGGTTTTCAAATAAATTTTCAGTCGAAATAAGATTTTACTTTGATTTGAGAAAGTTACGCCGAGTGGGATTTCAAACCCATGATGGAAATTTTCCGTTCGAACAACCTGTTCTCCGGGTTTAGGCTGGTGGTATTGGTTTACGCCTTGTATAAAACATTCAATCCATGTTGAGAGCTCATATGTTAAAAATGCATATCGGAAATTTTTATCATGGATTTAAATCGACGGGACAACTGATTGATTTCCATTGATTACCTTATATCACGAAAAGTACTTGATAAAAATATAAAGAGAAACTATAGAAATTATGAGGAGTAGGAGATATACTTACAATTGGCAAAGCAAAGGGACGTTTTCAATCACATAGGCATATGCATGGAATTTGTGAGACATGACACCTAATGGTGGGATATCCTATAGGAAAAGGATTATAAAACTTACAACTGTACGTGTACAAGCTGCTTATATACATAGTAGAAAAAAGGAAAAGATATCATGGAATAATTTCAAAGTCACATTCTTTTACAAACAACATAAACTGAGTGCAAGATCGAAGCATACGGTTCTCACCTCAACCTGTTAGGGATCAATGAAACTAGGCATACAAAGACGAAAGCGAGCACGTCACCTCAAACAAGAAATGCTCAATGTGTACTGAAATACTCCCTTGTGATTTTTGCTTTCTTACTGATTCGACAAGGTCACCTAAAGGGTATAAAGTATAAAAATTTATTAAATGACAAGCGTTTACCATGACACAGGACACAATCCATTGGATTTAATATTTAAATTTTCTCACATAAATAACCCAACTGCACGTGACGATGCCGCGTCATGAAAAGTTGTATCGAGTTTTAGCATCTCTCTTTCAAAATATTTTGGAAGCAACTAGAAGAATCTTTTCCCGGGTAGGGTTTGGAGGAGGTGGAAGGATCTTTAGGAATTTTCGAATGGTACTTGTCGGTCTTGTGAGCCAAGAGGAGCCACACATGAGTGATGAGTTCACCTCCTCTTCTCAGTAGCTTGGCATGGTGATACACATGACAGCTGTATGCTGCATAACACAGCATCTCCACCCAGATGCTGCTGATGATCTCCCACTTGTTGTCCATCCCCCTCAGGTCGACCACGAGCTTTTGCACCTCCAACAACACATGCCAGCCATCGGTGATCCTTGTCCGCTTACTTGGTTCCACGGGGTCTGGGACATGTCCATCCGGCGACGACAGTGTGCTAATTGCATCTCTATTGTCTCGATACCTCAAGAAAGGCCTCAGTGTGCAACAAGCATACTCCAACGTGATATCGGCAGTGGTGAGGGACAACATGTAAGGACGCAGAGCAAGGAGGTAGATCATGTAATCCGATAGGAGTTTGCTTCCTGTACAAGCATTGGAGTTCTCTCCCTCTAATTCGTGCAATGTTTGCGTCGCAATGTGCCAAATAATGATGCTCCTATCGAATGTCGTCTCGATGCTACTGCTCAGTCCCTGTTTCTCTTTGATGCCGTAAGTCTCGAGCGTCCAGTCGCCTCTTTCTGTGAAGGGCAGGAGGTGTCTTTGGTTCTCTAGCTCTGCCATCTTTTGAACCACCAGCACCTTGAGGGACGAGGGGATGGCCCGGCAATAGTGTAACCAATACCTCCTGAAGATCTCCCTTTTCTCAAACAAATCAAGTACTTTGGCGACAGGCTTCAGCCATTGTCCGTACAAGAGGCGGTGGTCCAACAAATTGAGCTGCCCTACTGACCTCGACCATCTTCTCTGCTTCATGCACCGTTTGGCTAGAAATGGGAGGAGCCTTAGGACAAGCGGCACCTTAAGGTGCATACTCATCTTCACCACCGCCCAATCTGAAAACGCCAGCATTGTGATTTGATAAAGCTCGAGAGATGTGACAGCCATAAGTAACCCATAGGTACAGGTGATGTGCATATCGATCAAGAAGGCATTCTTGAAGATCACGGCAAATCCACACAAGGCCGATGCCAAGCAGAAGAAGCTGATAAAGCGGCCAATGAGGCCGCGTTTTGTGTACAGAATGGGCGCTTTAGTGTAGAGCACATCGAACATGAAGTTCAGCTCGATCTCAGTCATGTTGAAAGCGCGGTTGGCAGGGTAACCTTCGATGGACATCCATTCTCGGGATATGAATTGAGGGTGGTACAGCCAGTTCACGAGATGGGGCTTCAAACAGTCGAACCGATAGTAGGCCTTCAAGATGTCCTTTGTGGACGTGTACTTCTCGTCCTTAGGGAACCCTTCAAACACTTGCTTAATGCCGGCTTCTTCGGACATATCCTCCGTGGTCACGCTCGAGTTCTCATCATACACGGATTGGAGAGCCCACACCCACCCCACCGACTGTATGATTCCAACCACAGACAAGGGGACGTACAGGCTCGAGACCGGGGACAAGCTGTTCCAACAGCGAACGAGAATCCAAACCACGACGCCCACCGTAGCCCCGATGTTCAGTATTTGTCTCAATCCCAACCGGTTATCTTCCACCGCATAGGCCGTTATGCTGTCTGCGTACCCGAGTTGCATCAGAAGCAACAGGGCCAATAGCCCTTGCAACACCACATCATAACCTGGATTTTCAGGATCGTCGATACGGACCACAGTAAGCTTGCCCAATGCGATCGTCACAACGTAAGAAAGGAGCAAATATGCTGCCCAGATGACAAGATTAATTGAAATCGACGTCATATATTTCCGACGACTGCCTAATATTGCGAGAACAATCTTGCAGGCAACGCTTGCAGCTACCAAGAGCTGAATCCCCCACGCTGCCCACAGGCCTTTTAGGAAGGAAATCCAACTGATCAAACCCATGGCGGCTTCGTTCAGGTGTGCTCACTACACATCAATGCAAATGCAGAGTGAGGAAATTTCTCACATTGCTTCCGAAGAATAATTACAAAATGCTTGCACAAACTGCATAAATGCATACATCATTGCATCAATTGTTTCAAGTGATTTACCGATGAAACACGAAGTGACTTCCTCAAGTTCTCTGTGTTTCACTTGATACTGATAATGACTCATGCGACACAAGTACCCAACAACTTAAAAGGAAGATTTACAATGCAATAAAGATTCTTTTTTAAAATTTTAAATTAATTGAGTTCATTGAAAGTCCAGGCAAAGAGAATAAATTGGTAGATGTTTTTGTTTTTGTTTTTGTTTTTTTTAACTGTTTGTTTACACATAATCAAAAAATAAAAAGTATCCTTTTTGTTTTCCCGTCAAAATTTAAAAACAAAAAATATGAAAAGTTTATATGTGAATCTACACATTAATAATTAGATGTTGTGAAAGTGTAGGAGTTTTTTAATTTTAAAAAGAACTAATATCCGTGAACCGCCAAATTTTGGATTAAATAAATAGTAAAAAGTAAAACCAATTCAGCATATATTGCTTTTCGAAGTAAATTGATGGAAAGACAAAGTGGCATCATGTTGACCCGCTTGCCCATCTCTCTCCATATTCATCTCCCATTCCTTAACGATTCAAAGTAAATTGTTGTACTACAAGCATTTTCTTAAATCAAGTCAGATCTAAGGTGACTAATAATGAAAGGAAACTTCCTAAAGGAAAGAATGATCTATTCCACGTAAATCTTCCAGTTACATATGGAAAAATAACGACAGGTTATAAGGTTTGCTTTTGGACTCAGCTGAAAAAAATCGACTATCTACCATGGGCTTGGCCACGCCAAACAATTAGTGTTCCAATAGGTTTTATAATTGAAGATTCTTGGTTTACTAATAGTAAATACAAAAAAAAAAATCAAAAAAGGGGATTTCATTGTATTTTCTTGTAAATTTCGAAGATTTTACGTTTAATTTTTAGCTACATAATTTTTTTTTTTTTGGTAAATGAATTTTGACATTAAAGAATAATTAAAATTTTCATTTTTTGGCATGAGGACATCTTTCACATGTTGAGTTTTATTCTTCTTTTACTGGACTTTCAATGTGGATTATTTGGGGATCGAAGAAAGAAAAAATAAGCGCAAATACCAATTCCTCGTAAAATAATCATGAAAACACCGAAATTGGCAAAGCATATTAAAGTAAGAAAATATAGAGAATGGTTTGCAGAAAAGAAAATAGTTTCATTGGGACATGTGTCAATAATGAACCACGTCAAGTCCTCGTTAGGCAATTGTGGAATCACCAAAAGTATATTATTACTATTCACATAATTATTTCTGTTTTAATTAAAACATAGATAAAATTATATTTCTAAGTGACAGGATAAAAATACTGACTATTTTGAGTACTTCTGTATCAAAAAAGTGGAGTGCAGTGATCAAGCCCATTCCCATGAGTTTTTCCACATTGCTCTACGATAACTATTTATCTTTCTCCAGATTTGCTTGGACACAATTTTGTAGCTCAAAAGATTTGTTCTGCTTTTCATGCACAATTTTGATTTTTTTTTTCAAATGAGGAATTATTCGTCTTTCCAAATAATTTCGTTTTTGGGATTTTCTTTTATTTAGCCTCCACATTCTACTGACGATCTCTAAAGGAGCATTCTCCACAAATTCCGTAGATGTGGCTTCTTAATTTTCTTCCACCTTTATATTTCATATATTAGCTTTTCAAAAAAAAATTCAAAACTAATTTTTAAATAAAAAGAGAAGGGAAAAGGTGGAGGAGAGTTGTTCTGGAAATATTTAGCCAGGGTGTATCTATTTCCATGTAGATAGGATGTTTGCATTGCCTTTGAACCTATGGTTTCGAGTTTTTGGAATCTAAAACCTACTTTATAGGCTCTTGAACCCGCTTTGGAACCTTGAATTTATCGACTCGACAGGTTCCACAAGTTCTAAGGTACCCTATCCTGGATTGTACTTTTTTAATTTATTTTTAGTGAAAAAAATTGTCATGGTTTCAGTTATTAACACAATGAACATTCAACATAGCACATAATTGGATTACATGTTAAAATACATGTTCATGTCTCAAGATAATTCTTGTAATCCTAACACATTTCAAAACCTAGATCCCATTCACATAGGAGAGTTTATGTTCATTAGCATATTTGCTATACTTTTCTTGACATAGCAATCTTCATATATTGAAGGAACAAAGAAGGGTCATAATTCATCCTGGTTTCTTCCACTAGTTGGAAATTGAACATCAAGAACAAACATAAAAAGTGCTATAACTTGTATAGAGAATGGTTAAGTGTACTGACCAATGATTTATCGTACAATAATCACTTGCCAAAGCATCCAACATGCGGAGCGTGCAAAGATCTTTCCCTAAAAGTAAAATGGGTTAGTAAGCATGACAAGCAAATGCAAGAAAGGTGCAATGCAACACAAGACTAGCACCACAAAACCTGAACTCGACGGCTGATGAATACCAGAAGTATGATTTAGAAGACGACGACACCAACATCGGAAAAATTGGAGAAACAGAAGCAGAGAAAAGCAGCGGAGATCTTTGTCCTAAGAAACATTGTGAATGGACAAGTTCTAGGAGTAGGTGATATCCTCTCTTTGCTGGCATAGCACTTGCGTCTTAACGGATGCAGCAATCAACTGTTCGTTGGATTCTCCGTCTATAAACTAAGAAAAAGAAATGTAAAGGAATAAAAAAGACAGAAAATGGAATGAAAAGCAGAATGGGAATTCGATTATTTGCTTGCCACTTTTGTCTGAGGCTCTTTTTCTCTTTTGTTTAGCCTAATGGGTACGTAAATATGTCTGAAGCTTCGTTGTCTATCTTTATGGTCCCACGTGATTCGCGTTCTGCCTTGCATCTTTAGCTTTTGGATTAGGCAAATGAAAGGCTACTCTAACATAGACCTCGGGTCTTGATAATTACGGGAAGACTTCAGGTCTCTTTTATTTCCCAGAAAATTGACATGACTGATTGATAAATATTTTGTGCTAAAATTATTTTCAGGAAAAATTATTTTAAATTTTTTGAATATGGTAGGATTTTTCAAATGAGCTAAAAATCATTATTGGAAGTGTGGTGTTGGAAAACCTAGACCGCATTTAAGACAATCAAACGTGCCATCTCAAGACTTGGAGCTTCACACTAGGATCGAGGCACCCAAACCCGAACACGAACCCCCGGACCCAAGATCCTAGGGGTCAGACATGAGAGGCCTCCAAGGACTCGTGATCCTTAATGGTTGAGTCGGCCCTGGTGTCCAAAAGTCTAGGTGCTAGGATCCAAGGTCCAAGCGTCCAGGGTGCTGGTTAGGGGTACTAGGGTCTCATGTCAAGCCCCCTTGAGTCCTAAGTTCAGGTTATGGAGTGTCCAATCTGACCACAAGATCTCCAAGTTTTTATAAGAGGGAGTGTCCTAAACAATTGTGGGGTCAAGTTAGATTCTTGAAAATGAATATAAATTTTTTAAAAGTGTAAATCTTTTTTTTGAATTTAATATAGAAATTTGTTTGTCGTAAAATGTATTTATTATTAACTCATTTTCAAAACGATGCCGAAATGACAAAATATTAGAAAATATGTTCCAATAGATAACTTTCCATTAAATAGATGTAGCTCTCGGTAGTTTTGTAAATTTACTCCAAGGCCTCCTGTAATAACTTACGAAATCCACTAAATTAAGAAAACCATGATGAGGTGGCTTAATTATACAATTTTGAAATCCAAGTAGAAAAAGAAAAGCTTCATGTAAATTGATATAATTAAATTGACTAATGAATAACGCTAAGTACAATATAATGTTTTACTAAAATGACAATTAATTCTAGGACATAGTGCGAAGACTATTTTCTCCTGTCTCTTCAATACCTCATCGTAGCCTTTTTGACCAACCATCTACCATTTCCCATCGCTTTGGTTTCTTTTATGGGATGCCATTGCTTTGACAAAAGGTTCCATCCACCCTTTCAAAATTGGCTTGCTGGGTTCTGTGTACTCTTCGGCTATTCAGTGTGTTTGAGTGGGTTTCAACCAATGAGCCTACTCTTACGTCTGTCGCCTCTCATCTTCACTTTACTTAATTAAAAAAAAAGATTATAATGAGTTCTAGTTAATTAAATTTCTAAGTAATTGTCCAAATTTCCTCTGTAAATTAAAGAGTTACATATAGTAAAATCCTATCAATATCTTAGTTAACCATCTAATTTAATTTCGTGATATAACTAGAAGATGTGCTTAAACTCTTTATGGCACCTCATATTGCAATCAGATTGTCTGTTGGTGGTCTGGTCAAAATGCTATCTCTTGGAGAAAATTGAGTGTTTGGGTTGCTGATATTAAGCAAGACAGTACTCATACTTGGAGAAAAATGACGAAGTTGAGAGGCTTGTTGAAACCCATGCAAAATATGTTATTGGCAGCGGGTAGAATATTTTCCAATGGTGAATCATTGGCATCTTCTTGGGGCTGATTTAGACAAGTTTCCAAGAAGAGTAGAACAAGAATCCTCTTTAAGAATTAACATAATTGCTGATGTAATCAGCATCCAAGCTGCATTAGCAGACAAACTCAGATATGGAAGACAATCATTTCTGCCAATTTTTGTTGAAAATCACTTATATGGTGATTTAAATATTGCCAGCCGTCTTACATGACATATTGTTACATTAGCTATTTTTAGCAAAAATTGGTCTGAAGAATTACATTGAAAATAGCACAAAAGTTTAGGATTCAATGGGAAAAATTTAAAAGTTTATGACTAAATTAATATCCATATAATAAGTTATAATTGATTGGACAATTTCCCTCAATTGATAGCATAAGCCAAGGAGTCATCTATTTTTTGACTATCAATTCTCTAGCGAAGTTTGGATCTTTTATCCTAGAGTTATTTAAAATTTCAAGATAATCACTAAGATAAGGATTGAGATTGAGATGGGACATATGAGAAGATTTGTTGCTTCGTATATCTTGTTTGGTAGGTCACCGATACAACCTAGATTAGGATTATATATACAATACAAAATCAACAAATAACTTATAAAAAAATCCTATTTTACCGTTTACATATAATAACCACAGCCCATTAAGGTCGCCATTTTCTACGACAATGATAACCTCGGCAGTGGGGTCCTTCTTACCATGACAATCATATGGTCTCCTCTTTCGAGATTGTCGAGGAAACCCCCACGATACGGAACAAGTTTGGCTCCGATTGACGGCAACCACTGCCAGGTGGCTGCCAAAGCAAGGGACGATAACGATGGTCCACAGTTGCCTGAGAGTTGCAAGTGTCGACAGCACCAGAAGTGTCAAAATTATCCAATCCGGATTGACCCAATCTGAATTTTTAGGATATTTTCAATTCCGATCTCATTTGATTCAGGTAATAAGAAACTCGGGCAGATCTTTAATTTAGATTGGGTTGGGTTTCGTGTTCCTTTCCATCTTCTTTTTTTCCCTTCTTTCCTTCTCACCTACGTAATCTTTATAAAGCATGGGCCACACATATAATATTGCTCATAAACAAGTCATTTATTCATAAGTTGTGTGCCAAAATATTAATTACTTTATAAAGAATGATCAAGAGACTTGTATGTCATTAACCGCAAGCAAAGAGGAGTATTTTTAGATATACCAAGTTTATCCATGAAATCAATACATCCAATGGTGTGATTGACTATAAAAACGAATCAAATCCCATGTAAATGAAACTTGGACAAATAATCCGAAACATGAACTTTCATGAATCAACAAGAGAACATCAGGCCCGCTTGCTTTATTGTAAGAATGACTCTCATGATTGGAGGGCTGATTCCATTGGGAGTTAACATCTCTAGACAATGGATTGATGAACGGCACTGATTTGTTAGATGTCCGAGTAGAAGAACCCATGAGTATACTAGAAAATCACACCATAACTGCATCTCACAAGTTTCTTAGATATTTTTATTCTATTTTATGTAGTATTTCATTCTTGTTGGTTGAAATTATTTTTTTTATTTAGAAAAAAAAAGCTAAATAATAGGCCCATAAAGGCCACCAACCCCATAAGTATTGATTGATAAGAGAAATCTCTTGAAAAATATAAAACACAAAGTCATTTTTTTAAAAGATAAGCTAAAAAGTTCAAATAAAAACTAAGCCAAATTATTGATTTTGATAATCAAGTCAACTAATATAAATAAAGGATATATGAGAAGTGGATGATGTTACTATTTTATTTGATAGCAACGACACAGAGTAATACATATAAGTTTCAAAAAAGAAAACAAGACCAGTCGCGGTGACATGGGATAAATGTTTTTTGGGTGTTGGGTTGGGTAGAGCACAACCTAAATGCACAACATTGCCACATTGGCATTGTTGACACCTCATTGTTTTGGTTGGGCTAGGTATCCTAGAGACCCAACCTGACCCATTGACACCCTTATATGCACAACATTGCCATGGTGGTATTGTTGAGTGGGGCATAGAAACCATATTTTAATTTTTCTTTTTCTTTTCATTCTTTTATCTTAACGTTTTAATATATAATGAGGACTGATTTTATACCACCTTAAAATCAGAACAGTCTATCTAGTTTTTTATCCGGTTTTTCATCCAGACTTTTAGAAAGTACTATAACACTACAGTCGGATTGGATAGCTAATTACAAAATTGTAATTTGAAGAAATAAATTTGTTAGCAACTTTTCTCATTACATAAGGGAAATGCAAATAAAATGTCCTCAAATGTATACCATATGAATTAAATTGTCTTTGAAACGTTTATTTTGAGTTTTTATGGAAAATTAGGTTTACTTAAAAAGTTGAAGTCTCGGGTCTCAGACCCAAATAAGCGACCAAGAAAGGAACAAATGACTCTTCTTAAAAGCAAACTGATTTTGCAAAACCAACTCCGAGCAATGATAAAAGAGTTTAGGGCAAAGACAAACGACATCCTCACTTGATGTTCCCACGTCTACTCTCAGTTCTAATGACACATTTAGACTAAATTCCCCTAGTTTAGCTAAGAGTGCAAACGCGGCCGTGTTGCACCTGTAAAATTTGCTGCCGTGAAGAACCAAAACTCCTATACCTCTGTCAGTCTAGGGGTGTGCAAAAGAACCGGGATCCGCCCGGACCCGGACCGGACCGGTTCGGAACCGGTGGTTCCTAAAGGGATCGGTCCGGTTCCTAGTTCCAATAAATTGGAACCGGTGGGTACCGGTCTGGTTCCCGGTTCCATGGGCGGATCTGCCCGCCCGGCCACCCGGACCGAACCAGTATTATAATAATAATATATATTAATTTTTATTATAAAAAAAAAAAAAAATTTGGTTGAAAAAAAAAATAAAATTTTGAAGCCCCATGTTTAGAATTCTTATTGTTCTATTTGGAGCCCCAATTTCTTATTTGCCGAATAGCCTTTGCAATTCTTATTGTCGAAGTCTTGAAGGGCATAATAAAGGTCAAGAAACCGGTTTATTAATGCATATTGAGTAGGCGTGATCGCTTATGAGACCGGTTCCATGGATCCACCCGGGAACCGGACTGGACCGGCGGTCCGGTTCTCGGGTGGATCCATGGAACCAACGGGCGGTTCCCGGATCTAAATTTTTGGAACCGGTCCTTAGCGGGCGATTCCCGGTTCTAGGGTAAGAACTGCCCACCCGGACCATGCACACCCCTACCTCCGTCACAATGAAAGATAAATCCAAGTTTTCACAAAGGGCCCTCCACACCATGTCTTCACCCTTCAAGTACAGTCACTTTCTCTTTTGGTTTAACAAATGGGTTTCTCTCTTACTACCACTGTGAATCAGAAGTCAAAAGCTAATACGAATGAGCTCATTTGCCACGATTTGAACTTCATCTTCAATTTCAAAACTCCAGCGATCGTATGGTATATACCCGGAAACTCCAAGTTTGCACTGCCTGGTCAAATGCAAAGCCTGTTTATATGACCTTGTGTATGACTGTAGAGCCTGCACGGTCTAGTTATGAGTTTCTGCAACGATTAAGTAAGCTTATCAAATACTTTGGATTAAGTTATCATTGAGAGATGTTTCCCAACATTATTTACGTGGTCTGAGTACTACCGAAGGGAAAAAAACTCAGCCCTCAAAAATCACCTGCACAGTGACTAGTATGTCGGACCGTAGACAAGTTAACAGCCAAACCACAATCCTAGTCGAGACTGGTTTCAAAAAATAAACAACTTTTCAAGCAATCAGGGGCAAGGCCGTGTAAAGAAAACGAGCCTTTTGAATATATAGGATATACATCCGATACATATGCCACTATGCTTGACAAGTCTCTTGGCCGAATGCTTCACAAGAAGGAAAAGAGAGAAGAAGGAAACACACACACTCCAATCGGTTGCAGAGCATGACCAATCATAGGATCATGACTCCCTTTGTGACTATCCTTCGGTTTCTTTGGTGGGCTTGATCTTGGGAATGTGGGTGTACTTATCAGTATCGTGCATCAAGAGCAGCCAGACATGAGTTATAAGCTCTCCGCCTCGCCGCAAGAGTTTCGCGTGATGGTAAACTTGACAACTATATGCAGCGTAGCACAACATCTCCACCCAAATGCTGCTTATGATCTGCCACTTGTTGTTCTTGCCCTTTAGTGTCGCAGCCAATTTCTGCGCATCCCGCAGCACGTGCCAATCACTGGTGATTATGGTTCCCACCTGATCCAGGGAGGGTTCGAGCACGTCCTCTTCTGATGACAATGTCCCCAAGGCTTCACTGTGGTCTCTGTACCTGAGAAATGGCTTCAATATGGCGCAAGCATGTTCCAATGTGATGTCGGTAGTCGTTAGAGACAACGTGTAGGGTCGCAGAGCTAGAAGGTACATCATGTAATTGGACAGCAGTTTGCTTCCTTCACAGTCCGTAGAATTATCGGGCTCTGAAAGGCAGATGTTCGTTGCCACGTGCCAAATGATGATGCTTTTGTCAAATGTTGTCGAGATGTTTCTTTCCAACACTTCACGGGCTGCCTGCGTCCACTCCACATTGCCCCTGAGTTTGTGAGCTTCAAGCGTCCAGTTGCCGCGTTCTGTGAAGGGCCTTTGGCATCTGATCGCACTGAACCTTTCAATTTTTTCCACCAGCAATTCCTTGAGAGAGTCGGGGATTTTCATGCGAGAGTGATTCCAATACCTTCTCAAGGTCACCTCTTTTTTGCCCAAGAGTTTGAGGACTCTTCTGATGGACCATGGCCACTCATTGTACAGGCGATGATCCAACAGGTTGAGTTGCCCAACCGAGTTCGACCAGCTTTTTCGTTTCATATAACTTTCAGCTAAGAAGTTCAATAGCCTTGTCGACATGGACCAATTTCTTTGGTGATGGCTCATCGCCACAATGGCCCATGCCGAAAAAGGTTGCAGAACAATCTGATAACCTTCTAAGGCAGTGACTCCTATCAACAAGGCGTAAGTGTAGGTGATGTACATGTCTATCAAGAAGGCACTCTTGAAAATAACAGCAAATCCACACACGACTGAGACCAGACAGGAAAAGCTAAAGAAGCGGCAGAAAAGACCAGGCTGCGTATAGAGAATCGGTTGCTTGGTATAAAGTACGTCGTACATGAATCCAAGTTCAACCTCAGCTGTGATGAAGGCTAAATCGTGATCTGCAATTAACTGAGATTTATATAGTGATTCAGGGTGGTAGAGCCAGTTTACAATGTGGGGCTTCAAGCAATCGAACCGATAGTATGCCTTCAAGATGATCGTTTGCTCCTTCGTCCAACTAGCCATTTCAGTCTCATTGAAGAACTGGGCAACAGCTTCCTCGTCAAAGATATCCTTGACTGATATGCTCGACCTCTCCCAGTACACGGACTTGAGGGCCCAAACAGTCAGTGCTGATCGAATGATTCCTGCAACAGTCAAGGGGAAATACAAAAATGGGATGGGGGACGAGCTGTCCCAGCAGCGTATAAGGATCCAGAAGACAAAAACGACCCTGACAGACAGATTCAGTAGCTGCCGGACGCTGAGCCTGTTGTCCTCAACCGAGTATGCAGTTATGGAGTCAGGGTTCCCAAGCTGCATCAAGAGCAATGGTGCCAGCAACCCCTTGAGCTCAGTAATGTAGTCTGGTCGATCAGGATGGTCGATCTGGATGACGGTGAGCTTGCCGAGGGCGATTGTGGCAATGTAAGAAGAGAGCAAGTAGGGGACAAGGATGACGTATCTGAATATTATCCCGGTCTTGTACCTCCGGCGGCTGCCGAGGATGGCGAGGGTGATCTGGCAACCGAGGCTCATGGTGACCAGCAACTGAATACCCCATGCTTCCCATAAATCTTTCAACGCAGGCCATTGTGTACTGACCATGGATGATATCAGATTGATCGATTTCATGGGGACGTGATGCCTTCTGCTGTTCTTTCTGAGAAACAACAATGCAAGCAGAATTAGTAACGATGAGAATGGATAAACCACCTTGGACTCACTCTGAAGAATTAAACATAATTCTGTAAACTTCTTGTTCCATTCATTCATATGGTCAGTAAAATTTTGGGATCCTAGCGCTTCTCTGGCCTCTAATTCTCCAATTACAGTGAATGAGATTAATTACGTCTTGCTGTCCTGCAAGAGTGAAACCCACTTGAAAAGGAGAGAAGTTTCAGAAGTCTACAAGCAACTCTAGGTGCTAGTTTTGCTAAAACAGATCAACGAAATTGATTTATTCAATGAGATGGCCGATTGCAGAAGGACATCTCAAGAAGTGACTCGTATTCAAATGCCCAACAATAGGTTACCGCATTACTCGACAGACCAAAAGGTTTCTGAAACATCAAATATGGGATCATGATGCACGCACGCACTATTTTTATTTTGCTGAACCGATCATCGACACACTACTAAAACAGAATAAGTGTTCAGTGACCAATGAAACTAATGACAAGATCATCAATTTTCTGGAAAAATAATGGCAGTACAAAGTGGTCTGGCAAGAAACCGAAACCTTGCTATGCTGTGACGCCAAAGAAGCTGACAATTGGTTTCTTACTAATAATAGAAATGGCCCTGAGTGTGTTTGTGTTCCAGCACTTGTGGCGAAGATTACTTAAATTCAATTCTGAGGAGACAGAGGGATTATAAAATACAAAGTAAGCAGAGATTCGATTACTTACTTGTAACTTTAATTGTGATTCTTTGTCTCTTTGCTCGGCTTCCGGCTGCGACAAACCAGGTGTAAGAATTTTAGCTTTACACTATTGTTGGATCAATTCTCGAGGGGTGTAAACTCTGCTGAAAGTATGCGAAGAATTCACTCTTACACTTTTTTAGATAAAAGTCACAGGGGCTTAAACTATTGCAATTTATATAATCTTATCCCTAAACTTCTAATTCGTTAATGAAGTCTCTCAACTTCCCATAACAAGATCAATCAGCTATTCACTATTGTTCACAAGTTTTTGTAATCACACGATTGTCCAGATTTGGGAATATCTTTTCATATCAATTCATTTCTTAAATCAACCCATAATAAAGTAACATTATTTTTTTCATTTTTTATCTTTGGTACTTATGAGTATTACAATAGTGACATTTAAGTATAATAGTTTAAGTAGAACCTCCTTCACAAGAGACTTAAGATCTAGATATACTAGCCATCAATCGCTCTCTCCAACTGCCATTCCCTGTAACCATCAATTTCTTTTTCTTTTTTAGTTTTTTTGACATCAGTCTTCATACCTCCACATCACAGAACTTTCAAGGATCCCTCTGTGCTCCCGATGCTACTGCCACTATCTTGCATCCACGCATACTCCGAACGATATCCGCATCAAAATTTAATAGAATACAAATGACCTTCCATCACTTTATTTCTTAAATTTGTATTCTACAGGGCACGTGAAGTTGGGGAAATTTGTCTAAAACTTTTTAAATTTATTACATTTTTACTAATTCAATCATAAATATTTCAATTATATCAATTGAGTCATAAATATTTTCAAATTTTACTAATTGAGTATATCCGGTCAATTTTAGTCTGAAAAACCTGATATAAATGTTGGTTGTCTTACGTGACATGGCTAACATTGATATGAACAATTTTCATAAAATATCTTAAAATTCTGATTTTTTATAATTTTTTATATTTTCTTCTTTTTTCTTTTTTTTAATTTTTATTTTTTTTAGGGTCGTCAGCCAACCCTTGCCGGTCACAGGCGAGGGCTTCGCAACCCTCACCTGCGCCCTCACCCCCACAATCCTCATGATATACAGGTGAGGGTCGGCTTTGACCTTTTGCTGGAGTTAGTACAAAAGAAAGGGGAAAGAAAGAAAGAAAAACAAAATAAATTGAAAATTATTTTTAAAAAATTATAAAATATTTCCATTAGCATCGGTCGTCCTAAGTGACATTCCATTGTCTATATCAGTGATTTTCAATTAAAATTGATCTTATTGACTCAATTGTAAAAAAATTTATGACAATTAGTAAAAAATTAGAATATTATTAATTTGGCAAATGTGCAATATGTTTATGATTTTTTGAATAGTTTATTTGTAAAATTGTCATTGCACACTGCTTGCTTAGGCACTTAGCTGATTACAGCAACAAACCTCAACTCTACTGATTTGCAGTCACAGAATGCTCTGGAAATACGTCTTGGCGTATGACATTTGACAAGTCAATCCCCCGGAACGAAATATATTGTTTTGCCTCAGCAAGTGAAGATGGTATTGCTGGCATCGGATGAAGCACTCCCCATATTGGAAATAAAGGCATGACAGAGTAGGAAAGGCTGTGTTGGAAAAGATGGATCTCATATTGTTTAGGAATGCTGAGAATCCAAAGCTCATGAAAAGGATGTCAAGAGGGAGGAGTAATGGGAGAGAGTAGGGTTAACAGTCGCGAAAGTACAACTGTCTTCAAGGACAATCTAAGTTTTCTTGCTCTTGCCTTGATTGGTCTTTCAAAGGTAAGAACATTGGAGTGCCAAAATTTTTGTATGGTGCTAACTTGAGCATTAAAAATTTTTTTCGATTGTTTGAGCGCCATATCAAAATAAAATTGATCACTTGAGTGTCGATTCCAACCAAAAGTCCTACATGGATTTTTTTTTTAATTTTTAAATTTTTATTTGTATTTTTTTTCTTTAGGACTATCGACTCTCACTAGCCATAGAACCCTTGCCTATCTTGGGTGGGGACTACCTTGCCCTCAGCTACTGGCGAGGCTGTGAGGGCCCTCCCTAGCTTTGGGTGACTGTGTGCAAGGGCTATTAAGGCCTCATCTACAACCGGCGAGGTCGTGATGCCCAATCTTGATACTCTTTAATCATGACCGTTGATTAGTTTGGTAAAGTAAGCAATTTGATCATTTGTTTAATTTATGAGTACCATTTCGATGATAAACAAAGATGACAATTTCCTCTCATTATTATCTTCTCAGAAGTTTAATAGCTTCAACACAAGTTGATTGTCTATATTAAATTTGTGATTAACCATTGGGGAACATATAAGATTAATATATTGTCTAATAATTGTCATTTTAAGAGCTAATTAAGATGCAAGTTGATCCTTTATTCTAAATCTGCATACGAACCATATATGTAGATGCTGGGTAAGATAAAGAGATTTTCCTCAGACTTTCGTTTTAAAAGCCAATCGTACAACTAATATGTCAGCATTTGTGGTTACTCTCCCGACTTGAGACCCTCTAGGTGGTTAACAAATTGCCAAGCAAAACAGACAGCCCCTCTTGTAAGTTGGCGCTTACACTTGGCTCGGGTTCTCCCAAATCTTATCGGTAGCCATTTGGTTTGACTTGGTTAATAATGATATATAGTTTTATATTTTTATTTTTGGAGCTGCTATTAACCTATTGAAGGCCGTTTAGAGGTCAAGTTAAGCGCAATATGGGAGCTTACATTGATGATCGCCAGTGATTGAGCAGGGATCGACATCAATGGTGACATTACTCTGGAAGCACGGGCTGGCGTTCGTGCGCCAATGGCGGTTGTCATCGCGGCTCAGGGAAAGGACTCGGCCAACCAAGTCCTGAGAGTTTCTTCCCTCTGTTTTTCTTTATCTACTCTCAGTCTCTCACCGCCCTAACTTGACGGCTTCCCATCTTTTTAACCTCACTGTCGGCCAAATGCCCAATCGGATCCCCAAAAACAAAAACAAAAAAACAACTCCACTTTCTTCCCTCCTCTTTGAGTGGTATCTAGCTCACGTCTTCATTTTCCCTGATTTTTGCGTGTTCAGAGAGTTTGCCTGTTGCCGCTCGTTTCATTTCTTCAAGTCTCTGCTCACACTCCATCATTTCCTTGAATTCTGGTCCGTCATCTATCTCTCTCTCTCCCCTGTTTCTGTCCTTCCTCCACGTTTTGTGCCCATGCCTCTCTATCTTTGCCCTTTCTTTTCGAACTTTGCCCATTTGTCTTTGTATTTTTTCGTAACAAGTCTAATAGAAATCCTAAAATTTATCATGAAATTACAATTAAATCCTAAAACTTATAAAAATTACAATCGAAACTTAAAATTTATCAAGTTAGTACAATCAAGTCTTTATGTCAACTCTGTTCATGTCAATTCTATTCAATTTAGCTAACGGAAAATGCTAGCCGGCTCTTTTTATTCATTTCTCTCTCTCACGTGGCAAAAATTTTATATGAATGTCATTTAACGCTTGTCCCAAATTTGAGCCCAAATTGAAGTCAACATAAGTTTCTTCTAAGTTCTCTTCACTTCTTTGTCCTGTTTGTCGATTCCTCCCTCTCTTCGTCCGAGTGTCCTTTTTGTTCGTGGAGTCCGTTTCTTCTTTGTCGAGTCCTCTTGTTCTTCATCCGATGTCCTTCTTCTTCGTCAAGCCTCATTGGGCAGTTCGTTTCGTGATTCTTGGCATGATTGGCGAGGCAAAAGCGCTTTTCGGCAAGTGCTATGAGACGGAATTCCAGTAAGCGACAACTTGAGGAAGGAGGAGGGCTTCTTGCTGTCAGTGAGTTGGGTGGTTAGTATGAAAACAGTTTTGAAGATCTTAATATCACACCGCGAACTCTACAAGAACGGGTGAGCGATATGGCTGTCTTTTTACCTGAAAAATGCAGCCTGAAATCATAGCCAGTAATCCAACTTCTAAAAGTCCCTATCAATATCACTTTCACTTTATTGGCTAATAACTAAGGGACCTAAAAAAATTAGAAAAAAAAGATGTGAGCAATCCCAGCTACGAATAAGGATGTGCAATGAGAACTACCCGAGTGAGAATCACATGAACTGGACCGAACTGGCCAGTTTTGGGCAATTCCTACAGGTAGTGGTCTGATTCTCGGTTCTAGAGTGGGAACCAGACTGACCAAATCGGACTGATTATATATATTTTTATATTTTTAATTTCTTAATAAACCCTAACTTTCACAATTTCCCTCAGTCATTCAATCTCTCCCTCTTGCATCTATCTTGCACTCGACAATGATGACTTTCTCTCTCTTGCCTTTGGGCAAGATGTAACTCTCTTGATTAATTTCGTATTTGGCTCGATTTTTCTTGATGCAACTCTTTTTTGTTGTTTTACAAGGTGCTTGATGGTTTGATTTGTCTTTAGAGGAGTGAAAGAGGGGCAAGGGAGGAGTTTTGTTAAGCATATTTTTTACATATTTGTGATTTGCCACAAAAATCAAATAGAAATTGGTTCCATTAAACTGGATCCTAACGGACTGGACCAATCGATTGGTTCAATTCTCGGTTCTAGGATTAGCCAATCTAGTCCCCGAATGTAGAAATGGGGAATCGGTCCTCCTCCTGGTCCAATTCTAGATTCCACCTTGGAACTGAACCGGATCGGAAACCAATCACTCCTATCAGTGAGTAGTACTTCTCTTCCAAACAAATTGAACAATTACTATGCATATATACAAAGGAATACTAGAAACTCGTAATCCAAACTCATATTGTAAAATACATATTGTCACGCCCCGACTCTCGAGCTCGCGGCAACCCCATTTCACTTGAGGTCTATCTGTACAACGTCCCAGGTACTGTCGTCGACCAATTCATTTTATCTTGTAATTAAGCACATGCGGAAACGAACAACTCCCAAACCAAACAACGGGGATAGCAACAACAAAGCGAGAGGAAAGACAACACCATTTTTATATATCTCGAAGGTTAGCCAGCACACCGGCAAATACATACACGCCTTACCACGGGCGACAAGCTAAGGCCTACTCGAAAAGGGGACTGGCCTAGCTAACCTAACACTTGTACAAGTGCCTACTCGTTGGCCTCGGAGGGATCGCTCTCTTCGATCCTCACTTGCATCATCTAGGGCTGAAAAGGTTAACCGCGACGGGTTGAGATAAACTCGGCAAGTTAAAGTCCTAAGCCCCGGTTAGGAACTTCGCTCGCCTCGGGAGTTTAACATACAACCTAATACAGCAATCAATGCAATACCACCTCGAGAGAGAATGACAAAGATAAGACAGGTTTAATAAACGGGTGCAATCACAAGCGACCCTACCGCCTTGGCACACGCTACTGCGTAAAGCGTCAATCGCCTCACAACAACGGTAAGAGGCATGCAAATAATCGAGCATTACACAAAACTTTCTCATATCACACTTTGCCCACACATGCTCCGATTATTACGACCCTCTAGGCCACGGCACAACCTTATGGTTGGCGGTCAACCGGTCGTAAACCGGGCATCGTCCTCCCCCGTGAGGCACGGCGACGTCATGGACTCCCCCCCACCGACGGCATTCCATAAGGAGCATGGGCCCGGCCTCAACCGCGACTCCGCATCGACCACTTTGTCGGGCGACCCAATGGTCACGGCACAACCCCGAAGGATTGGCGGTCATCCGGCTCAACCGGGCTATCAACTTTAATCGACCATGCAACACCTCAAAGCAAATGAGTTCATTCTTGTCTTTGCTTTTGCTTGGTCGTGAATGCAACATCGCTCATGCACTCATGCTCATGCGACATGCCATTTCAAATAACCCACGTAATATGTCATGCGGTATCACTCGACAATTCCAAAATTCCAAATTCAACCAATCAACAATCACGTACATTCCCTAATTCTCGGGAATAACTCAATAAATCAAACACTTTCACTTCCACTCGATCTTCGATCGTGCATTTCATCATTATTCACGCATGTAATTAACAATCGGCACTTCAATAAAGCATAACAACCAAGAACACAACAATTTGAAACCAAAATTTATTTCTGTATGAACAGTGCCGTGAACAGTAATCCGTGAACAGTAATTTGTGAACAGTAATCCATGAACAGTAAATTCGTCCGAAATTAAATAAATAAATAAAATTAACCATGGTTAACAAATTAACCTAACCATGGTCAAATTAACCTAACCATAGTTAAATTCTAACATTGGTTACTTTAAAACTAACCTTAGTTACTTTAATTAATTAACCTATGTTACTTTAACACTAACCATGGTCAATTAACTAATCCTCATCAGTCTTAATTAACCAACATAATCAACTTTAATTAATCACAAACATACAAATACACTAATTAACCCCTAAGCAAGATTAACCCCTAAACAAGGATTAGGAAGTTAACTTACTTGGATCGGAAATCCGGCGACACCGGCGCGTAGAGGGGAACGAGGGCTACGAGGGATAAGCTCGGGGATGGCAACGAACGACGAACGGTGGCCGAAACGGGCCAAAACAGCCCTCGGAACACTGTTCATGCGGAATGACCAGCGAGAGGGAAAAAGGCCGAAACGGGCGGTTCGGGCGACCGGGGCGACCGGGGTGTGCGGCTGGCTTCCTAACTTCCGGGACTACACTTTGGGCGGTTGCGGCGGCTCCGGTGACGGCGGCAAGGCCATTTTCTTGCTGGAAAACAGCATGGACAGCAAAGAACACCGGAAATGGAAGAGAAAAGGAAGAGAAAAAGGGAGAGAAAGTGAGGGCTGGCTGGTGCACGAATTTTGGGGGAGAAAGAGGAGAGAGAAGAGGCTGTTTGAAGGCTTGGATAAGGCCAAGGCAAGTGGGCTTGCCACTTGTTGAAGAGCCAATCAAAAACAACCAAAAACAAAGATAAACAAAGCCACTTGGGCACAAAAGCAAAAGGCCAAAAAGAGAGAAGCCCATGGGGGGTGAGGAGGGAGAGGAGAATGGGCCAGCTTGGGCCCCCTTTGGGCTGAGCTGGATGGGCGCAAGGCCCGTTGGGCCGCCGGTCTTGGGCCGGCCCACCCGTGGGCCCGAAGCGGGTCCAATTTTCCTTTTTCCGCACTTCCGTGTCCAACGGAAAATCCAAAAATAAATGAGGCGACGTCCAAATATTTAGTCCCGGTATCACTGAGAAGTCGGTTCCCAAAATCGGATTAAAAATCGGGGCTAAATTGAGTCGATTGCGACCGTAGTACAATTTGGATTATCGGGCGCCCCTTTAGGACTTTTCTTCACATTTGACCCGTGGTCAACCATTCTTTGATCCCGTTTACGCCAATTCTCGAGTCAGGGACGTCCCTCGATTGTCGTGTGATCCCAGGGGCTCAATTGATAATCTCGAGTACTAGATGAAAAGAATTCGGTTTACCGTCGTTCGTAGTTCGTATCGAAGTCGTGCGGAAATCACCTACAAATCAACTTCGTACTTCTGCCGAATCGATTTATTTCCGTTTCCTTAATATTCTAGTACTTAGAGGATATCGTTCCCACCCAGGTCCTCATGGTCGAAGGGCTCGTTCTCGATCGAAATTGCGAGTCGTACGCGTATCGTTTCCTATCGGCGCCCCTCTGTAATCCGTTATCTCACGAACACACAGTTCGGAAAATTTGTACTGACCAGGCCTTCGACTACATTGCCCTTTTATAAAATCCTAAAATGGGGTCGATTTTTAGGATGTTACACATATCGAACCACGTATGAATTATTTTAATTCAACAAAGCTTTGTACAAGTTACCTATCTACTTAGTAATATTAAACCAATAATATCAATAGTCTAGTCCATTGGTTAATCTCAACAACTCATATATTAATCATCTATTCCGTTGATTAGTCTCATCAATTTACATGTCGATGATCTATTCCATCGACTAATCTATTATTCAATGTCCTATCATGGTCGCGATATAATGGTGCCAATGTAATCAAAATTCTCTCTTGGCAAAGCCTCCATTTGCAAAGTCGGTGACTCAGCCCAAAAAGATATTGTAAACCCGATATGCATACCCACGAGCCCCTTAATGGGCTCATAGCGATATTGAGCACCAAACCCATATCCTCCAATATCCACAAAGTTAATCCATAATATTTATCACAAGTTGAATTTAACCAAATCATATAACTTTTTGCAACTCAGTTTATCAAATAGAATACACTTTACAAGACATTTTTCATATCATTTTGAAATCCGTTTCATAAACCTTGACATTTTGAAACGCCTTTCATAAAATGTTTCTCAAATAATCATAAAACCTATTTCGTAAACTAATTTGCAACACAATACATATATATAACTTTCACAACACCTTTCATAACACATTTCTCAAATTATTATCAAATAACCGATTAGTAGTAAATGCTTGATTTGAACTTTTATGCAATAAAAATGCTATTTTAAAGCTCATATAATACTTAAATATCTATCATAGATGGCTATTCAATAATAAGGATTGATGAGGGTCGAGCAATCGGTCTTTTGCAATTACATAACAATTGAGGTCATTCCTAGCTCGGGTTTTCCAAATGCAAATTCATATTATTTTAACCACGAATCGAATACTTGTGACTCTTGATAGTCGCCCGTTAGTTTGAGATGTACAATCCAAATTCAATTATCGAAATTCTCAGGACGTTAGAACTAAGTTATTGGATTTTGCCTTATTAATTCATAAATTTTCAACTGGCTCGGGAGCGTCCGAAAAAGAATTGACGGGTCGAAAATTCAAACTCAAGACTTTGCCGCACTTCAATCCTGACAAAGGGGCATTTCGGGAAAAATTTTGCCAAAAATGGTGGGGAAAGACCATTTTGCCCTTCCCCGTCTGCTTTTCTCTCCCTCGTGCGCGTCATTTCCCCCCGTTCTTTTTCTTCTCTGCCGCACGTCGCCTCCCCCATCAATTTCCCTCTCTCCCTGCGCACGTTTTCTTTCCCTCCCTCCGCTGCACCGTCCTTCTCTCTGCCTCTCTTCCTTTTTTTCAGGTTTTCACGTGCGGGCCCCCCTACGCCCGTCAGTCCCCACCTGCCCCCATCTCTTCCCTCTGTCATTTCTCTCTCTCTCTCTCTTTCTCTTCCCGCGCGGCCCCGTAGATGTTTCCTTTTTCTCTCTCCTTCTCTCCTCTGTTTCTTCTTCGCAGATGGTCCCGATCACTGCTCCTAGTGCTGCATTTTCTTTTTCTTTCTGTTGCCACCCTGTCAACGGCCACCACCACCATCGCAGCTTTGCCGTCTCGCCGGCACACCGCCGGACGGCCAGCGGGTCGTCGCTCTGCCCGAACCAGCCACCTTTGCTTTTCTTTCTCTCGGTTTCTCTGCCGAGCCGGCTGCCCAGCAGCTCTGCGAGGTGCCGGAGCCGCCGCGAGCTGCCGTCCTTTGCTCGCCGGTCTCGCCGTGCCGACCGCCGCCTCATTTTCTCTCCTCCTACTCTAGTTTGGCCGAGTTAGCCGCCCTGAAACTAGATCTGGCCTGCAGCACCGCCACCACCAGCCGCGTCCCATACTCCCCTCCGGAGCAGCCGCGCCCCCCCGGATGGCCGGCCGTGCGTCCCAACCACCACCGTCCGCCGTCCTTCCCTCCATCTCGGTCTCTCCCTCTCGACCACTTTCTCACCAAGCCGGGACGACCACAACCACCTCAGCCGCCCCTTGCCGCCGCACGCCAGCCACCTCAGCCACGCCGGAGATGTCTGTGTGTCGCCTCGAGCCACCCCAGCAGCTCGGGCCGCAGCCGTGCACATCTCCCTCTCAAGTCTCCCCTTGGCCGAATCCTCCTCGGCCGAGATCCATTTTCGCGACGTTTCGCCTCGAAGCTCCGGAGCCGTCTGCGCAGCCGTCTGCGCGTTCCCCTTGTCGTGCCTGTAACGTCGGAATCATCACCGGCTGAGTTAACCTCCCGATTCCCTGATTAGTCCTAATTTGCGAGGTGGTTAGTTTAGAGTTAGTTAATTTAAACACGGTTAATTAATTTTTACTAACTTTGCTTAGTCTTAATTAAACATGATTAATCAGAATAAGCCATGATTAATTAGCTAATTCTGATTAATAAAAATTGTTTATTTTTAGCAATAATTAATTATAGTTAATTTGGTTTTAGATTAATTATTTTTGGAAATAATTAATTATATTTAGTTATAAGATAATTTAATTATTTATAATTAAATTGAAAGATTATCGGAATTGAACCTTAAGTGATATTTTTCCTCACGTTTTATATTAATTGAATGATTGTTTGTCCTGAAAATTAATTAGCATTCGTGAAACTCAGTGTATTAATGTTTAAAGGATTGTTGTGGGCATATAAAGGGTAAATCGCAAGGGGTTGGGCTTGTATGTTAGGTTTTATAATTTAATCAAGACAATAATAGTTTAAAAAGGATTGCATGCAAGTTTGACGGTTTAAATATATGAACATGACCTTGTGTGATTATTTTATTACGTTTTTATATGTGAAAGTGGCAGTTGTTTATATATGCTCATCGGCTAATATTTAAGAAATAAAATGGATTGTGTCGTTTGAGGTGCTCACGTGCTCATATTAAACGAACCCATCACCCAATGAGAGCTTAGGTGACGATGCTTGATTTATCAGATGCCTAGCGATAGTCCGGATGTTGAGTAGTGGTTGAAACCGGACCGATGCTCCGTTTAGGAATGTCGTCTATGGCAGGAGGTCCAGACGATGTTATGCCTGGTGGGGCAGGACGATGTCCGATTATATCAGTAGACTGTCGACACAATTGTTGGCAGTGACTTGAGAGATCATAATAATTTGAACATGCATAAGTGGATTGTGCATGGAACAATCGATATATATATTCTAATTATGAAGTTTCCTTGATGAATTGATATTGGCATGTGATTAATTGTATCATGTAGGGTATGTGCCAAGGTAAGGTAAGGGTGCCTATGAATCGATGTGATTGTGGATTGTTTACTAGGATGGACTTACTTATTAAGTACCTTGAGGCAAGTTGGTGTCTTAACTAAGAGTTATGGCATTAACTTACTGAGATTTATATTTTACCCATTGTTATTTAACCATTTTCAAGTCCGTAGTGTGGATAACTGACAGGTGATGCAGTTTGTTGTCATGTTTTGGAAAAAGTAAATTACTCGAGTCCCTTTTTTTGGATTAATAGGGATCCGTCTATTGTAAAGGTTCGAATTTATAAACTTCCTAGAGTTAATCACTAAGTAAATAAAGTGATGCTGTTGAATGTATTTTCTAGTTAGTTTTCCTTACTATTACTATGTTGATTAGGGATTGTTTATTGCTTTTACATGCATTTAATTAAAAGATAAAAAGAATAGTCGGTTACGCTTATTGAGAAGTTGCATTTATATAACCGCAAGTGGACAAGAGTTATCGCGTACTCGAGGATCGGGGCATGACAATTTTGGTGCCCCACAAATCACTTGGGTTGCCACTGAAAGTTCATTGTTGTAAATCTAGTACTTTGAATCTTAATTCTTTGTTTCAAAAAAATAAAAAAATCTTAGTTCTTTGTTGAGTGCGGTTGTAAAGTGATACTGTTGAATCGCAGTTGCCGCATTATAAATATATGTGGATAAGTTCAGTAAATTAAAATTTGAGATACAATGATTCGTTCTTGGATATGGTTTTGGACAGCTATCGTATTGCCAAGTTGGAAATGATCTTCTAAAGCTCTATTACTGGAGATTGTTACTTGAGAATTGATTGAGGTCTTTTTATTCTTTTACCTTCATAATTTTGTCTTATACCATATGTGCTCTTACTTGAGCATGCTTAACATTGGAGTTCCAATACTAGGCGTTGTCATTACATAAAAAGGCTTATTTTATGAGTTAATTCCAATTTCACATTTTTATCTTAGGAATGCTCTTATCCTGTTTAGTGTGTAATTCAATTCATTCTTACCCCTAAAAATTTGCCAAGAGCTATTCCTTGTCTAAGCACTTTGACCTCGGCAAACACTCTCAACTGTTGTTGAACTAGGTCATTACAAAGAAAAGGTTTTTTTCTTTCATTTTTGAGAGTGGTGTCATTTAAGCATCCATATTGACTAAATTTTATCTATGTCGTCATATCCCAACATCATCTACCAATCACATTTACTTGATTTGGCAGTATTTAATGTTAAAAGGATTTGATTAACTAGAATTTTTGTGAATTTAGGAGAACTTGATTAGACAAATTAAAATTAAAAAGGACTTAATCAGCAAAGAGTGAAAGTATTAAAATAAAATGTAAAAAATTCTTCCCCGGTGTATGATTCGACTAGATTTGGGGATGAAGTACGTTTGAGTGATTTCACGCACTTGATTGAGTAGTTGAGTTCATTTAGCCTGTCAACAATTATAGGAGTGGAAATAGATTAACCCTCATTACAAAAATGCCCATGCATGAGTAGCTCGAAAGATTTCAAACAATGTCAAGAAGAACAATGGAATTAGATTTTGAGGTGCGATAATATTCTCTTTAAGAAATTATTTGCCCTATAATGTTGCTAATAGTTACTAACAAAAATCATTTAGGATACAATAAAGTCTCAATAAAAATATCAAACCACTGGGAGTTGCTTCAATGGCTACCCATTCCACATAGGAAAAGGCAAGTGAGAAGTTTGATTCCCCACTTTCTCAGGGTCAGGGGGAGAGGATGTTTAGTTTTAGATGTGAAATTTAACTCTCATACCTTGTAAATATGTAAAGCAAAAGTCTGAGAATGAGTTAAGAGTTAGAGTAATACAAAAAATGAGAATAATAGATAATAATTATGGTATTTCTTCAGGATCTCTCAAAAAGAAACAATTGAAAACTATGGCTATACACCTTTTGAAAGAAAACAAGAATTGGAAGAAGAAGATTAAACAGAAATATATTGAATAAATATATAATAGATACAATATTTCAAAGATGAAGTTATGTTCAAACAGACACAATTTTTCCAAAGGTCGTAAGAGTGCCTAATAGCCGTTAGACAAAAATAATAGATTCAAAATTAAATAATTAAAAAATAACTGTCACTCTATTATAAACGGTCACACTATTTTAATAGGACACAATAATTATTTTATAATTATAAATTTGAATTTTAATAAATAAAAATAATGACCATTGAGTAGTATCAAATCTCATTCTCATGCATTTTTTCAATATGGAATAAGGCACCCCTTAGTTTGTTTGTATACATAAGAGAAAAAGGAAAAGACGTGATGAAATAAATTCCCAGTCACGTTCTCTTTAATATTTCCATGCACGACGAGACCACATCATCTATGGGTTGTCGTATATATTAGTATCTCTCTTCCCCAATAAAAACCTCTGGATGCAACTAGAGTGACCTTTTCTCGAGGGGGGAGGTGTGGCCGAGGCCGAGGTGTTGGCGGTATCTTTAGAAAGCTCCTCAATGCTCGGATGGTGCTTGTCGGTCTTGTGAGCCAAGAGGAGCCACACATGAGTGATGAGTTCACCTCCTTTTCTCAGTCGATTGGCATGGTGATAACCTCGACAGTTGTATGCTCCATGACACAGCATCTCCACCCAGATGCTGCTGATGATCTCCCATTTGTTGTCCATCGTCCTCAGGTCGACCACGAGCTTCTGCACCTCCGACAACACGTGCCAGTCACGAGTGATCCTCGTCTCCTTGCTTGGTTTGATGGGGGGTGGGACCTCTCCATCTGGCGACGACAGGAGGGTAATTGCTTTGTTATAGTCTTGGTACCTCAAGAAGGGCCTCAGGTTGCAACAAGCGTACTCCAGCGTGATGACGGCAGTGCTGAGGGACAGTATGTAAGGATGCCGAGCCAGGAGGAACATCATGTACTCCGATAGGAGTTTGCTTCCTCTACAAGCAGCGGAGTTCTCACTCTCCAATGTGTGCATGATTTCCGTTGCGATGTGCCAGATAATGATGCTCCTATCAAATGTCATATCGATGCTACCGCTCAATCCTTGTTTCTCTTGGACGTCATGAGTCTCAAGCGTCCACTCGCCTCTTTCTTTGAAGGGCCCGTGGCGTCTTTTCTTCTCTAGCTCCGCCATCTTTTGAACCACCAGCACCTTGAGGCAAGAGGGGATGGCCTGGCGGGAGCATAACAAATACCACGAGAAGATCGTCCTTTTGCCAAACCAATCAAGTACCGAGGCAATAGGCTTCGGACATTCTTTGTACAAGAGGTCGGGGTCTAACAAATTGAGCTTCCCTAACGACCTCGACCATCTTTTCTGCTTCATGCACCATTTGGCAAAAAATGGGAGGAGCCTGCGGAAGTGCCGCATCTTAAGGTGCATACTCATCTTCACCACTGCCCAATCTGAAAAAGGCAGCACCATGATTTGATAAAGCTCGAGAGATGTGACTGCCATCAGTAATGCGTAGGTATAGGTGACATACATATCGATCAAGAAGTCGTCTTTGAAGATGATGGCGAATCCACACAAGGCAGACACCAAGCAGAAGAAGCCGCAGAAATGGCCCATGAGGGCGACTTTGGTGTACAGAAAGGGCGCTTTAGTGTAGAGCACATCGAACATGAAGTTCAGCTCGATCTCGGCCATGGTAAAAGCATGGATGGCAGGGTAATCATCGATGGACATCCAATCGCGGGATATGAACAGTGGGTGGTACAGCCAGTTCTCGAGGTGGGGCTTCAGACATTCGAACCGAAAGTAGGCCTTCAAGATGTCCTTTGCAGAGGCGAACTTGTCGTCCTCGGGGAACTCTTCGAATTTTCTCTGAATCTCGGTTTCTTCCTTGATGTCCTCAGCGGTCACGCTCGAGTTCTTATCATACACAGACTGGAGAGCCCGGACCCACCCAGCCGACTTCAAAAGTCCAACCACAAACAAGGGGATGTACAGCCATGAGACGGGGGACAAGCCGCGCCCACATCGAATGAGAATCCAAACCACTAAGACAGCCGTAAGCCCGATATTGAGAATCTGTCTCAATCCCAGCCGGTTATCTTCCACCGCATAGGCCGTCATGCCGTCTGCGTACCCAAGTTGCATCAGAAGCAACGGGGCCAATAGCCCTTCCAACACCACATCGTATCCCGGATTCTTAGGATCATCAATGCGGAACACAGTAAGCTTGCCCAGCGCCAGTGTTGCAAAGTAAGAAAGGAGCAAGTATGTGGCCCATATGATGAATCTTCCTAAATCTGATGTCATATATTTCCGGCGGCTGCCTAAAATTGCGAGAACAATCTCGCAGGCAAAGCTTAAAGTGAACAATACCTGAATCCCCCATGCCCCCCCTAGGTCTTTTAACAACCGCAACATGGCGTCCAAACTCATGGTAGCTTTGTTCAGATGGCTCTCTAGACATCAATGCAAATGCAGAGTGAGGTTCACATTGCTTATGAAGAACAATTACAAAGAGCTTGCACAAGACCCATAAATGCATACAATAGTATATGCATTAATTCTCTCGATCTGCTACAATCTCGCACCCTGAATCCAAGAACGTGGGCATTGCTTATCCTACAAGTTATGCATTAGTAGGACTCTGGATTTTCATTCTGTGTTGGAGGCATTATATGTGTGGAGTGACCCACCGGTCAAACACAACGTCCGTAAATTTCTTTTAAAGTACTTTCTTAGGTTTTTTGTGTTTTGTTGACAATGGTTGTCAGGCGTTACAAATAGAAAGGACGTTTTACAATGCCAATAAAATTCTTTTTAGATAATTGTAAGTTTATTTAGTTCATTGAAAGTCCAAGCAAAGAGTGTACGTCGGTAGATATTTTTGTTTTTCTTAAGATTGTTTATTTGCACTTAAGCAAAAATAAAAAGTATCTTTTTGCCCGTCAAAATTTTTTGAAAGAAAAAATTATGAATATACAACATATTAATGAGTGAATATTGTGGAGTTGTCAAGAGTTTTGAATTTAAAAAAATAATAATATTATCCGTGAGCCACGAAATTATGAATTAAATAAAATGTAAAATGTAAAATAAGTACATATTCAAAATTGATTGATAGAAGGAAATTGTCCCATCATGGTTACCCTCTTTCCCATCTCTCTCCATGTTCATCTCTTTCTTTTCCTAGAGTTGTTGATAGTATTTTCTTTTGCGACTCCACCTTCTCTGCTTCTTTCTTTTTCATTTATGATGTGTTCATCTAGATCTTCACTATATGAAGAAGCCTCGGTACGAATGAGTGCTGTTAGCCGTCCACCTTTTTATAAATCTTCCTTGATTTTTCAAAATACTGAACTGGCTATACTCGCTACAATTTGGTGTACATGGAAAGATGTTGCGCTAAAGCATTTTCTCAAATTAGATAAAAATCTTAGTAGACTAATAACTTAAGGAAAATTCCTAAAGGAAAGAATGATCTAATCCAAGTAAAATAATGACATTTCTAAGCTTTGCTTTGTTGAAGCTGCTAACTTTTGATCATTCTTGAAACATCGACTATCTACCATGGGCTTGGAAATGCGAATTATTGGTGTTCCAATTGATTTTATCATTGTAGATTCTTGATTTACTAATGATAATTACAAAAAAAAAATATTGGAATTAAGGATTTATAATATTTTCTTGTACATTCCAAAGATTTTACAATAAATTTTAGTCAGATATTATTTTAGGAATTTAATTATGACATTAACAAATAATTAGAATTTCATTTTCCGATGAAAGAACATTTTTGGCATTTTGAATTTTATTCATCTTTTATTGGATTTTCAGTGTTGACTATTCGGAGATCGAAGAAAGAAAATATAGAAGTTGATTTGGGCAAAAAGGAATAAATTTCCTGGTGGCACATATAGACCCAATAATAGATCAAATGTCATATCTTTAGTAAGGGAATCTTCAAAGCAACAAAATTGGCAGAATATATTAATTTATTCCATTTTGTTGGGTTTTTGATGTCTACTTTTTAAATAAGAAACTGCAGAGATTAATTTCGGGAAAAGAAAAAAAGGTCCCAATGGGACATGTGTCGATAGTGGAGCAGGTGTCAATGCCTCATTTGGTGCATTTTGTAAAAACATAGATAAATATTTCAAAAAAGATTGAGATGCCAAAAAGTGGTTATTTCGAGCACTTCCACGCAAAAAAAGTTGAGTGCAATGATCAACACATTCCCACAAAATGTTCACATCTTTCTATATTTTCATAAATTCCTCATTTTTCTCTCTGGTCAACTATTCGAACTTCCTTCTTGTCGGGTCTTTTTACGAAGCCCATCATTTTATTTTGAGTTAATATAAGAAAAAACTCTAAATTGATATATTTATGTCAAATTTATTTCAAACTAATCTTTTGACTATAAAAAATCCCAAACTAATATACACATATCTTTCGTTAAAATTTTACTGTCAAATTGTTGAGTTCGATAATAATTAACAAGTAAACTGCTTTGGAATTTTACTGTACGTTTGTCATATGTCTACCAATTTATGATTTTTCGTGATATTTATATATTTTAACGAAAACTAATAGAGAATAAATATGTTACAAATAAACCAATTTGGGGTTTTTGGTAATCAAAATTAGTTTGAGGCAAATTTATCACTATATACCAATTTGAGATTTTTGGTGGTCAAAAAATTAGTTTGACATAAAGTTGTCACAAGTGTATCCATTAAGAATATTTTGTGGTATTAACTGAGTACTTATTTCTCCGCTTGACTATAGATTTTCTTTACCTTGGCTTTTCTTCATCTTTTTCTTGTATAATTATGTATTATTAACATACACTATTGCACGAGCTTTTATCTTTTTTCCTGTATCTCTTGAAAATTCAGTCTTAGGTAATGCATATTTCCTCTTTATTGCCTATTTCAAGTATTGCTCTATGAACTATTTGACAGTTCAGGGATTTTCTTTATATTAGCCTCCACGTTCTATAGAAGTTCTCTAAAGGTGAATTCTGCACAAATTCTATAGATGTTGTTTTTAAGTTTTTTTTTCCGCCTTTATTTTTCAAATATTAATTTTTCCAAATTATTTTTAAAATATATTTTAATTTAAAACAAAGAGAAAAGAAATAAAGTGGAGGAGCGGTAATATGGGAATATTTAGTAGAGTTGTGTGTAACACCATAGACAACGGTCCCAAGTTTTTAGAATTTGAAACCTGTTTTATATGCTTTTTAAACCACTTTGGAACTAGGAATTATTGTTCCGTTCCAAAGTATGCTAAACTACCTCGTATTTATTCAATTGTTTTTTATTATCATTAAACAAAAATTTCAGTAGTTCTAGTTACTCACATTGAACATTCAACATAACGTGTAAATGAATTACATGTTAAAAACCGTGGTCATGCCTTATAGTAACAATTCTACAATGTCCACAACATCAAAAACAAAAATATATAAATTAATTAGTTTTCATATGTCTGTTAAATTCGAGATAATAGCTTATCACAATGATATGAACCAGAATGTATCGTCTGTACACATTGTCAAATTTGCCACACATATTCACGCACGTGCAGTACACGCAGAGAGAGAGAGAAACATAGAGAGAGTTTTATTTTCTAAATGAGATTGGAGATTGTTGGTCAAATAGAGTTTTCACACATCAATGTAGGAAACACTTCATACGGAAAGAAAAATAACAGATAATCATAAACAATTAACTATGCATTTATTTATTATTAAAACATCATGCAGGGTACCTTCAAAGGGTACATCGTGATATCGAACATTTACCTTATCCTCACTTTTACCGCAATTTTAGAGCTGGAACCTCATCTGAGTTCTAATTCCGATTAAGAAACCTACCCGACTTGTTCTGTGGGGTGACCCAACTTGGGTCCACGGGTTCCCCACATCCTCTGCATACCCCCAGCATCTAGTGTTGAAAGAAACTCGTCCTAATTTTGGATCTTGCCTTCATGAACTAAGGCCTTTTTCTTTTCTAATTTTGGGAGTTCTATTACTTTAAATATTTGTGATAGATAGAAGAATAGATGTGTCGCCCAATGAGAACGCCATCTTTCAACTTCTCTGTGGCCTTCTACTATATGCACCAAAATACAATACAACAACAGATTAGATGACTTCAGATGCATTTGCTCTCAGGTTGGATTTTCAAAATTTTGAGTTGCAGCGGTTTCGTCACTCCAAAGATAATTACTGTAATCCTTCCACATTTCTAAACCTGCAGACTTCTTAGATCCTATTCACGTAGGAAAGATTGCATTCGGTAGCACATTTGCTATACTTTTCCTGACAGGTTGTGAAGGGTCGTATTACGGGTAGTTCTTTCACCAATTGGAAAATGAGCATCGCAAACAAACGTGAACATGTGCTATAACTTGTATAGAGCATGGTTAAATGTACTGACCAACAAATTAAAGTACGATAATCTTGCCAAAACATTCAAAGCCCAGGGAGTGTACAAGCATATGTCCCCAAAAGTAATATGGGTCAGTAAGCACGACAAGTAAATGCAAGCTAACTAAACTAACAGGCAAGAAAGAGGTGCAACACAACACAAGACTAGTGCCACGAAACCTGGATCTGAGGGCTGATGAATCCCAGAAGTATGATTCAGAAGACGACGACACCGACTTCAGAAAAAATGGAGAAACTGAAGCAGAGAAAAGCAACGGAGATCTTTGTCCTAAGAATCACTTTGAAGGGACAAGTACTAGGGATAGGTGATTTCCTCTCTTAGCTGGCGTAGCAATTGTCTCTTAACCGATACAACATTCAACTGTTCGTTGGATTCTCCTTTCATAAAGTAAGAAAAAGAAATGCGAAGGAATAAAAAGAGACAAAGAAAATGGAATGAAAAGCAGAATGGGAATTTGATTATTTGCTTGCAACTTTCGACTGAGGCTCTTTTCCTCTTTTCTTTGGCCTAATCGGTACATAAACATGTCTGAAGCTTCAGTCTCTATCTTTATGGTCACGCGTGATTCCCATTCTATTTGCATTTTTAGCTCTTGGATTAGGCAAATAATAGGCTACTCTAACACTAGCCTGGATCTCAATAAAATTACAAGAAGACTTCAGGTTCATTTTATTTCCTGGAAAAATTTACACAATTGGTAAATATATGATAAGGAAACTATTTTCAAGAAATATGGTTTATTCTTCTAGAGTTTGGGAGGATTTTAGGGATGAGCTAAAAATCATTATCGGAAGTTTGGTGTCAAAAAAACGTAAGGAAATTGTTGAATCAGTCACAAACCTATTATGCAGATATCAATTCAATCCTATAATTTCCAATTTTTCCAATTTAGTAATATTTCGACGGAAATTGTTGATGTGGCAATATATCTTGTAGGACAGCTGCAGATGGCTGTGTCATCATGTCAATTATTTCCAGCGCATTGACCAGAAAGATTACATTAGAATTTGTGCAAAAATTTAGGATTACATTAGCAAAATTAAAAAATTTAAGATTAAATTAGTATATTTATAATAGGTTTAGAATTAATTAAATAATTTTCTCAAAAAACTTAAATCGAGTTTAAGACAAATAAACCTACAATGCACGATCTCAGGGACTTGGCAGCAGGACTCAGGACCACAAGCCTTGGACTGAAGATTAGACCTGGACCGTCAGCCCCAAAATCAATATCTTAGGAGTTGACCGCCGAAAATTGATCCAGTGACTCGTGGCCGTAGATGCACGAATCTGGCCTAGTGTCCGAAGCCTGGGTGCAACGGTCTAGGGTCCAAGCGTCTAAGGTGCTGGTTAGGACACTAGCTTATGCCATGTCCGCTTGCATCCAAGTTCTGCGGAAGAAGAGCTGCAAAAATGTCACATCTTTGTACGGCATTATCTTGAGTATCATAATTTTTTTCATTCATTTTATTGTTATAATAGAGTAAAATTGATTATTTGAGTGCCATTTTCAATACATCATCTTATGTTGAATTGTTATTATTAATTTCTATAAGACATGGATTTTTTTAATGTTTTTAATTTTTTTGAATTTGATTTTGTTTTCCTTTCTTCCCCCTTTTTTAGGGCCAGCGAGGTTGCGAGGGCCTCGGCCAGGGCCTTCGCAGTCGAGTGTGAGGGTTTCGCATTTGGCAAGGGTCGCCAATGACCCTTGCCGACCTTAAAAAGGGGAAAAAGGAAAAGAGAAAATAAAAATATAAAAAAATAATTAAATATATATTAAAAATTTGTTCATGTCAGCCCCATTGAAGTCACGTAGTACAATCAACGTCCATGTTGGATTTTTTGGCTAGGCAAATCGCCGATGTTACTTAAACGATCAATTTTTTAAATTTCTAATACTCAAGTGAATGAAAAAAATTATGACACTTAAATAAGTGCCGTACAAAAGTTATGGTATTTGCGTTGTCGTTACCCCAAGTTCATGTGTTGGGATGTTTGATTTGGCCACATAGTGTGAAGTTTTTATGAGGGTGAGTGTCTTAGCAATTTTGGAGGTCAAGTAGATTCTTGAATTTAAAAAAGTTAGATTCTTGAAATTGAATATCAATATTTCAAAAGCTTAAATAATTTTTTCGAATTTGATTATAGATTTTTGTCATCTTAAAGAATAATTTTCATTGAATTTAAAAAAGTCAATTTTTATGTGGTTAAGTGTTTAACATGTCAATAAGTGAAAGCGCAGCACTGTAAGGCTGGTGAAATACTGCAACCTCTCGAGATTTCCAAATGGAAGTGGGAACACATCACGATGGATTTTGTAATGGGATTACCGATGAGTCAATAAGGCAATGACTCAATTTGGGTTGTAGTGGACAGATTGACAAAGTCAGCACATTTTATCGCTGTACAAAAGGACTTTACCTTTGAAAGGTATGTAGAATTGTGCACATGATAGATTGTCCGTCTTCACGAGATACCAGTGACAATAACATCTGATCGAGATCTTAAGTTCACTACTGGATTTTGGAAAAGCTTACAGACGACTATAAGAACTAAGTTGCATTTTAGTACGGCATATCACCCTCAGATTGACGGAAAGGATGATTTAGACTTTGGAAGACATGCTACGAGCTTGTGTGTTGGATTTTAAAGGGAGTTGGGAGGAATAACTTTACCTTATCGACTTTGCTTACAACAACAGTTATCAGAGTATCAAGATGGCACCATTTGAGGCATTGTATGGCAGGCCTTGCAGAACTCCGGTTTGTTGGGATGAGGTTGGCGAGTGAAAGATTACTGGTCCAGAGTTAGTGTAACAATCTTTGGATGCTACAAGACTATTCGGGAAAGCTTAAAGACAACCCAAAGTGGACAGAAGAGTTACGCGGACAAGCAATGTAGGCCATTGGAGTTTCAAGTGGGCGATCATATGTTCCTTAAGGTATCACCGATGTGAGTTACTTCGTGATTGGCAAAAAGAGGAAATTGAGTCCGAATACGTTGGACCTTTTGAGATTCTAGAAAGAGTTGGGATTTTAGCCTATCATCTTGTTTTACTACCTAGACTTGCATAAGTGCATGTCGTTTTCCATGTGTCAATGCTAAGAAAGTATGAACTGGATCCATACCACGTGCTGAACTTCGAAGAGATAGACATGGACGACAGGGTCTCGTATGTGGAACAAACAATTTGGATAGTGTATCGGAAGGAGCAGGTACTACAGAACAAAACAATTCTCTTGATCAAAGTAATCTGGCAACATCATGACACGGAGGGAGCCACATGGGAAAGCGAGGAAATAATAAAGTGCTTGTACCCCTATCTTTTTGAGGATTTGAGTAATAGTTTAAATTTCAAGGACAAAATTTCTGTAGGAGGGGAAAGAGTTGTGACGTCCTGAATTTCGACCATATTTTGGGATTATATGAAATGGTGATATTAATCAATGCCTTGTTAGTACCATTATGTTGAATTGATCATTTACGAGTTAATGGACCATTCGAAAGTACAATTGGGGATCGATATATGTACGACTATCTAATTCAATAAGGAATAGGCTGTTCGATCGTAAGGATCTGAAGGGGGGGGGATAATGCCACCCTGTTACTTGTTAATTAGTGAACAGAAATCAATTCATTTGATAGAAGAATGAAGTTGGATTGTGGGTGATTCCGCACGACTTTGATACGAACTACAAATGATGTTAAATCGATTACTTTTGGCATTGTACTCAGGATAATAAATTGAACCTCCGGAATTACATTACAACTGTGGGTCATCCCTAGTTTGAGAATTGGCTTAAACGTGAATAAAAAAGCTATCAACCACGGGTCAAACATGAGGAAAACTTTGAAAGGCCACCCGATAGTCTAAACCGTGCTAAGTCGCAATTGATTCAATTTAACCCTGATTTTTAATCTGATTTCGGGTATCGAGGGACTTCATGACTAAATAATTGGACGTTGCCACATTTATTCTCAGGTTTTTCAATGAGCCCCAAAGTGTCGGAAAAGGAATTTTTTGAATGGGAATTTGGGGCCCGCAAGTGGATCGGCCCAATGGGCCTAATGCCCAACAAGGACGGCCCAATAGGGGCCCAAGCTGGCCCAATTTTGTAACATCCTGAAATTCGAGCCCTTTGAGGGATGAATGAACGTTAATTTTGCCAGTGCATTGTTGGTTGATCTCACTCGGAACTGATCACTCCTGAGATACTGACCGTGAAGAGAAAGGCTAATGAGAACAGAACTCGTGCGACTAAAAAACTTGACCGTGAGACTTGCATAAGGACGATCCTGTAGTCATGCAAGCCGATTTCAAGGACGACTAAAAGTCGATTCGCGAACAGAAATAATAGGACGACGGGTGATTCCGTCTACTGTTATTGAAACTGCGAACGGCTCTATGTCGATCCTTGATAATCGTGTACTTTGAAATAAGAATCATTTCTTCGCAATTTCATGTAGTCAAGGACGTCCATGTGTCGAGAAGTCTTGAACGTGAATTGGCACGAGTCTGTTACGCGTGAATCCTTAAAGCCGCCTGTCAGTTTTCGTAGTACCAAAATGGCATTCGGGCGAAATTGACATGGCATGTGAATCTAGTATTGGACTTCGAATTTTTGGGAACGTTCGAGAAGAACGTTTGGACGATACTTCTTAGACAGTCGACAGTACCGGTTGAGCCGAGTTTTTGAGAAAGGGGATTTTGGACCGAGAACCCGAGCCTATGAGAACGTGGGCTAGGCAAGAACAATGAGGGCCTCATGCCCAAGGTGGGACGGCCACTGTGGAAGACCGAGACAACGAGCAAACCCGTTGGACCCAACCGACCCCTCACCTGTCCTAGCCCGTTATCCAAACTTGAGCCAATTCGAGCCCAACAAATTCCCGAGCCCATTCCTGATGTAGCTAGTATTAACACCTAGAGGAGGGGTGAATAGGTGTAGAGGAAGTTTACGCGCAAGTAATAACGATCTATTGCAATCTACAAACAGAAATTAAATAGAGAGAGTAGAGAAGATTGCAAACACAGTTTATAGTGGTTCGGCTTTAGACAAACCTACGTCTACTCTCCAGGCGATCAGCCAATAGGCTGGATTTCACTATCTGATCAAAGGTGATTACACACTCTTGAGTGTTAGCACTTGGTGATGATATGTCTCACAAAGTCACTCTCTTTGGTAATACACTAGAATCACTCAATTTCGCACTATGAATAACAGATGAAGAACAGAATCGAGCTTTGGAATATGTTCATCTACTCTATCTCCTAGATCTTATCCTATCCTTATATACTCTCCAAGCCACACTCGACCGTTGGCTCTTTCCTTGAGAGTTCAGTTTTCCCTTTCTTAGACAGACTTTATAAGGCAAGTCTTTTTGACCGTTGAAGGTAGATTAGATCCCCTTGGATTCTGTTCGCCCATACAATCAGAATCCGGGCTTCCATAAGTACTTCATTCTTCTTTGGAAGTTGTCCATTAATTGATCCTGCCAATCAGTTTGATACCACATAATCAATATAAATAAAGCAAGTGAAATAATTTACCGTTGGTGTTCTTATCCTGTAGTTTCATTATGAGTCTGCTTAAGTTTTCCGTCTGGTACGGTCAGACTCAGAATTTGCGTCTACTCAAGTCTTCCGTCTGGTACGGACAAACTCAGAATCTGCATCTCTTCATATCTTCCGTTTGGCACGGACAGACTCAAAGACACCTTATGCTTTTTCTTCTGCCACCAGCAAACTCTAAAGCATATGTTATCCTGTGACTTTTCCTTTAAAAGAGATATATAAATATCATACATAAAACCATTTGTTAGTATCAAAACTATGAGTTTTCTCAACAATCTCTCCCTTTTTGATGGTGACAAAACTTTTTATGCATACGGCTTGTTGTTCCTACAAAATATAGTTAGACAGAGCATACTTCCTACCATAGTAAAACATAAGTACCATGATGCTCAAATCATAAAAAATTAGCCCACATCAACCATGCTCAAGTGATATCAGATGATGATCCATTCATGCATCCATGTTCAGAACAACAACAGCCCAATCAATCAGACAATAGCAAAACAGATCAACAAAATATAAAGTTTATCAAAAGATCTGCATAAGCATAATTACTCTCCCCATTTTTGTCATTGTCAAAAAGTTAATATCCGGAAAAGAGTAAGTAAGGTCTAACAAAAACAATTTTAAACAAAATAAACCAGAAGATGATGTGTTTAGAAAGTTTTTTTTTTAGGGGTCCGAACAAAGGTGAAATCTTCCATAGTTGTGGCAGACTCCTCAATCCTGTTGAGACATTGATGAACTGTCTTCTCCAGAGTCTCCAGCCTGTTGTTGAAGGAGATTTCCATCGTAGTTTGTTAATCTCTGATCTGCATAAGAAATGATAATATCTTCTGAGATTCAGCATTATCAGATGAAGCTGCAGGAGTATGTGTTTCAACATTTTAAGTTTGATGCTCCCCCTGAATTGATGCTTCAATCTGGCCTTGTTGCCCCTGTTGAGTCATGTCTTCTTCTCTGTTATCAGCCTCAAGAATAGGACCCTCATTCATTTCATCTCTGTTTTCTTCGCTTCCTTCTTCTTCTTCTTCTTCTAGATCTTCTTCTGGGTCAGACTCAACACTCTTCGCAGGTTCTGTGCTAAGAATGTTCTCTGTAGGTATTTTTGCTTCTAGTTTAGTCAATCTGCGTGCAGTCTAACTCATAGTTGCTAAAATCTCAGAGATACTTTCCTCCTCATCTTCTTCATTCTGCAATAGAAGTTGTCTTCTCTTCTTAGAACTTGGTTCAACAGCAGCTATCTCTTTTCCTTTTCTTTTAGCTGTTGCTGCTTTAGCTAGTTCTTTCTCCTTTCTTCTCCATGTTTCCACAACGTCCTTCAGTCTCATTTTATTGATCATTTTCATGTCAATGGCCATTATTGGAAAAGTTTTAGTGCAGAATCTCCTGGGTATATCTATCTTGAGATGTTCAAAGATTCTGGTCACTAAAGCTCCATAGGGCAGCTGTCCTTTATCCTTTGAAACTGTTCGATATATGTGCAGAAGAACAGTATGAGGGAATGAGAATAATACTCTCTTTTCAATCGCCCACATCAGTTTAGCCTCAAATCTAGTCACATCAGTATTTGATGATGCCTTAGGACGAATGCAGCTAATTATGATTTTATGCAAAATTGTCATTGCTGAAGTTAAGAGGGGATAAGTGATATTAGCCCTAACAGACTTTGTAAGATGTTTACAAACAGTCTCATAAGTAACTTCTATTGGCTTGAAATGACCCCTCTCAACTTTCATAATGTCAGCCAGAGTATTTGCATTAACATCATAGAACCTATCATTCATACTGAACTGCATTTTATCTAAAGACAGAAATATCAAATTCGAGTAGAAATATGCTGTTAACTCTGGATAGATAGTAGTAGAGTTAGTGCAGAATTGATCCATCTGCAACATTTCAAAATATCTTCGCAGATTCACATCAGCAGCATCCAAAAAATCAAAGTCCACAATCCTATGGTGCGTAACTCCTCGTTCCAGCAATCTGTTATAAAATGTCTTATGCTGTTTAGATCGGAACAATTTCCCAGTTGTGTTCCGAGCCACAGCAGCAATCCCCATTCTGACTTCAAAATTTCTATAGATTCTTTCATCATCCTCCTTCTCACCCCAGACATTCTCTCTACTTCTACCTGCTTCACTAATTCGTTCTCTTCGTGCAGGCGGTGGTTCTAAAGTTTGAACAACTTGGACAAGATGAAACTCATTTGCATATCCTTTTTCTTGCAAGAAATAGAGTTTAACGTCTTCCCTAGCGTTTCTTTGCACTAAACGCTCATACATCCTTATGACTGTATGGGGATTATCAGTAGGTTTTGGTAGAGTTAATCCAGACATACCTCTTTTGGAAACATTTCTTTGCTCATATTCTGTTGGGGAAGTTCTTGGAGATTCCACATTTTCACTTCCATCCCTTTGAACTAATGCATTTGGAGATTGCCCTTGGGAATCTTCGGAAGTTTGCGTCAGATCGAAGTGCGTCTGTCCTCCTTTGATATTCCTTGGTCCTCTACCAACAATCTTGTTTGATATTCTTCGAGGAGACGGAGACACTGACCTTGATCTGGACATGGAGGATCTCGATGCCATGTTCGGAGAAGATTTGACTTGGTTTTGGAAAAATGTTTGTTTTGTTAGGGTTTCTAAAAGGGGTTTCTGAGGAGTTGTGAAAAAGAACTTGACTTTTGGGGGTTATAAAACCTAGAGAGGGTTATAAAACCCTCTGATGTGAGGCAAATGAAAAGTCGCGTCTTTTAAAAATAACTGAAAATGACAGTTATTCAAAATCTATTAAACTTGACAAAAATATATTCAAACAACATATGCATGTACCAGAAATTATGCAAATCAATTATTTGCTAATAACGACTTACCAAGTTCAATCATATAAGGAAATAACTTACACGCCAAAAATACCATCAATTCCTTTTAAGTGCTTTCTAGAAGATTGGTCTATCCAGACGATTGCTTCTCCCAAACTTTGTCCTGTTCTCATAGACTTTATGAAAAAGGGTTAATAATATTTAATCTACCACATATTGAATCGAATGTACCTTTGTCCAGCGGCTTTGTGAAGATATCTGCTAATTGATTTTTTAAATCAATGAATTCCACAATTATATCTCCAATTTGCACATGGTCTCTAATAAAGTGATGTTTGATTTCAATGTGCTTTGCTCTGGAATGTAGAATCGGGTTCTTGGTGAGATTTATAGCACTTGTATTGTCACACCTTATTTCAGTGCAGGTTTCTTCCTTTTCATAGTCCCTCAGTTGCTGTCTTATCCATAGAATCTGTGAACAGCAACTTCCAAGAGCAACATATTCTGCTTCTGCTGTTGATAGAGTCACAATGTTCTAATTTTTAGAAAACCATGAAACCAGCATCTTCCCTAGAAGTTGGCATGTTCCAGACGTACTCTTTTTGTCCAGTTTACATCCTGCTAGGTCAGCATCAGAGTAACCAAGGAGAGTAAAGTCTGTTCCCTTGGGACACTACAGACCTAAGTGTGGATAAGTGGCTATATACTTGATTATGCGCTTGACAGCCGAGAGATGTGATTCTCTAGGATCCACTTGAAATCGAGCACATAAACACACACTGTATAGAATATTTGGTTTAGATGCAATAAGATAAAGAAGAGAACCAATCATGCTTCTATAAGTCTTCTGGTCAACTTTCTTTCCCATTTCATCCTGATTTAGTTTGATGGAGGTTGACATTGAAGTTTCAGTTTTCTTGCAGTTCTCCATTCCAAACTTCTTGATCAAGTCTTTGGCATACTTTTCTTGATAGATGAAAGTTCCATGTTTTAACTGATTGACCTGAAGTCCTAGGAAGAATGTGAGTTCTCCCATCATGCTCATTTCAAATTCCTCCTACATAGACTTTGAGAAGTTTTTGCACAAATGCTCATTAGATGATCCAAAAATAATATCATCTACATATATTTGTACAAGCAAAATATCTTTACCTTCCTTTTTGATAAACAGAGTTGTGTCTACCATACCTTTCTTGAAATTATTGTATAGTAGAAACTTACTCAATCGTTCATACCAGGCTCGAGGTGCTTGTTTTAGACCATAAGTGCCTTCTTCAGTCTGTATACATGGTCTGACTTTCTCGGTTCCTCGAAACTAGGAGATTGCTCTACATAGACTTCTTCTTTGATAAATCCATTCAAGAAGGCACTCTTCACATCCATCTGGAATATCTTGAAGTTTTGATAACAAGCATAAGCAAGCAATAGTCTAATTACTTCTAATCTTACTACTGGTGCATAGGTTTCATCATAGTCTATTCCTTCAAACTGAGAGTAACTTTTTGCTACGAGTCTTGCCTTGTTTCTGGTGACTTTACCAAGTTCATTTACTTTGTTCCTGAAGACCCATTTAGTGCCAATGATAGTTCTTTCTTTGGGTTTGGGAACCAATTCCCATACATCATTCCTTTTGAACTACTGGAGTTCTTTTTGCATTGCTTCTATCCAGCTTTCATTCTCCAAGGCTTCATCTATTCCTTTGGGTTCAATCTCAGAGATTAGTGCAACAATGCCCGTATCCTTTTTGTTATTCGATCTAGTTCGAATCCCTTCGTTGATATTTCCAATGACTAGCTCCTTAGGATGACTGGACTTATGCTTCCAGTTTCTGTTCTGCACTTCACTGTTATTAGAAACTTCTGGTGATTCAGAAGTGTCCAGCTGAGTGATTCTTTGTTCTTGAGTTGCTTCTGTGATTGTTTTCTGAGAAGATTCAGCTTCTTTGTTGAGAGTTGATTTCTCAAGAGCAGCATTTGGTTCTGAGTCTTCATTTTCAGTTTTGGTCTGGTTTGAAACATCTTGCTCTAGAAATTTCACATTCATGGATTCCTCCACTGTCTGAGTATTCTTGTTGAACACTCTATATGCTTTACTAGAGTTTGAATAGCTCAAAAAATACCTTCATCTGACCTTTCCTCAAACTTACTAGGATGATTGTTAGCATTTTTGAGAATAAAGCATTGACAACCAAAAATGCGAAAGTAGGAAACAATTGGTTTTCTTTATTTGAAAATTTATAGGGAGTTTTATCAAGAATTGGTCTAAGAAAGATTTTGTTAATGATATAGCAAGAAGTAGATACTGCTTCTGCCCAGAAACGAGTTGCCACATTGCTTTCAATAAGCAGAGTTTTGGCCATTTCTTGCAAAGACCTGTTATTTCTTTCCACAACTCCATTTTGTTCTGGAGTGTAGGGAGATGAGAACATATGCTGAATACCATTTTTGTCACAAAAATCTGCAAAGTCTTGATTTTCAAATTCTCCACCATGATCTGTTTTAATGCTTGAAATAGAATAACCTTTCTCATTTTGAATTCCTTTTGCAAATATTGAAAAATACAAGAAGGTTTCTCCTTTATTAGTAAGAAAGAATGCCCATGTAAATCGAGAATAATCATCTACAATCACGAGACAGTATTTCTTACCTCTAATGCTCTGAGTTTTAGTTGGTCCAAATAAGTCCATATAAAGAAGCTGTAATACACGATTAGTTGAAATCTGTTTAACAGATTTGAAAGAACTTCTTACTTGTTTTCTCAGAGTGCATGTGAAGCAAAGTTCTGTCTTCTTATAACTTAGTGAGGGCAAACCACGAACAAGCTTTTTGCTGAGAAGCTTAGAGATTTGTTTCATACTGACATATCCAAGTTTGTGATGCTAGAGACTTGCTTCATCTTAGACTGAAATAAGACATTTTGTAGTGTCTTCGTTTATATCCAAGAGATAGATGTTCCCATGCCTTTGTTCAGTGAATGATTGGGAAGAATCGTTGCTTGTTCCAGAATATAGGTTCTCCTTGAAGTTGATTCTAAAACCAGCATCACACAACTGGCTGATGCTTAGAAGATTGTAGTTCAATCCCTTAACCAAAGAAACATTGTTGATGATTAGACTACCAATCTTGACAGTTCCTAATCCAATAATGTTTCTTTTGGTGTTTCCTCCAAAAGAAACTATTCTTCCCTTAACTCTTTCTAAGCCAATGAATATCCTTGAGTCTCTAGTCATATGTCTTGAGCATCCACTGTCCAAGTACCATTTCTTCTTGCTTTTGAAACTTACCTGTAACCAACACACACTCATTTTTTCTTTGGTACCCAGATTTTCTTGGGTCCATTGAGATTAGTAGTATATGCTTTTTCTATCCATTTCTTTTGAACAAGTCTCCAGACTTTAGGACATTTGTTTTCAAAATGTTCTCTTTCTCCATAGTTAAAACATTTTAGATTCTCTCGACCAACAGATCTTACAAAATTCTTTCTAAAATGATTTTTGTAGGCCTGTCGAGGAGGTCTCTGTTTAATTCTTTCCTTGACCTTAGGAAAATTAATTAACGAATCACTTTCCTTATAAAACCTAAGTCCTGACTTATCATAGTAAGGGATTTGAATGGAAAGTATATGCTGCAGGGTTTTTGACCCTTCAGAAAACTTTGTATTGATATTCAAAATTTCCTTTCTGAGAGATAAATTCTCATTTTGCAAAGAACTTTGATTTTCCTTTGTCTCCAAAAGTTCCCTTTTAAGAGACTCATTTTCATTTAAAATAGAATCTCGACTTTCCTTCAGTTCTGAAAATTCCTTTTTGAGATCATCAAATTTTCCTTTCAATGAGTAACTCTGTTGACTCAACTTATGATTTTTCTTTTTTAAACTGGAGATCCTTTTCATAGTAGATTTCAAATTAGAACACAGCTCATTTATGTAATTTGAGACTTCTGTTGGAATATCAGAATGACTTACCTCAATCTCTTTGTCTGAGTCTAAGTCTGATTCTGAATCTGTTTCAGAGTCTGAGTCTGAATGTGCCATTAGACAGATGTTGCCATATTCGTCTTCACTGTCTTCAACTTCAGTGTCACTCCATGTTTCAGCTTTCAGGGCTTTTTTGTATTTTTCAAATTTCCCTTTGTTCTTCTTGAGCTTGGGACAATTATGCTTTATATGACCCTTCTTTTTGCATTTAAAACAAACAATATCTTTGGCATAATCTTCCTCATCCTCTGTTCTTCGTTGTCCAGACTATCTGTTTTGTTTTTTGCTGTTGAACTTCCTGCCTTTCCTATTTAACTTTTTTACTTTTCTGATTAGCAGTGCAAGTTCTTCGTCGTCCAGCTCGTCTTCAGAATCTGTATCATCATAATCAACATTAGACTTAAGAGCAATGGATTTCTTACCTCTAGATTCCACTTCCTCGTTCATTTGTTCTACTTCGGCATAAGTACAGCGGGAGTGCCAAAAGTTGGCACAAAGGGACACTTAAGTGCCAAAAGTTACAAAATGTACACTTAAGTGCCACTTTTTTTAAAAAATGGATCACTTAAGTGCCAAGTCGCCGGAACCCCGCCGGAAATCCTACGTGGCAATTTTTTATTAATTTTCTTGCCTACGTGGCTCGCCGGAAACTGAATAGGCCAAAAATCAGCCAAAACGACGTCGTTTTGGTTGATGTGGATTTTAAAAATTATTAATTAAATAATATTAAATAATTAAAAAATATATTTTATTATAAAATCGATTTAAAAAAAAAAAAAAAAAAGGGGTGGAAGAGGGATCGGCGGGGCTGTGTGCAGCCCTCACCGCCGCCGCCGTCGCCGAGAAGGGCCGGCGACGGTGGGCGAGGGCCCGGCGGCGCTGGTCTGGGCGGCCGACGGCCCTTGGCTCGGCTGGGTGAGGGCCGGCGACCCTCGCCGGATCTGGGGGAGGGTCGCGACCCTCGCCCCAGATCTGGGCGAGGGCGCGCAGGCCCTCGTCGGAGGCCGGCCGGGGCCCGGCGACCCCGGCGGACCCTCGCCCACCGTTGCCGGCCCTTTCCGGCGAGGTGGGGCGGCGACGGCGGTGGCGGCGAGGGCTTCACAGCCCTCGCCGATCCCCCCCCTTTTTTTTTTTTTTTTTTTTTTTTTTTAATAAAATCGATTTTAATTTTTAAAAATCTGACGTGGATCTTTTTTTTAAAAAAAATTGCCACGTGGATTTTTTATTTTGAAAAAAAATGCCACGTGGATTTTTTATTTTTAAAAAAAATGTTCCGTTAGCAAATTAAGTCGCCGGAAAATTGACACGTGGCAATTTGGCCGGAATTTTTCGCCGTTGGCACTTAAGTGATCCCTTTTGCTCCGATTTTGGCACTTAAGTGTACCTTTTGTAACTTTTGGCACTTAAGTGTCCCTCCGTGCCAACTTTTGGCACTCCAGAGGTCCGCACCTCGTTCTACTTCATAGGACTGTAGGGTACCAACAAGCTCATCGATTATCAGCGGTGACATTCACAGGGTTTCTCTAATGGAGGTCTTCACATTATTCCATTCTTTTGACAACCCTCTCAAAAGCTTGTTGACTTTCATTGGTCCAGGAACATGTTGTCCTTGATATGCCAATCCATTTACAATCTCTGTAAATTGACTAAACATGTCTCCTATGGACTCCCCCTATTTCATCTTGAAGGATTCATATTGACCAAGTAAAATATTTACTTTGGTCTCCTTAACATAATCAGTTCCTTCGTATGTCACGTGCAGTCTATCCCATACTTCCTTTGCTGTGTCACAAGAAGATATTCGATTATATTCATTAGGTGATAAAACACAATAAAGGGAGTAGATAGCCTTAGTGTCGAGAGTTTGTCTCTTTGTCAATTCTTCTAGTGAGATGGTAGCTGATGTTTCTGTTTCTTTCCCATCATCTTTCTTTGAGGTTTTTCCAGTTTTAACAGTGGGATCAACTCCTCTTTCAACTACATCCCATTCCAGCGGATCTTTTGATCTGAGAAAGGCCTTCATCTTGTTCTTCCATATATTGTAATATTTACCGTCAAAGTATGGTGGACGAGTGTTGCTCTGCCCCTCAATTAGACCCGGTGCAAGAATACTAGCCATAGAGGATCTTTAACTCAGAAGTAATAAACACTTCAAAATACTAAGCACAGGGCTCTGATACCAATTGATGTAGCTATTATTAACACCTAGAGGGGGGGTGAATAGGTGTAGAGGAAGTTTACGCGTAAGTAATAACGATCTATTGCAATCTACAAATAGAAATTAAATAGAGAGAGTAGAGAAGATTGCAAACACAGTTTATAGTGATTCGGCTTTAGACAAGCCTACGTCCACTCTCCAAGCGATCAGCCAATAGGCTGGATTTTACTATGTGATCAAAGGTGATTACACACTCTTAAGTGTTAGCACTTGGTGATGATATGTCTCACAAAGTCACTCTCTTTGGTAATACACTAGGATCACTCAATTTTGCACTATGAACAACAGATGAAGAACAAAATCGAGCTTTGGAATATGTTCATCTACTCTATCTCCTAGGTCTCATCCTATCCTTTTATACTCTCCAAGCCACACTCGACCGTTGGCTCTTTCCTTGAGAGTTCAGTCTTCCATTTCTTGGACAGACTTTATAAGGCAAGTCTTTTTGATCGTTGAAGGTAGATTAGATCCCATTGGATTCTGTTCGCCCATACAATCAGAATCCGGGCTTCCATAAGTGTTCTATTCTTCTTTGGAAGTTGTCCATTAATTGATCCTGCCAATCAGTTTGATACCACAGAATCAATATAAATAAAGTAAGTGAAATACTTTACCGTTGGTGATCTTATCCTGTAGTTTCATTTTGAGTCTGACAGACTCAAGTTCTGAGTCTACTTAAGTTTTCCGTCTGGTACGGTCAAACTCAGAATTTGCGTCTACTCGGGTCTTCCATCTGGTATGGACAGACTTAGAATCTGCGTCTCTTCATATCTTCCGTTTGGCACGGACAAACTCAAAGACACCTTATGTTTTTTCTTCTGCCACCAATAGACTCTAAAGCATATGTCACCCTGTGACTTTTCCTTTGAAAGAGATATATAAATATCATACATAAAACGATTTGTTAGCATCAAAACTAGGAGTTTTCTCAACAATCCTACCAATTTTCAAGCCCGTTTCTTAGGCCCGCCCTTCATTTTCAGTCCAAGGGCACATTGGGAAATGTGTAAGGTGGAAATGATTAAAATGCCCTTGGATATTTTGAAGAAAATTCAAAAAGAAGAGAGAGAAGATGATATCTTCTTTCTTGGGAATTGGGGAAGCCATTAAATGGCCTTAATGAGGCCTATCTCCAGCCCTCACTTTGCTCTCTCTCTCCCCTCTTCAGCTCCAAAAATCGCAGCCCCTCTCTCCTCTTGCTTCCCTTGCTTCCTGCAGTTTCTACTTCTAACCTCTTACCGAATTTTGAGTTGTTCATTGCCTTCCCGGTGGAATCTCGGGCCATGCCACCTATTAATCTGTTCAGCTCAGAAAAACTGTTCAGATGGCGTCAGCCATTCGCCGAACGAAGCCTCCGGACAATCCGTACGGCCGCCGGAAGTCACTGCTCGTCGGACTGTCTACTGTAGCGGCAGCTTTGCACAGTTCCACATTTTCCTTCATTTCTCTCCCATTTCGACCAAACCACCGCCCATACCAGCCACTAGCAACTCCCGCTCGACCCCCTGGAGCCGCTGGTCGCCGACCCGCCGCTCGCCGAAGCTCCGATGAGCTCTGTTCAGCCGCTTTCCTCTCCAAGCAATGCTGTTTTCAGAATTTCAGAGGGGATCCGAGTTTGTTGTTGCTATTCTCAGCCCCGGGACCGCCTTGGATCGTCGTGGTAGAGGTCCTCGGGTGTCGGGTTCGTCGCCACCGCCATGTTCGGGTCACCGGCCCGCTTAACGGATGAGTTTAGCCCTAATCCCTATTTAGTGCCTAAACTTGCTTAGGGTGGGTTAGTTAGTGTTAATATTGGTTTATATGGTTTAATTAAGTTGTATTAGCCTAAAGATAGGTGGTTAGATAGATGGTTAAAATTAGATTAACTTAATCTTGCTTTATTTGATTAATTATTGCTTAATGGTGGATTATGTGATTTTTGTGGATTAATTAAGCATGTTTAGTTTAAATTGCTTGATTAATGATTTTAATTAATGTTTTGTTTAATTTCTGAATTTAATGTATTAATAAATTAAATTATTTTATAATTTCGAATTATTAATATTTTTGAAATTAATTATTTTGGGGAAAATAATTAATTGTGATTATTTATGGGAAATGGCTTTAATTGAGTAATTTTGTGGGAAAATTACTATGGTCTAATTTTCTAAAGTCTATAGTATTTATATACTACATTATTAAATGGCATTATTAAATGAAATTATTTGGGTTGGATATTAATTATAGGATTGGAAAATAATTATAAGTATTTTGTGGGACTTAAATTATTTTTTTATCGGTACAATCGACTATAGTATTACATGCTTCTTAAATGAGAATAGTTGATTGTTGTAGTCCTGAGGACGCATGTTTATTTATTATTAAATATTGAGACGCGTGATTGGGTACTGTAATTATTAAGGTACGTGATTATTTTGGAAAAGTGTGCAAGTATTGTGATGTTGATTGGTCGGAATTGATTGTCAGATTGTGACTTGAACTGCTGATTGTTAGACTTTCGTGAATGATTGGACTACTGCTATTGTACGTGACTGCTGGATACTGCCGCATGACATTATATGTGTGTTAACTGCAATAGCATGTTGCATGAGCGTGAGCGAGAGCGATGTTGCATTCATGATAGAGCAAAGATATAAATGGATTGTTTAATGAGGTGTTGCATGATCACATTAAGAGAGGGAACCCGGCGTTGCCGGAAGACCGCCAATCCTTATGGGGTTGTGTCATGGCCGTTTGGTCGCCTGACTTCGGTCGAATGCCTGACGGGGGACATGTTGCGGGACTGTGGTAGTGGGCAGGTCCTATGTTCCTGTCAGTTGCGGGATTGCGGTAGTGGGTGGGTCCTGTGCTCCTTCAGGAATGTCGTCAGAGGGAAAGGATGACCTCTGACGTCACCGTGCCTCGAGATAAAGAGGACGAAACTGGCTTGGCCAGGAACCGCCAACCATAAGGTTGTGCCGTGGCCTAGGAGGAGGGGTCGTAATAATCGGAGCATGTGTGAGTGTGAGACATGAGAAAATTGTGTCAGAAGCTTTGATTATTCGCATGCTCTTAATGTCGTGATGATTGCATTATTTATGGTACGCACGCATGAGTTGATAGTCATGCAAGGTGTGGCAATGGCCAAGTGAGATCGCTTGTGGCGCGACTCGCATGTGATTGATGAACTGTATCATTTAATAGCCATGTGCCTTGCTTGCATTATATGAGATTTCACGTGCAGGGTATGGCAGACCGGGTAAGGTTACATGCGAACCGAATATTGATTGTGGTTTTTCCTGTCTATTGTTTGGTCTGCTGTTTGCTAGCTGTCTGTTGTTGGGTTGAGTGAGGGGGTGGTTCTGGAGAGATACCCCGGGTTGAGTTGGCGTACTAACCGGGGCTTAGGGGGAGAACTCGCTGAGATTTTATCTCAACTCGTCGTGGTTAACCATTTTCAAGTCCTTAGAATGGCGCACCTGCAGTGGAGAATCCTACCCCCGCTTCTTCAATGATCGACCCAACGGAGTTTGAGTCCGATGGGTCCGAGTGACCGTGGTGTTGAACCCGAGGGTTCTTTGTGTACTGTTGAATTAGCCTAGTTTCTTTTTGGTTTGACTTAGAGGATGGATCGGCCCTTTTTGTTGGGCTTGTAATTCGAAAAACGATCCTCCGTTGGTTAATCCAGTAAATTAAATAATTGAGTAGTTGTTGTTGTTCTTGCTGTTCATCTCTCTATCCCTGTATTAATTGTTTGTTTGTCTGGGGATGGTTCGTCTTCCGCTTGCGCTTAACGAAAGATAAAATGAATGGTCGTCGACTGGTTCTGGGACGTTGCTTTCAATTGACCATGGAAATGGGGTTGCTGTGAGCTTGAGAGTCGGGGCGTGACAAATTTCCTTTCTCTTCAGCTCATGGGTCTTCCTCTTCTAGAAGCTTTTTTTGTGTGGTCTTTAGTCCTTAGGAATTGCTTGGTTGTGGTTCAATTCTTTTTAACAAGTTGCCAAGCTTCTTGTCCAAGTTTGTTTGCTCTCTCTCCTCTCTCTCTCCTCACCTGGTTGGTAGTCCTCTCCTCAGCTCACTCTCTCTCTCTTTTCTCTTCCTTTTTCCCTCATTTCTTCTCTTGTTTCACCGCCCCCTTTTTATTCATTGTTGCTGTTGCCCCTGTTGTTATCCACCCGAGCCACTGCCACTGTCCACTGTAAAATTGCTGCCATTTGTCGGTAGCCACATGTCATTGTTGGCTACCTACCCAGCCCTTAGACGTTGCTGCCTTTTGTTTTGTAGAGAATAGCTCACTGGAGCTATTTCGCCGGGATCCAACCACTGTCCGTCGTTTGTCGTCATCCCTGAGTTATTTTGCATAGCACTCGTCCTTGCCGTTGTCCCGGTGTTGCCAGAATTGATTAGTGTGTGAGTTAATTTCCTAATCCAATTAGGGGTTAATCTTGCTTTAGAAGTGGTTTAATTAAGTTTAAGTGTGATTAGTGGTTAATGAGGATGATTTATGGTTAAGTATGATTTATATGCCCTTGTCAATGTGATCTCATGCCTAAGATATGATTTGTAATTTCATAAAAATTAGCCAATCAAATCTCATGCTTGAGATACAATTGGTTAGTTTGTTTCCAAAATTGAGTGGATATGGATAATATTTTGTGTGATTTGGTGATGTGCTCAATAAGGATATGATTTATTTCCACTTTTGCTTGATTTGAGTGATTTTTTTTGTTCTTTCTAAAAAAATTCAAAAAGATTAGACAATAAACTAGAGTAGATTCTTTTTAGATAATATTGCATATTTTAGGGCAATTTCTTATTCCGAATTTTTCAAAATTTAAATCCAAAAATATTGCTCTAGATTAAATTTAATTCCATTTCCATAATTAAAAATTTCATGTTTAAATATAGGTTATTTTTAATTTCGAATTTTAATTAAAAAAGAAAAGAAAACATAAAAAATGTCATTGTCACGTAGAATTAAGTCATCTTTGGCACATAATTTTAGTTAGACATTTTTGTACGTCATTACATGCATTGTACTTAGTTTTTAGGCCTCATTAAATAAGTGAAAACCCTTAAAAATTTAGTAATTGCGTGTTAACTAGAAATCATATCTAGAATTGTTGATGTGGTTTTTAAGCTAACATTGTAGATGTTGTCATTGCTTTGATGTAAGTATTTCCTCCCGTTTCCTCACAATTTATTTAATGCTTTGATTATTGAGTGTTAAATAATAGTTGCGATCACCTCACTTGTTAGAGAGTAGGTTAAAATCAATCAAACCTACTTGCAAATCATTTTTTTAAATAAAAGAGAAAAGGTACTGAAAGAGCGTTAGAGAATCTAATGTAATCAAGTCTCCAATTTCATAGTCTCTGGTTCGTAGGAGTAAAGTAATTCTCTAGTTACTTTACTTGTGCTTCGAATCGACTCACTAAAAATATATTAGTGGCGACTCCTTATTGAAAAATCATTTGCACATTAAATAATTAAACCTAAATCATGAATTGGTATGAGCTTGGAAGAGTTCTAACTAAGTTTATGCTTAGTAATCCATTAGCCAAACTCTAAATGGTGTACCCGCTTCAAGTAAGGTCGCAACAAAACAATATTAAAAGACCTAGTAAAAGGACATTCTAATAACGACTTGACTATACTATGCCTATTTGTCAATAAAACAACACCCATATCTCAACGAAAAGCTCGTGTCTAACGGAATCTTTTATTGTCCGCAAGGCGTAGCTCGTGCGCCAAACTTTATCGCGTCATAACTTTCTTCATAAAATTCTATTTTAAGCTAACTTATAATCTTTAGAAATCCATTTTGATATACTATGATAACCCCAAATCAGTCCCCCTAAAATCTTGCCGAAGATAGCTAAAATTCAAGCTCGAAGTTATTGTTTGGAATTGGATCAGAATGCGCGCCGAAATTGAAAATTTCGTTTTGGACAAACCGTAAGCTCAAATTAAGATCCACAAAATGCTATAGCTTCAAAACATCCTAAATTATCATTGCTATAAAACCTTATGGCTCAACGATTCAAAAATTGGACTTTGCTGCACAAATCCTTAAGAATTCCACATTTTAAGCCCTAATTGCGACAATTCTTTTTGAAAGACAATTAGGGGCCTCAATCACTTACCAGCATTGTAGAAAGGTGTTTAAATGGGCTGTCAAGGCATCCATAGCAAGCATATGAGAGTTTCTCTTCTCTTTTCCCTTTTTCTCTCCTTCTCCTCTTGATGAGTAAACTGCCCCCTTTTTCATTTTCTGTTTTGTCCACCAACTCCTCCTTTCTCAAATGAAGGGGAAAATAAAATAGTGGGCTGGGCTTGCAAGAGAATTGGGCCGGCTTTATGAAAAAAATAGGCTTTTTTTGACCCATATATTACAATCTACCTTCCTTAAAGAAAAATTCGTCCTTGAAATTTGCACATACCCCAATCATGAAACAAGTGAGGGTATTAATGCCTTGCCTCTTGGCGAATTTCCTCCTCTAGTTTCAATAGCTTTTACTTAGCTGCTTGTTTTGTCTTTTCTTCCTCCAAGAGAACCCTTTGCTCTCTTCTTCCCTTGCTATTCTGTGCTCCTCAACTTTACACAAGGCTTCCAAACTTTCTTGTTTTGCTCTCTAGGCAGCTTCTTTGGTTCCTTCTTCATGCCTTCTCCACATTTCCTCCTCTTCTATAGCTAGCCTAGCCCACTTCTCCTCTTTCCAATAGTCAAGCTCCAAGGCTTCTATCTTGTTCCTTGCTAAGTTTTCTCTTAAGACACTTGAGAAGTAGTGACAACACCTTTACCACCATAAGTCAGTGGTTTGACCCACAAGGGTATCCTAGACTAGTATGCACACATGCACAAACCCCTCAGGGTTCATAGAGACATTGAGCATCAACCATCAATTACAAATTTCTAGTAATTCGCAATCAAAATCAGAACCACAAACTTCTCAAGCATTGGTTATATGAATATCAAAGTGCTTTTCAAAAACCATAAACTTTTCAATGCTCTTTCATAAAGGGTTTCACAAACCATTTCCAGGAAATCTTTTAGACTAAAATCAAAGAATAACTCCCCATTTCAAATAATAAAATGGCTGTAAAAACTCGATTATGTTTTTAAGCAACAAAATATGCTATTTATCAAATCATAACATATATAATCCATAATGTTTTTCAAACATGAGTTTAAAATAGAAAGAAGAAATAGTATCACTTACCTAGGAAAAGCCAAAAACCAACTGCGGCACTTACTTGAGTCGACGCACTCAAATTCCTGATAATTAATCAAAAAACAATATCAAAAGATCGAGTAAAATGACATTTTAATGAACGATTAGACTATACTATGCCTATTTGTCAATAAAACGACACCCACATGTCAACGGAAAGCTCACCTCTAGCAAAAATCTATTATTGTCCGCAAGGCACAGCTTGTGCGCCAAATTTCGCTGCGCCATAACTTTCTCCATAAAATTCCATTTCAAGCTAACTTATAGTCCTTAGAAAGCCATTTTGATAAACTACAACAGCCCCAACTCAGCCGCCCCAAAACCTCGCCAAATACAGCTGAAATTCAGCCCCAAATTTATTGTTTGGAACAGGACCAGAATGTGTGCTGAACTTGAAATTTTCGTTTTGGACAAATCATAAGCTCAAATTAAGATCCGCAAAATGCTATAACTTCACAATATCCTAAATTATCATTTCTATAAAAATTTGCAGCTCAACAATTCAAAAATTGGACTTCGCCGCACAAACCTCCAAGAATTCCAAATTTCAAGTCCTAATTGTGACAATTCCTTTCGAAAGACGATTAGGGGCCTTGATCACTTACTGGCATTGTAGAAAGGTGTTTAAATGGGCTTTCAAGGTGTCCGTCACAAGCACATGAGAGTTTCTCTTCTCTTTTCCCTTTTTTTCTCCTTCTCCTCTTCACGAGTGAACTGCCCCTTCTTTATTTTTTGTTCTGTCCACCGACTCCTTCCTCAAATGAAGGGGGAAATAAAATGGTGGGCTGGGCTTGCAAGAGAAATGGGCTGGCTTTATGAAAAAATGGGCTTTTTTTTACCCATATATAACAATGATGAAGGCTAAATCACCCTTTACTGTTAACCGAGACTCCTCCGTGGCGATTTCAGGTGGTGGAGCCAGCTTACCATGTGGGGCTTCAAGAGATTGAACCGATGGTGCGCCTTCAAGATGATCTTTTGCCCCATAATATAAAGAGCAATAATAAAAGAGTTTAGGAGAAAGACAAACGACATCTTAGATTGATGTACCTATGTTCACTCTTCCAATTCTATTGACACATTTAGGCTAAACTCGACCAGTTTAGCTAAGAGTGCAAATTCTGCAATGTTACACATAGAATTTGCTGCCGTGCAGAACCAAAACTTCTATAGCTACGCCACCACAAAAGATATATTCAAGTTTTCAGAAAGGGCCCTCCACACCTCGCCTTCACTCTCAGTACAATCACTTCTCTCTTGGGTTTACAAATGGGTTTCACTCTTACTACCACTTAGAATCAGCAGTCAAGAGCTATTAAAATTGTGCTCCTTCGTCAAAGATTTTTGCAGGAATAATCTTGAAATATCATACTTGATTTCTATGAACTCTATCTTCAATTTTAAAACGCCGGCCATCATAAAGTATATACCTGGAAACTCCAAGTTTGCACTGCCTGGTCAAATGCAGAGCCTCCTCCTATTTATATGACCTCGCATTTGCGAATTATTAAACTTAGCAAATTTCCCTCGTATAACTGTAAAACTTACATGGTTTAGTTATAAGTTTCTGCAACACTTAAGAAAGCTTATCAAATACTTTTGATTTAGTTATCGTTGAACTATATTTTCCAACATTATGAGTGTGGTCTGAGCACTACCGAGGGAAGAAACTCTGCCCTCCAAAATCACCCGCCCAGTGACTAGTATGTCAGACTGTAGACAAGTTAACAACCAAACCACAATCCTAGTCAATACTGGTTTCGATAGATTAAACTTCTTTCCAAGCAATGAGGGAGCAAGGGAGTGAAAAGAAAACAAGCCTTTTGTATATATAGGATCTACATCCAACATATGTCACCAAGCTTCATTGACAAGTCTCTCAGTTGAATGCGACTACAGTGATTTTACTGAGAAAGCACCTCTTTACCAAGAAGGAAAAAGAGAGAACACACACACATGCTACAATCGGGTGCAGAGCATGACCAATGCTAAGATCATTACTCATTTTATGACCTTTATCTGGTTTCTTCGGTGGGTTTCTCCTTGGGAATGTGGGAGTACTTGTCAGTCTCGTGCATCAAGAGTAGCCAAACATGAGTTATGAGCTCTCCACCTTCCCGCAACAGTTTCGTGTGATGGTAAACTTTACAATTGTATGCAGCGTAGCACAACATCTCCACCCAAATGCTGCTTATGATCTGCCACTTGTTGTTCTTGCCCATCAGTGTCGCAGCCAATTCCTGCGTGTCTGACAGCACGTGCCACTTCCTGGTGATTATGGTTCCCTTCTGATCCAGGATGGGTTCGAGCACGGTCTCTGTTGACGACAGTGTCCCCAGTGCCTCATTGCGGTCTCTATACCTGAGAAATGGCTTCAATATGGCGCACGCATGCTCCAATGTAATTTCGGCAGTCGATAGGGACAATGTGTAGGGTCGCCGTGCTAGAAGGTATACCATGTAATTGGACAGCAGTTCACTTCCTTTACAGTTCGGAGAATTATCAGGCTCTGAATGGAGGCAGATGTTCGTTGCCGTGTGCCAAATGATGATGCTTTTGTCAAATGTTGTGGAGATATTTCTTTCCAACACTTCAAGGACTTCCTGGGTCCACTCCACATCGCCACTTAGTTTGTGAGCTTTAAGCGTCCACTCGCCGCGTTTGGTGAAGGGCTTTTTGTTTCTGATCACATTGAACTTTTCCATATTTTCCACCAGCAATTCCTTGAGAGAGCTAGGGATTTTCAGGTGAGAGCGATGCCTTCTCCAGGTTACCTCTTTTTTGCCAAAGTGTAGGATTCTTCCAATGGACCATGAGCACTCATAGTACAGGCGATGATCCAACAAGTTGACTTGCCCAACCGAGTTTGACCACCTTTTCCGCTTCATATGCCTTGTAGCTAAGGATTTCAATAGCCTTGTCGACACGAGGGGGTTTCTTTGGTGATGGCTCATCTTCACAATGGCCCATGCTGAAAAAGGTTGCAGAATAATTTGGTAACCTTCTAGGGTGGTGACTCCTATCAACAAGGCATAAGTGTAGGTGATATACATGTCTATGAAGAAGGTACTCTTGAAAATAACGGCAAATCCACACAAGGCTGAGACTAGACAGAAAAAGGTAGTGAATCGGCAGATAAGACCGAGAGGTTTATAGAGAATTGGTTGCTTAGTGTAGAGTACGTCATACATGAATCCAAGTTCGACCTCAGTTGTGATGAAGGCTAAATCGCGCTCTACAGTTAACCGAGATTCTGATAGTGACTCTGGGTAGTAGAGCCAGTTTACAATGTGGGGCTTCAAGCAATCGAACCGATGGTACGCCTTCAAGATGATCTTTTGCTCAATCGACCATCTGGGCCTGTTGGGCCTGTCGAAGAACTTGCCAACAGTTTCCGCGTCAAAGATATCCTTAGCTGATATGCTCGACCCCTTCCAGTATACGTACGTGAGGGCCCAAACTGTCACTGCTGATCGAATGATCCCAGCAGCAAACAAGGGGAAGTACAAAAATCGGATGGGGGACGAGCTGTCCCAGCAGCGAATCAGGATGCAGAAGACGAAAACGGCCCTGACAAACAGATTTAGCATCTGCCGGACACTGAGCCGGTTGTCCTCAACCGAGTATGCAGTTATGGAGTCAGGGTTCCCAAGCTGCATCAAGAGCAACGGTGCCAGCAACCCCTTGAGCTCGGTAATGTAGTCCGGTCGATCAGAATTGTCAATCTGGACAACAGTGAGCTTGCCAATGGCGATAGTCACAAAGTAAGAAGAAAGCAAGTAGGCGGTTTGGATGATGTATTTGATGAAGATCGAGGTCTTGTACCTCCGGAGGCTGCCGAGGATGGCGAGGGTGATCTGGCAACCGAGGCTCATGGTGACCAGTAATTGGATGCCCCATGCTTCCCCAAAATCTCTTGAGGCAGGCCATTCTGTAGTGACTATAGATGATATCAGATTGAACGATTTCATGGAGACGCGATGTCTTCTTCTGTTCTCTCTGAGAAACAACAATGCAAGCAAAATTAATAACGATGAGAGTAAATGAACCGCCTTGGACTCATTCTGAAGAATTAAACATAAATCTCTGAACTTCTTGTTGCATTCATTCAATATGTTCATTAAAATTTTGGGATCCTAACACTGCTCTAATTCTTCCATTACAGTGAATGAGATTTATTTCGTCTTGCTCCCCTGCATGAGCGAAACCCACTTGAAAAGTACAAAGAGAAGTTTCAGAAGTCTATAAGCAATGCTTGGTGCTAGTTTTGCTAGAACAGATCTACGAAATTGATACATTCAAATGGCTTATTGCTGAAGGACATCTAAAGAAGCGACTCATATTCAAACACCCAACTACCCATTATGTAAACCAGTTCAGTACACCAAGCATTTCCCAAACATCAAATATGAGATCATCGGCACACATTTATTATTCTGCTGAACCTATCATCGACACACCGCTAAAACAGAAAAAATGTTCAATGACTAATGAAACTAATGACAAGGACATGAATTTTCTGGAAAAATAATGGAAGTACAAAGTGGTCTGGCAAGAAACCGAAACCTTACTATGCTGTGTGACTCCCAAGAAGCTGACGAATTAGGTTCTTGCTGATAAGAGAAATGGCACAGGGTATGTTTGTTTTCCTAACACTTGTGGGGAGGTTTAGTTAAATTCAATTCTGAAGGGACAATAAGAGGGATTATAAAACACACAAAAAGCAGAGATTTGATTACTTACTTGTAACTTTAATCTGTGATTCTTTTTCTCTTTGTTTGGCTTCCGCCAGCGACAAACCAGGTATAAGATTTTTAACTTTGCACTATTGTTGGATCAAACTCCGCCGAAAGTATGCAAAGAATTCACTCTTACAATTTTTTAGATAAAGTCACAAGAGCTTAAACTATTACAATTTGTATAATCTAATCCCTAAACTTCTAATTCATTAATAAAGTGTCTCAATTTCCCATAGCAAGATCAATCAGTTATTTGCTATTGTTTACAAGATCTCGTAATCACACAATTGTCCGGATTTTGGAATATTTTCTCATATTAATTCATTTCTTAAATCAACCCACAATAAAGTAACATTTTTTTTTCACTTTTTATCTTAAGTACTTGTTAATGCTTGAGTTTTAGTCGACGTGTCAATAAAAATAGAAAAATTGAAATTGGGGTTTCCAATCGCGATAGAACTTGTTTTTTGGACAAAAAGTGTCATTTTTTAATTTTGTTTGTTGGCCTAACCTTAAAAGAAAATTTCCTATTCATTTCACATGAAAACTTAAAAAGTCAAATAGTTGACTTTCTGGTCAACCCATTGATCAAAAGTCAACCCTAAGTCAAATTTTGGCTTTTTGTACAAAAAGATTCCTATTTGTTGAGAAAACACCTAATTTTGATGCCAACAAAACTTTCAAGTCTTATTCAAGTGATATTCTGGTACATATCGTGGAAGGAGACTTATGTGTTCATATATTCAAAGCAAAGTCTATCCGTTACAAAAGATTCTATATTAACACAAAAGTAGATGCAGCATCTCATTTTGTCAAGGATCTAGAACGAACTTCAAGGACCAAAACAAAGACAGGACAAGACCCATAACGGCTATGAATTTCATTTACCATATTTATATTGATTTTGCTAATCAATTGATTGACAAAATCAATCATTGAGACAATTTCCAAATAAGGATGAAATATTTATGGAAACCTAGATTTTGCTTGTATGGGTGACCAGAATCTGAAGGGATTTAATTTGTCTTCAACGGCTAGGAAATCCTTCTAAATGAAATCTGTCAAAGGAAAGAAAATGGAAGATAATCCTTCATAGTGATAGCCAATGGCTAGTTTTGGTTTGAAGGGTATTTAAGGAGGATATACGGTTAGTAGAAGATAGAGAGCAAATTTAAAATTCCAATGTCTAATTTTGTCCTTTCATCCAATTGTCTCACAAAGTGCAAAAACAGAGTGATCTAGAGTGAATTGCAAAAAGAAGTGACTTAGTGTGAGATTGTACCACTAAGTATTTGCTCTCAAGAGCTTGTAATCATTTGCTGATCACATAGTGGAATTCAGCCTATTGGTTGACAGTGTGGGAGAGTGGACGTAGACTTGACAAAAGCCGAACCACTATAATACTGTTTACAATCTTCTCTTCCCTTACACTTCTAATTTTTGATTGCAAATATTGAAAATCTATTTCATCCAGACGGACTTTAACTTTAAATTCTGCATCTGTTACATCCACATTTTGTGTTGATCAATTTGACATAAACATTTATTTACATCTATTCATCCCCTCTAGGTGTCTGTACTAGCCTCAATTGGTATCAGAGCCTCGTGCTCGTTATTTTGAAGTGTTTTTACTTGAGCTAAAGATCTTCTATGGCTAATATTTTGGCACTAGGATTGATTGAAGGGCAAAGCAATACTCGACCACCCTACTTTGATGAAAAGGAATACAACATATGGAAAAATAAGATGAAAGCTTTCCTTAGATCAAAAGACCCTCAGGAATGGGACGTTGTCGAGAAGGGGATCAACCCTAACATCAAGTCTGGAAAGGCCATGAAGAAGGATGATGGAAAATCTTCAGAACCTTCCACCACTCTTTCAAAAGAAAAGCTAGCCAAAAGAGAAGCATTAGATGCAAAAGCAATTTATTCTCTTTACCATGCCTTATCACCAAATGAATATAATTGCATTTCTTCTTGTGAAATAGTAAAAGAAGTCTAGGACAAGCTACATGTCAATTACAAAGGAACAGACCGAGTAAAGGAGACCAAAGTTAATATTCTGCTCGGACAATACGAATCCTTCAAGATGAAACCAAGAATTGGAGACATGTTTAGCAGATTCACTGAAATAGTGAATGGGTTTGCATATTAAGGACAACCAATCTCTAGACCTATGAAAGTGAATAAACTTCTGAGAGGCTTATCAAAGGATTGGAATAACACTAAGACCTCTATCTAGAAAACACTGAGGATTTCGCCCTTATATGTTGATGAACTCATTGGAACCTTGCAGTCCTATGAGGTAGAACAACTAAATGATGAAGTTGAAACAAGAGGTAAGAAATCAATTGCTCTTAAATCTAACATTAATTTTGATGATACAGATTCAAAAGATGAAATGGATGATGAGGAACTCGCCCTATTGATCAAGAAAGGGAAGAAGTTCAATGGCAAGAAACAATCCAGAAAATCTGGACAAAGGAAAACTATGGACAAAGAAGACCCAGCCAAAGACGTGATTTGTTTTGCATGCAAAAAAAAGGGCATATCAAACCAAATTGTCCTTTGCTGAAAAAGAAGAAAGGCAAGTATGAGAAATACTAGAAATTGATCTCTACATGAAAAATGTTCCAAAATATGTTTCCCACATCGTGTGAATTTTTCAGAATTTTTAGAGCAGGTTCAAGTGTCGAGAACACATGTCATTTGACCTTTAGGCGTGCTGATTTTCTATGATCTGCAACTTTGTCGAATTTTTGTGGATTTTTCTGTGATGATCTGGCCTTAAATTCGTTCATGAAAGATTATCATAAATGTCTTAACTATGTTCTGTAATTTTTTCAAAATTTTCAGAGTACACTGGGTGCATGAAAACCCCTATGATTTTGGATTAGGTCTAATCTGTCCTTATATTGATCCGAATGGCACTTATAAGAAATTGGTATTACAAATGTGATTTTCGGCTTCAATATCTTCGTGAAAATTATAGTGAAACTCAAGACCTTTTTCAAAAGGTGAGAATCATGCTAATCGGACTTCATGTGATCAATTAATTGCATGAACAAACTTGATTTCAAGGTTGTTATAAAAAATTCCTTCCATTGCATCAGGTTTGTCTTGATGATTCTATAGAATGCCTTGTTTGCTCATTTAGGAATATGTTTCATGGAAAATGCTCATGGTTGCATAGGTAATCTACATGATTTTTATTCAACTTTTGCCACGTCATGTTGTTACCCTTAAGTCATGCATTTTGTGTTGATATTGCTGCCTTATATGTTGCCATGTCGCATGTTCATGTAAATGTCACAAAATGAACACGAAATCGGCCTTAATCGAACTTGAAACCTCTTAGGAAGTTTTAAATAATTTCTTAAGCTATCTATCAATGCAAGTTTGTTTGATTTGCAAGTTTATAGATCCCTTTTCCATTTTTACAAAGTTGCTTTGAAATCTGGAGAAAATGAAAATTCAGATTGCATTTAGGACCATTTTCATCTCTGAATTTTGCTAATTTTGTGTGGATTTTTCCATGAAGATCTAGAGGTCAAATCCTTCATGAGCTTTATTTGTCATCTATGAGCTATCATGTGACAAAATTTGAGAATTTTTGAACATCATCAACATGACTAAATCATCATGAATTTGCATTAGAATCTTGGTATCCTATTTTGTTCTAATGCATTGTGCTGTGTTCTTTGATTTTTATAAATTCACATGTAGTTCTTAGGAAGCTTTTTCATGAAAGTTGTTCCATATTAAGTGCTTGATGTGTTATAATTTTTATAAGGATGATTACCCCAGGGTCATGTCCAATTACTTGTTCTTTGATGTTGTGTTATAATTTCCTCTGTTTTGCTCTTTGCGATATGTTCGTATACTAGGATTTTTAGAAAATAATGCATGTAGAACAGACTTTTGATGTCTCATGATTTTTGATCCTCATCTCATGAACTTTGTCCACAAAAAGTTTCAAAAAATAAAAGGATCATTGAACAATCATTTGGTGCATGTGATTGTGCTTGACGCATGATGAATAAATGAAGTGATATAATGTCGGCTCATTAATTATTGATTGGATGAGAACTAAAGTCTTTGGACTTGCTTGTATATTTACTTTCGAGCTCCATGCATGTAATTGTTAGATACTTACGCAAACCTGGTGCATGCTCATGGGTTAGACTTGGGTTACACATTAGAGCTTGACTCAGAGGAGCCGTTGTGAGTGAACACTAATGATGACTAATTACTATAAACCATGTCTAATAATGAATAGGAAGATAGTCTAGTGGCACGTTGCCTGTGCAATCTCAAAGGCCAACCCAATGCCAACTTGAATCGATTGATTTCTTCTTGTTTGATTCCTTGACATGCTTTGTTTGCTTTTGCATGATTTTATGTTTGTTTCAAATGAACATGTTTACATAGCCTTAGATTAGGTTTAGAATAGGTCCAAGAAGGCAATCCCTTGAAGATGGTGATCCTAAAGGCAATGTCGGTCAATGTCCTTTCCAACCTTTCCTTTTTGTAAAAACGGCGATGGTCGATGTCCATTCCGACCTTTTCTTGTATTATTCATTCATTACTTGACATATGTCTTGGGTTTTCTCTTATGTTATATAAAAACTCGACGAGGTGCAGGTTTTTTTTCTTTTTAATTTTCCTTTTTAGGATTGCATATTTAGATTTACTGCTTTCCTTGGGTGTTAATTTATAGCACTGCAATTTCAATTCAAATTGTTTGCCTTTCTTTTTCATTTTTTGTAGAATTAGAATGGCATGAAATCGATCTCCATGCATTGTCACCTTTTTGTTTCAAATGGCACGACAAAGTAAAAGACACACATGATCATCTTAGGTAAACACAATGATTGTTAGGTATCAAAAAGGCATTAATAGAAAATATTAGCGTAATCCAAGTCTCCAAACTCTAGATTTTTAGTTACGTAGATATCGAGAAAAAACTCCCAACCCTCGATTGGGCTTTCTAGTCGGCCCCTAAACTTGATGCTAGTGGTGACTCTTAACATTTTATCTTAGGTTGTTTAACCAACCTAGATAATAAAACACACCCATCGTGTGGGGTATAGGTCTCATGGAGCACTCACCTTCGTTTAGCATACTCGAGAAGAGGTAGCCAAAATAACGAAGTGACGCCATCTTTTTGGTAGGTACTCTCTCAAGAGAGCTACCGTGATTAAAAATACCCCTAAACCCATCTCTCACGCCCGGTTTTCTTTTCATAAGATGTGCCGCATGCATGGGAACGAGTGAAGACACATTCCTGCTATTACATGGGGTATGGGTTTGGGAGAATTCATGTTTATGTTGACCTCAATCTCAATGGGTCAAGATCAAAAGGTGAGGTAATGATGCCTTCAATCGACATGGATCGAGTGCGAGCTCACAAGTAAAGACCCCTAAACTCCATCCCTCTCAACGAACAACCGTTGCCAAGAGCGGGTCGTGACAGTACTTATGATTATTACAATAGTGACATTTAAGTATGATAGTTTAAGTAGAACCTCCTTTACAAGAGACTTAGGATCTAGATATACTAGGCATCGATTACTCTCTTTATGTGACGTTTTGAATTTCAACCCTATTTTGGGATTATATGAAAGTATAAATAGAGCAAAAGAAGAGGAGGGGAGTGGGGAAAGTATAGTAGAAAAAAAACTTATACTTATACAAAGCTATATACGAATCACCCACACCCTCTTCTTTTGTATTTCATTAATTTACTTTCCTTTAATTAAGACGAAATTCTCTATAAACAAACCCCCGCCTTCTTTAAAATATCATAAACAGTTCTTGTAGGTTGAGCACCTTTTTCAAGAAAAAATAGAAATTAATCAATGCCTTGTTAGTACAATTACTCTAAACTGATCATTTATGAGTTAACTGACTATTCAAAAGCGTAATTAGGAATCGATATAGGTACGACTAGCAAATTTAATTAGGGATAGACCGTTCAACCATAAAGATCCAAAATGGATAACACCACCCTGTTACCAGCCAATTAGTGAATGTGAATAAATCGGTTTAGCGAGGTACGAAGTCGGATTGCGGGTAATACCGCACAACTTCGATATAAACTATGAACGACATTAAATCAATTCCTTTTTGACTTTGTTCAAGATGATCAATTGAGCCCTCATGATTACATGACAATCAAGGGTCACCCCTGATTTGAATTATGGCTTAAATATAAATTGAAAAGCTATCGATTATGGATCAAATGTGAGAAAAATCCTAAAAATTGCCCAATAGTTTAGGCCGTACTAAAATCGTAGGTGATTTAATTTAACCCTAATTTTAGGTATCGACTTTTCAAAGACTTCAAGACTGACTAATTGGGTATTGCTACGTTTATCATCGAGTTTTTCGGTAAGCCACAAAGTTTTAGAAAATGAATTTTTGGATTGAGAATTGGGCTCGCAAGTGGGTTAGCTCCAAGCCGACAGCCCAATGGGCCTTGCACCACCTTGGACGGCCCAATTGGGGCCTAAGCAAGCCCATTTCCTTTTCTTTTCAGCCCATGGACTTTCTCTTCTAGAAGCTTTCTTTGTGTGGTCCTTAACTCTCTAGGATTGCATGGCTCTCCTTCAAGACTTGAAGCTCAAGTTCAAAGACAACTTGGCTACTAAGTCTTCTCTCTCTCTCTCTCTCGCTTGGTCGACAGCCCCCATCCTGTCACTCTCTCTCTCTTTTCCCTTTTCATTTTCCACCATTGCTATTGTCTTCACCTTTACCACCCCTTGTTGTCGTCTGTCAGAGCTATTGCCACCACTCACCAAGCTACCACTGCTCTCTGGAGTCCAGTTATGGTCCGTTAGTCATTGCCAACCACTTGCCCAACCAACCCCAACTGTTGGTCTTCTCTATTTCAACGAGAAACAATAGTTGCCGGAGCTGTTCTGTTGAAGTGCGGCCGCCGCTCATCATCCCGTGTCGTCCCCAAGCTAGCTATGTGTAGCCCCCATTGTCGTCGTCATCCCGGTACCCCTAGTTAGCTTAAACCATGAGTTATTTTCCTAATCTCTTAATTAGGGGATAATCTTGCATTAAGGGGTAGTTTAATAAGTTCTAATCTTGTTTAGTGACTAATGAGGGTTGTTTATGCTTAAGTATGTCTTCTATGCCCTAAGTTGGATTAGAATAAGCTAATGGTAGCTTAATTATGCTTATTGCTAATTAAATTAGGTTATTGATAATTAGCACTATTTTATTATACTAATCTTGTTTATGGTTAATTAAATTGAATAAGGGAGGTTTAATATTAGTTAATTATGATTAATTTATGGGAATAATTAATTATAATTAAATTATTTTGTGGAAACTACTTAATTATGGGAATAGTTAATGGCGATTACTGTTTTGGGTACTATGTGATTATCATGGTATTAATTGGTTGAGATTGATTGTTGGATAACAACTTGAATTGGTGTTTGTTGGTTGTATCTAGAAACTGTTGAATCATGCAAATTTGTGTGACCATCAATGATCGTTGCATTTCTTTATACGTGTGTTATTTGCAATAGCATGTTATGTGAGTACGAACCATGGTTGCATTAGCGACAGTGAAAAGAAAGAAATGGTATGGTTGATGGTTGTGCTGCATGGTCACATAAAGGAAAGCCTGGCGCTATCGAAAGACGCCAACTCTCGAGTTGTGCCGTGGCCTTTGAGGTTGACCTTTGAGGTTGCTCGATTTTTATTGATTGATTGACAAGTGGTCAGTTGCCATGTTGCGATAGAGGCCGAACCAATGCTCCTTATGGAATGCCGTGCGGGCGGGAGTCCTATGATGTAGTCATGCCAAATAGGGTGGAACAATGCCTGGTTATACCAATAGACCACCAACCATAAAGTTGTGCCGTGGCCCGATGGGTTATAATAATTGAAACACGCGTGGATGCTTTATGTATGGGAAAGTTTGATGTGTTCTGATTGTGTGATCTACTTGTTGATGTTGTTCAAGCATGAATTATATTGTATCATGTAGGGTACATGTGCCAAGGCAATGTGAGATTACCCGTGGTTTTTATTACTGATGGTTAATGTTGGGGTTGAGATTTCTTTGCATATTATAGATAGGGCAAAGTAGAGGTTGCTTTGCAATTGATTTGTCATTGATAATAGGTTGCACCTGAGGCGAGCGAATTTCCTAACTAAGGCTTAGGACTTTAACTTACTAAATTTATCTCACCCGTCATGGTTAAACATTTTCAGGGCCCTAGTATGACATTGTACTCGATGCATTTCGGTGTCCTCATGGACATGAGCACTACCGTCACCACGTGACTCGTCCCAGGTCGCAATTTTGTGTATGAGCATCACATTACTACTATCTAGGTTGACGAAGGGAGATGGATCATTACATGCCTCATGTATTCGATGCATGATTCATAAGGCAAGAGGATATGGTTTACAGCCTCCGAGGAGTTTTGATGGACCACTACCTCATGAGGGTTCGAGTGACGAGGCATGGGACCCTACGGACTTCGGCCCTCCGGATGGCGCTTTGGAGGATCCCTTGATCGGAGAGTGTGATCCCTCGAGGATAGCGATTAGGCACTTGACGTCTAATCTTTTTGGCTAACCCCCATTTTTTGTGACAAACGTAGGTTAGCCAGGTCTAGTCCATTTTTGTGTAGGCAAATGGAAAAACGCCCGAGGAAGCGCTTGTGTATAAATATTTTCCTTAGGCTAACCTCAGTAGATAAATAAAATTGATGTTGTTGTTTTTACTGATTTGTCTTTTTGTTATCCCTACTTGATGTTTGACTCGGTGTGGTTAGCATGGTTTCTGCACGTGCTTAATGGCAAGAAAAAATAAATTAGTTGGTGACAAAACCTAGGGTGTCGCATTCATCTAACCGCAAGTGAATAGGGATTGTTGCGAGCTTGAAGGTCGGAGTGTGACATTCCAACTGCCATTCCCTACAATAATCAATATCTTTTAGTTTTTTTTGACATTAAACGGCAAGGTATAAGCCTAGATTGATCACGAAGGCATTGAAGCAAAAGGCCAAGATTGACCATGATAAAAAAATTTCCCCTCTTATATGCTTGGAAACAATTAAATCAATAATTTATGTTGCAACACAAAATGGATGGCAAATTTATCAAATTAATGTCAAATCAACATTTTTAGATAGCATCCTTTATGAGGAATTTTTGTTGAGCAACCCATGGGGTTTATTGTGAAAGGTCATGGAGACAGTGTTGAAGTTGAGACTATATGGGCTTAAACATTTCTCGAAAGTATGCAATTCCAGAATTGATGCATATTTCAATGAAAATGGCTCCTCCCAATGTCCATATGAGCATGCATTTTATTTGAAGCAAGAAAAGGGTAATGTTCTATTGTCCTATTTATATGTACATGACCTTGTTTTGCATGAAATAATCCAACAATAATCAATGCTTTTAAGGCATCAATGGTGAAGAAGTTTGAAATTATTGACAATGATCTCATGAATCATTTCCTTTGTAACATCCTGAAAATCGACCCCAATTTGGAATGGCAATGTTGGTCGAATGCCTGGTCAGTACAAATATTCCGAACTACTTGTTCTTGCAAGTCGGGTGGTTACTACAACCTCTTGAAATCCCCGAATGGAAGTGGGAGCACATCACAATGGATTTTGTGACGAGATTACCAAGAAGTCAGCGTGGTAATAATTCGATTTGTGTAGTAGTGGACCGATTGACGAAGTCAGCACACTTCATCGCCGTACGTAAGGATTTTGCTTTGGAAAAGTATGCAAAATTGTACGTGCAACAAGTTATTTGTCTGCATGAGGTACCAGTAACGATCACTTTGGATCGAGACCCCAGGTTCATGACTGCATTTTGGAAAAGTCTACACACTTCAATGGGGACAAAACTGAAGTTTAGTACGGCCTATCATCCTTAGATAGATGGTCAATCAGAGAGAACCATTCAGACCTTGGAAGATATGCTACGAGCCTATGTATTGGATTTTAAAGGAAGTTGGGAGGGACAACTTCACCTCTTGGAGTTCGCGTACAATAACAGTTATCAACAGAGTATTAGAATGGCACCGTTCGAAACTTTGTACGGCAGATTGTGTAGGACTCCAGTTTGTTGGGATGAAGTTGGCGAGCGAAAAATTATAGGGCCAGAGTTAGTACAACAATCTTTAGACACCGTCAAGATGATTTGGGAAAGATTAAAGATGGCTCAAAGCAAACAGAAGAGCTTTGGGGAAAAATGACGTAGGCCCTTGCAATTTCAAGTGAGCGATCATATGTTCCTTAAGGTATCGCCAATGCGAGATACTTCACCACTTGGAAAGAAAGGAAAACTGAGCTCGAGGTACGCCGAATTGTTCGAGATCCTGGAAAGGATCAAAAATTTGGCCTATCATCTTGCGCTACCGTTTTGACTTACTCAAGTGCATGATGTATTCTACGTGTTGATACTAAGGAAAATGAGCCGGACCCGACCCAAATGTTGAATTTTGAAGAAATAGAGGTGGACGACAGGGTGTCGTATATGGAGAGACCGATTCGGATTAAAGACCGGAAAGAGCAAGTGTTGAGAAACAAAACAGTCTCATTGGTCAAAGTCATTTGGCAGCATCATGGCATGGAGGGAGCCATGTGGGAAAGTGAGGAAATCATGAGGCGTTATTACCCCTACCTTTTTGAGGAGCAGCGTGATGATTCAAATTTTGAGGACGAAATTTCTGTAAAAGGGGAAAAGTTGTAACATCATAAAATTGACCCCATTTTGGGATTTTATAAAATGGTGATGTTGGTCGAATGCCTAGTCAATACAAATATTCCGAACTACTTGCTCTTGAGATAATAGATTATAGGGAGGCGTCGATAGAAAGCGATACGTGTATGACTTGCAATTTTGATATGGAACGAATCCTTCAACCATGAGGACCTGGGCGGGAACGATATTCTCTAATACTATACTATTAGGGAAACGGAAATAAATCGATTCGGCAGAAGTACGAAATCGAGTTATGGGTGATTTCCGAACAACTTCAATACAAACTACGAATGACGCTAAACCGAATCATTTTCATCTTGTACTCGGGATCATCAATTGAGCCCCCGGTATCACATGACAATCGAGGGACACCCCTAACTTGAGAATTGGCTTAAATGTGGACTAAATAATGGTTGACCATGGGTCGAATGTGAGGAAAAGTCCTAAAGGGGCGTCCGGTAGTCTAAATTGCACTATAGTCACAATCGACTCAATTTAGTCCCGATTTTTAATCCGATTTTAGGAACCGACTTCTTAGTGATTTCAGGACTAAATATTTGGATGTTGCGTCATTTATTCTTGGGTTTTCCGTTGGGCTTTAAAGTGTCGGAAAATGAAATTTTGGATCGGGTTTCGGGCCCGTAAATGGGCTGACACAAGACCTTCTGCCCATCGGGCCTTGCACCCATCCAACCCAGCTCAAGAGGGGCTCAAGCTGGCTCATTCTCTTCTTCCTTCTCAGCCCATGGGCTTCTCTTCTTGGCCTTTTCTTTTGGTGGCCTAAGTGGGCTTTGTTTTGGCTTGTTTTTCTTGTTTCTCATTGGTTCTTGAAGCAAGTGGTTAGCCACTTGCCTTAGCTTCTTGGACAAGCTCAGCAGCCCATTCTCTCTCCTCCATTTCCCTCTTTCCAGCCGCCCATCTCAGCCCCCTCTCTCTCTTCCTTTTCTCTTCCATTTCTTCTTCCCTTTTAGCCACTTCCCTTTTGCCGCCGATAACCACCCTTGCCACCATTGCCAGAGCTGCTGCCATCGTCCAACGTGGAGCCGCCGATGTCTAGAGGCCAGTCGACTACCCCAGATCGCCGCCGGCAGCCTGTTCGGCCACCTAGCCGCTGCTGCCTTTCTTCCATCGAAATAGCTTTTTTGGTGCTATTTTGGCCGGATTCAGCCACCGTCCGTCCTCCGTCGCCTTTCCCAAGCTAACCTCGCGTAGCCCTCGCTCTTACCGTCGCACAGGTGTCGCCGGATTCCCAAGCCAAGTGAGTTAACTTCCTAATCCCTTAGTTAGGGATTAATCTTGCTTAGGGTTGTTTAATTAGTTTAATGTTTGGATTATGCTTTAGTTAATGATGGATTAACACCTTATTAAGGGCTGATTAGATTAGTGTTAACTATGGTTAGTATTAAAGTAACTAAGGTTAAGTTAGTTAACCTTGGTTGAGTTAAGATTAGTAACCATGGTTAACTTTATTGATTATTATTATTTTTGGATTAAATAATAATAATTTATTATTTTCGGAATATTTATTTATTTATTTATTTATTATATTATTGTTTCATAATTTCGAATTATTATTAATATTTAATTCGGAATAATGATTATTTTTGGGAAAATTAATTATTGGTAATTATTTATCGGAAATGGTTTTTATCAAAAAAATTTGCGGAAATTATGTTTAAGGCTTATTTTTCCCTAGATTAATGGTGATTAGTTTCTTGATTATTAAAGGGAATTGTTTTGCTAATTGAAGGTTTTGGAAATATAATTTATTGTTTGTAATATTAAATGGATGAATTGTTTTAGCATTATTGTTAAACGTCTATTATTTTTCCTGAGAATTATGAGGTGCACGTGATTGTTAATTGATTGTTGATGTTATCTGCTATTTAAATATATGGCCCATTAATTGCTGATTGTTGAATTTTCATGAGTACTTAGATTATTGTTGTTGTATGTGACTGCTGAATATTGTTGCATTTCATTATACATGTATTAACTACAATAGCATGTCGCCCGAGCACAAATTATGTTGCATTCACGATAGAGCAAAGAAAAGAATGAATTGATTGATGATGTGTTGCATGGTCACATTAAGAGGAGAGCCCAACATTGCTGGATGATCAGCAATCTTTCGAGGTTGTGGCATGACCATTGGGTCGCCTGACAATGGTCAGATGCGGAGTCATGACAAAATCCGAGCCCATGGTCCTTCGGGAATGCCGTCGGTGGGGGATAGCCTATGACGTCGCCATGCCTTAAGGAGGAGGACGATGCCTGGCTTAAGTTAGTTGATCGTCAACCATAAGGTTGTGCCATAACCCAATAAATCATAATAATCGGAGCACATGTGGGCATCGAGATATGAGGAAGTTATGTGCAATGTTCTGATTATTTGCATGCCTCTTACTGTTGTTATGAAGTGATTGATAATTTCTGCAAGTTGCGTGTGCCAAGGCCAAGTAGAGTCGCATGTGGTTGCATTTGTTTATTAAATTGTCTTCTATTAATATTTCTTTGAGGTGTGGTGTTTGATGGTTTAACGGGTTTAAGTTGTATGTTAGACTACCCCGAGGCGAGCGAAGTTCCTAACCGAGGCTTAGGACTTTAACTTGTTGGGTTTATCTCAACCCATCATGGTTATCATTTTTTTCAGGACCCTAGATGATGTAGTATCTGGTGCGGTTCGGCGTCCTCGTTGATATATGAGCACTATATCACCTCGCGACCCGCCCTGGGCCGCAATTTTGTGTACGAGCACCACGTGACGACGGTATAGGTGGATGAGGGGTCGAGGGACCATTACGCGCCTCACATCTTTAAGGCATAGTTCCTTTAGATGGGAGGCATCATGTACGGTCCCCTTTGGGGTTTTGATGGATCGGTCCCTCTTGTGGGGCTGATCGAGAAGGTTTGGGATCCCATGGACTTAGATCCCCCTAATTGTGAGATCTTCGACCCGACGACTAGAGAGACTGATCTTTCTAAGGATAGCGAGTAGGCAGCTATGGCTTATTCCCTTTTTGACGAGCCCCTCCCCCACTTGTATAGAGATAGGTTAGCTAGGTCGGTTCCTTTTTTAATAGCCCTTAGCTTATTGCTTGTAGTTAGGCGTGTATATATTTGTTGTTGTTCAAAGCTAACCTCGTAGATAAATAAAATGGTATTTTTGTCCTTCCTCTGTTGTATTTGCTGCTATCCCTGTTGATTCTTGATTGGGGAGTTTTACTCACTTCTTCATGTGCTTAATTATAAGATAAAATGAGTTGGTCGAAGACAATACTTGAGACGTCGGTTAATTAGACCTCAAGTGAATTGGGGTTGTCGCAAGCTTAAGCGTCGGGGTGTGACAACCCCATCGATTTTGATATCAGAGCTTAGTTGACTGATGGAGTGATAAGGTGCGATGGGTCTTGCGATGGGGCATGGTGATAGTTAGTAGGAAAGACATTTCCTTGCTTGGATGTGATTGATTATAGGATCTTTTGTTGTCCTTTATTTGATGGTTGTCTCATTTTCTAATTTCGAGGGAATTGGAATGCAGGTTAGGAGAGTCCTACGAGATGAGCGGTTCGGATCGAATACCCCGGATTGAGAACTCGGGTATAGAGGGCTTAGAGGAGGAGGACGGTACAAGTCCTGACCGGTGCAAGAGAGGTAGCATAGGAAGATTCGAGGATGGATGAGATTATGCATGCCTTGAAGGCCCTAGTTAGACAGTAGGTTCAGACTCAAACCACTGTCACTGTTGCTACAATTGCTCTTGTACTTAGGCCTGGGACTGGTAACTGGCCTATGCACTAGTTGGTAGAGCAATTCATGAAGCTGAAGTCGCCCAAGTTTACCGGGGCTAGCGACCCTCAGACAGCAACCCACTAGATAAAGGAGCTGGAGAAGACTTTCACCTTACTACAGTGTTCTGAGAAGGAAAATGTGATAATGGTTGTTTCCAACTGCAGGATAACACTGATACTTGGTGGGAAGCTACTCAAGGAAGGGTATTTCCTGAGGGTACAGCCTAGGTGTGGGATACCTTTAAGGAGGCATTTCTGAACAAGTATTTTTCAGACTGTGTGAGAGAACAGCAATTGGCAGAATTTCAGAGGCTGCGTCCGAATCAGATGATGGTGGACTAATACGAGGCCAAGTTCGCCAAACTGTCGAAGTATGTGTTGTGGATGCTCAAGCACCCGTTAGATAAGGCCAAGAGGTTTAGGGATGGACTGAAGATGGAAATCAGAGACCATCTGGTGTCCTTGAACTTGAAGGATTACAATGAGTTGTATGAGAGAGCTTAGATAATCGAGAAGCACATTGCAGATAAGGTAGCCGCATCTGGATTGCAGTTTGTGTTTGGCAGGGATAATCATCGATTTGGAAAGAAATCGGTGGCGGGAGGAATGTATCCTCTTCCACCTAATAGAAGGGACGGTGTGGGAAAATTGTCACCGAGTTCCTTCAAAGGATGCCAAAAGTATGGTAAGAGGCATGGGAATGCCTTGTGTCCCCCTCAAATGGGAACCTATTTCGGGTGTGGTCAAGTGGGCCACCGAGTGAGAGACTGCCCGCGTAGGCCTATGATACTATTTGCACCACAACTGTCAGCCAGATCACCAGTCGGAAGCGTCCCCGGCGCAAGGAAGGCTATATGCGGTCACGAGGAAGGAGGCAGAGGATACGCCTACTGTGATTATAGGTACGATATCTCTACACTACCATGCTGCTTATGCGTTGTTTGATCCGGGAGCCTTACACTACTTTATTGCTAAACGGTTTGTAGAATTAGTGGGACTAAGACCAGAGCCATTGCAAGTAGTTTTTGTCATTTCTACTCCATTAAATGATTCAATTTTATCTATAGTAGGTTATTCTAGTTGCAAACTGATTATAGATGGTCAGGAAAGAAGAACAAATCTGATTGTTTTAGTGATGTATGACTTTGATGTCATCATCGGTATGGATTGGCTGACTAACCAAAGAGCTACTATGGATTGTCGGGGGAAGAGAATTTGATTTAATCCAATAGAAGATAGTAGCTTCCAATTTGTAGGGAGTCGATGAGGGTCCTCAATTCCCTTGATTTCTTTGTTAGAAGCAACCAAGTTGCTAGGGTCCGATGTTGAGGTTATTTGGCCTCTGTGAGTGATACGTCGAAGGAAGGACCCAACCTAGAAGACTTTGTGGTAGTACGAGATTATCCCAATGTCTTTCCAAAGGAATCACCAAGACTACTCCCGGTTAGAGAAATAGAGTTCGTGATCGAGTTGGCTCCTGGGACAGAACCAATCTCAAAAGCATCGTATAGGATGGCGTTGTTAGAGTTGAAGGAATTGAAAGTACAGATGCAAGAGTTATTAGACAAGGGTTTTATTTGCCCGAATGCATCGCCTTGGAGAGCACCAGTCCTGTTTGTTAAGAAAAAGGACAGTTCATTGAGATCATGCATTGACTATCGGCAGCTTAATCAAGTGACAATTAAGAACAAGACCCATTGCCGAGGATTGACAACCTATTTGACCAACTCCAAGGAGCGTCAATGTTCTCTAAGATAGACCTGAGGACGGGCTATCATCAATTGAGGATTTGAAATGAGGACATCCCGAAGACAACTTTCTGTACTCGCTATGGTCATTATGAGTATATGGTAATAATGCCCCTGCTACTTTCATTGATTTGATGAATCGACTGTTTAAGGAATAATTGGATCAGTTCGTGATTGTGTTTATCGACGATATTCTGGTGTATTCGAGGAGTCCGGATGAATATGAGCATCACCTAAGGACTGTGTTGCAAACCCTAAGGAATTACGAGCTGTACGCAAAGTTTAGCAAGTGTGAATTTTGGTTGGCTCAAATAGCTTTCCTTGGTCACGCGATCTTAGGTGAAGGGATTTCAGTGGACCCGACCAAGATTGAAGCGGCCATAGATTGGCCGAGACCGATTTCAGTAATTGAGGTTCGTAGTTTTCTGGGATTGGCTAGTTACTACAGACAATTTGTGGAAAGATTCTCTACAATAACTATGCCATTGATGTAGTTGCTAAAGAAGGACAAGAAATATGAATGGACGGACAAGTGCGAGCGTAGTTTCCAAGAGTTTAAGCATAAGCTGACTACTGCACCAGTTTTGATAATTCCGTCCGACTTAGAAGGATATGAAATTTATAGTGACGCATTGTATAAAGGACTTGGTTGCATTCTGATGCAATATGGTAAGGTGATAGCATATGTTTCCAAACAATTGAGACCTCATGAGCTTAATTATCCGGCACATGACTTAGAGTTGGCAGTCATTATATTTGTGTTGAAAAAATAGAGACATTATCTCTGTAGAGAGAGATTCCAGATTTTTACAGACCATCAAAGTTTGAGGTACTTGTTCTCCCAAAATGAACTAAATATGAGGCAGCACAGATGGATGGAACTTCTCAAGGATTATGACTGCGATATTCTGTACCATACCGGTAAAGCAAACAAAATGGCAGATGCATTAAGTCGCAAGTCATCGGTTGCTTGTATGATGGTTCAAGAATGGATCCTGTTGGAAAGGATCCGCGATTCGGAATTCAGACTCGAGGTATGCTATCTTTTCAGTTTAATGGCTACCCTTAGGATTGAACCCGAAATTCAAGCCGGGATTAAAGCGATGCAACCTTCGACTTTGATATCCAAAAGATTCTACAAATGGACGCGACCAAGAGAAAGTCATATTTTCAAGTGTCCGAGGATGGGATCTTGAAATTCCGTGGATGGTTGCGTGTGCCGAACAATGCCAAACTTAGGGAGAAATTATTATACGAAGCTCATTGTAGCAATTACAATGTGCATCCAGCAAGCGATTTACGAAGATGTAAGTAACCTCGCGACATGTATTATTGGTGGAACGACATGAAACTAGATATCGCAAAGCACGTGGTGAAGTGTTTAACTTACCAACAAGTAAAAGCGCAACATTGCAAGCTGGGTGGTTTACTGCAACCTCTTGAAATCCCTGAATGGAATTGGGAGCACATCATAATGGACTTTGTGATGGGATTACCAAGAAGTCAACGTGGTAATGATTCAATTTGGGTAGTAGTGGACCGATTGACGAAGTTAGCACACTTTATCGCCGTACACAAGGACTTCGCTTTGGAAAAATATGCAGAATTGTACGTGGGACAAGTTATTCGTCTGCATGGGGTACTAGTAATGATAACTTTGGATTGAGACCCTAGGTTCACGGCTGCATTTTGGAAAAGTCTACAGACTTTGATAAGGACAAAGTTGCAGTTTAGTACAACTTATCATCCTCAAACAGATGGTCAATCAGAGATAACCATTCAGACCTTGGAAGATATGCTGCGAGCCTGCATATTGGATTTTAAAGGAAGTTAGGAGGGACAACTTCATCTCGTGGAGTTCGCGTACAATAACAGTTATCAATAAAGTATTAGAATGGCACCGTTCGAAGCTTTATATGGCAAACCGTGTATTACTCCAATTTCTTTGGGACAAAGTTGGTGAGCGGAAAATTACAGGGCTAGAGTTGGTGCAACAATCTTTAGATGCCGTCAAGATGATTTAGGAAAGATTAAAGACGGCTCGAAGCAGACAGAAGAGCTTTGGGGACAAATGACGTAGGCCCTTGGAATTTCAAGTGGGCGATCATGTGTTCCTTAAGGTATCGCCGATGCGAGGTACTTTGCGATTTAGAAAGAAAGGAAAACTAAGCCCGAGGTACGTCGAACAGTTCGAGATCCTAAAAAGGATTGGAAATTTGGTCTATTGTCTTGCGCTACCGTCTCAACTTGCTCAAGTGGATGATGTATTCCACATGTCGATGCTAAGGAAATATGAGCTAGACCCGACCCACATGTTGAATTTTGAGGGATAGAGGTGGAGGATAAGGTGTCATACATGGAGAGACCGATTTGGATTGAAGACCAGAAAGAGCAAGTGTTGAGAAACAAAGCAATCTTATTGGTCAAAGTCATTTGACAACATCATGGCATAGAGAGCCACAAGGAAAGAGAGGAAATCATGAGGCGTCATTACCCCTATCTTTTTGAGTAGCAACGTGATGATTCAAATTTCGATGACGAAATTTCTGTAAGAGGGGAAGAGTTGTAACATCCTAAAAATCGACTCCATTTTGGGATTTTATAAAATGACGATGTTGGTCAAATGCCTGGTTAGTACAAATATTCCGAACTACTTGTTCTTGGGATAGTAGATTATAGGGAGGCGCCGATAGGAAGCGATACGCATATGACTCGCAATTTCGATTAGGAATGAACTCTTCGACCATGAGGACCTAGGCGGGAACAATATTCTCTAGTACTAGACTATTAGGGAAATAGAAATAAATCGATTCGGTAGAAGTATGAAATTGGGTTGCGGATGATTTCCGCATGACTTTGATACGAACTACGAACGATGCTAAACTGAATCCTTTTCATCTTATACTTGGGATTATCAATTGAGCCCCGGGATCACATGACAATCGAGGGACATCCCCGACTCGAGAATTGGCTTAAACATGGACCGAAGAATGGTCGACCACAAGTCGATGTGAGGAAAAGTCCCAAAAAGGGGCGCCCGATAGTCTAAATTGTACTACGGTCGTGATTGACTCGATTTAGCCCCGATTTTTAATCCGATTTTGGGAACCGACTTCTTAGTGATGTCAGGACTAAATATTTGGAGGTCGCCTAATTTATTCTTGGGTTTTCCGTTGGGCTTTAAAGTGTCGGAAAATGAAATTTTGGACCGAGTTTCGAGCTCGCAAGTGGGCGCCCCCAAGACCGGCTGCCCATTGGGCCTTGGGCCCATCCAACCCAGCCTAAAAGGGGCCCAAGCTGGCCCATTCTCTTTTTCATTCTCGCTCATGGGCTTCTCTTCTTGGCCTTTTCTTTTGGTGGCCCTAGTGGGCTTTGTTTTGGCTTGTTTTTCTTGTTTCTCATTGGTTCTTGAAGCAAGTTTTGAAGCAAGTGGGCTAGCCACTTGCCTTAGCTTCTTGGACAAGTTCAGTAGCCCATTCTCTCTCCTCCATTTCCCCCTTTCCAGCCGCCCATCTTAGCCCCTTCTCTCTCTTCCTTTTTACTGCCCTTGCTATTCGTCGCCGATAGCCGCCTTTGTTGCCATCGCTAGAGCTGCTGCCACCATCCAGTGTGGAGCCGTTGACGTCCAAAGGCCGCCCGCTCACCGCAGCCACCCCAAGTCGCTGCCGGTAGCCCATCCGGTCACCCGGCCCGCGCTACCTTTCTTCCGAGAAACAGTTTTTCCGGTGCTATTTTGGTTGGATTAGGCTACCGTCCATTATCCATCGCCTTCCTCGAGCTAACCTTGCGTAGCCCTCGCTCTTACCATCACACTGGTGTCGCCGAATTCCCGAGCCAAGTGAAGTAATTTTCTAATCCCTTAGGTAGGGATTAATTTTGCTTAGGGTAGTTTAATTAGTTTAATGTTTGGATTATGCTTTAGTTAATGATGGATTAGCACTTTATTAAGGGCTGATTAATATTAGTGTTAACTATAGTTAGTATTAAAGTAACTAAGGTTAGGTTAGTTAAACTTGGTTGAGTTAAGACTAGTAACCATGGTTAACTTTATAAATTATTATTATTTTTGGACTAAATAATAATTATTTATTATTTTCGGAATAATTAAATAATTATTTATTAATTATATTATTGTTTTATAATTTCCAATTATTATTAATATTTAATTCGGAATAATAATTATTTTTTGGGAAAAATAACTATTGGTAATTATTTATCGGAAACGGTTTTTATTGAGAAATTTTGTGGAAATTATGTTTAAGGCTTATTTTTCCCTAGATTAATGGTGATTAGTTTCTTGATTATTAAAGGGAATTGTTTTGTTAATTGAAGGTTTTCAAAATGTAATTTATTGTTAGTAATATTAAATAGATGGATTGTTTTAGCATTATTGTTAAATGTCTTATTTTTCCCAAGAATTATGGGGTGCATTGCTGTTTAAATACCTGGCCCATTAATTGCTGATTGTTGAATTTTCATAAGTACTTAGACATTCTTGCTGTCACGCCCGACCCTCGAGCACGCGGCACCCCCTGTTCTCTTGCGGTCATTTGATTTGCGACTCCCAGGATCGATCGCCGACCGTTATTTTTATCTTTTAATTAAACGCATGCGAAGCGAAACACAATACCCTGGTCAATTACAAAAACGGGGATAGCAGGAAAACCCAATAAGAACACATCCAAAGTATCGCTTTATTAACTAACCGATTAACCCTAGGAAGTTTACAAGTACAAGCCCTTACCACGGGCATCTTCCTATCGAGCCAATGAAACCAATAAGCCGGGGTTAATCTACTCCCTTCAAAAACGGCCACGAGCCGTAACACGCGTCGATCCTCCACCCTACGGACCTGAAAATGGTTATTCAATAACCAGTGAGATAAAATCTCAGTAAGTCAAAATCCTAAGCCTCGGTTAGGAATTTCGCTCGCCTCGAGGGTAGTTTAACCATGCAATCTAATTCCGGCAAACAACGCATACCACACCTCAAGCAGCATTATCAGACGACAGTTCAATAAGTAGATGCAAATACAGGCGACCCTACCTGGCCTTGGCACACGCAACCTGCAGAAACTGTCAATTCAATCATCACGACATTAAGAGCATGCGAATAATCAGAGCATCTTACACTTTCTCATGTCTCACACTCACACATGCTCCGATTATTACGCCCCCTCCTGGGCCAACGGCACAACTTTATGGTTGGCGGTTCCTAGCTAAACCAGCTTCGTCCTCTTTACCTCGAGGCACGACGACGTCAAGGGCTCACTCCCAAGACGGCATTCCCGAAGGAGCATAGGACCCGCCCACTACCGCAGCCCCGCATGGCGACGGAGGCCGGGACCCGCCCACTACCGCAGTCCCACAAAGAACCCCTCCCTGTCAGGCATCCGACCGAAGTCAGGCGACCCACTGGCCACGGCACAACCCCATAAGGATTGGCGGTCTTCCGGCAACGCCGGGTTCCCTCTCTTAATGTGATCATGCAACACATCATCAAGCAATTCATTTATATCTTTGTTCTGTCGTGAATGCAATATCGTTTATGCTCATGCGACATTCCATTTCGTATAACCCACGCAACATGTCATGCGATCTCACTCGACAATTTCCAAAATTCAATTTCCAATCGGCATTCAATCACGCACATTCCCTAACTCTTGGGAACAACTTCAAGTCACAGTCTGTCAATCAATTCCGACCAATCAAAATCACGATACTCCGATACCCAACTAGGTGTCTCAATATTTAATAATAAATAAACACACGTCTCAATATTCAATAATAAATAAACACACGTCTCAATATTCAATAATAAATAAATACATGTCTTCACGACAACGACAATCAACTATTCCCCAATAATACTCAATTATCTCAAAAATAAGTATAAACTATAATTATACTCAAAATACTCATTTAAGAAGCATAATATAGTCGATTGTTCTCATAAAATAATTTACTCCCACAAAATACTTGTAATTATTTTTCAATCCCATAATTAATTATCCAATCCAAATAATTCCATTTAGTAAAACCCTTCTTTAATAAACCAATGTCATTTAATAAAGTAGTATATAAATACTATTGACTTTGGAAAAATAGACCATAGTAATTTTCCCCCAAAATTACTCAATTAAAACCATTTCCAATAAATAATCACAATTAATTATTTTCTCCAAAAATAATTAATTTTCAGCAATGAATAGTAATAACAATATTACTATTAATAATTCGAAATTATAAATTAATTTAATTAATAATTCCGAAAATAATAAATAATTATTATTATTTATTCCAATAATAATAATAATATTTATTAATACTAAACATGATTAACACTAAGCAAAGATTAATCAAATAGTATTAAAACACTAATAATCATCATCCAATCACTAATCAATAATTAAACTAATTGAACTACTCCTAAGCAAGATTAACCCCTAACTAAGGGATTAGGAAATCGACTCACGGTTTAGCGATTCCGACGACACGAGCGCGACGGCGGCGGCGAGGGGAACGCCCGGGAACTTCCGGCGCGTCGAGACAAGGCGGCCCGGGACCGCATCTCGGCCGAGGGCGGCTGTCCACGCAAAGAGGCCGAGAAACGGAGGAAGGCGGCCGTGGTGGCATGGGCCGACGGTGGGTGGTCCGGCGACCATGCGAGCAGCTCCGGCGAGGTCCTGGACAAAACCGAGAGAGAGAAAGGAGAGGCTGGGCAGAGGACGGGGGTGGCTAGACTTGGCCTGGTCACCGGTTTCGGCGGCGACGGGGGCGGAGGGACGACGGCGAGGTGGCGGAGGTCGGGCAAGGACGGCACCGGCCGGATCTCGGGTCGGCCAAAACCGAGAGGAAGAAGAAAGAATAGGGGCAGCAGCAGCTCGGTTCGGGGTGGTCCGGCGAAGGGCGGTGGTGGCCGAGCGCGGCGAGCGGCGGCTCGGCTGCCGCCCGACGTCCAGCGGTCGGCGGCCGGCGTTGCGGCGGCGGATAGAGAAAGGAGGGAGCGGTGCAGCTGCTGCTCGCGAGGCTGGCGGACGACGAGACCGGCGGACGGCGACTCACCGGCGACGAGACGGCGGCTGGCGGGGACGGCGTGTCTGCGGCGGTGATGGGTGGCAGCAACAAGAAAACGCAGCAAGAAGCAACAAGCCGGTGTTGGCCGAAAAAGAAGAAGAAGGAAGGAAGAAGAAGAAGAAGCTGGGAATGGGGGGTGTCGAACGTGCAGGAGAAGAAATGAGGAGAGAGAGAGAGAGAGAGAGAGAGAGAGAGAGAGAAGACCGGTCAAAGGGGAGAAAAGATAAGATAAGGTGGGGCAGTGGGGGGGAGGGCTGTCGACAAGGGGAGGAGAACGTGGGAAAAAAAAAAAAAAAGGGGGGGGAGAGAGAGAGAACGTGCGGATAAGAAGGGGGAAAAGAAAAAGAAAAAGAAAAACAAAACAAAACAAAATCCAAACAAGCTTCTAGAAAGGGGCATTTTAGTCTTTTTGCCCCCAAGACAAATTCCCAAATATTTGGCTCCAAAACTCGGCCCGTTAAATCCTTTTCCAATAATTCGGAGCTTACCGAAATTCGGGATGTTACAGTTGCTGTTGTACGTGACTGCTGAATATTATTACATTTCATTATACATGTGTTAATTGTAATAGCATGTTACGTGAGCATGAATTATGTTACATTCACGACAAAGCAAAGAAAAAAATGAATTGATTGATCACATTAAGAGAAGAGCTCGGCATTGCCGGATGACCACCAATCCTTTGGGGCTTTTGCTTTGACCATTGGGTCGCTTGACAATGGTTAGATGTGGAGTCACAATAAAATTCAGGCCAATGCTCCTTCGAGAATGTCGTCGGTGGGGGATAGGCCATAACGTTGCCGTGCCTCAAGGAGAAGGACGATGCTTGGCTTAGGTCAACTGACCGTCAACCATGTCAACCATAAGGTTGTGCCATAGCTTAGGGGGTCGTAATAATCAAAGCCCGTGTGGGTATCAAGTTATGAGAAAGCTATATGCAATGCTCTGATTATTTGCATGCATCTTATTGTTGTTATGATGTGATTGACAATTTCTGCAGGTTGTGTATGCCAATGCCAAGTAGGGTGCCTGTGGTTGCGTTTGTTTATTAAACTGTCTTTTGTTAACGTTTCTCTGAGGTGTGGTGTTTGATGGTTTGACGGGTTTAGGTTGTATGTTAGACTACCCCGAGGCGAGTGAAATTCCTAACTGAGACTTAGGACTTTAACTTGCTGAGTTTATCTCAACCCGTTGTGATTAACATTTTTTTCAGGACCTTGGATGACGCAGTACCCAGTGCGGTTCGGCATCCCTGTGGATATGAGCACTACTGTCATCTCGCGGCCGGCCCCCGGCTGCAATTTTGTGTATAAGCACCACGTGACAACGGTATGGGTGGATGAGGGGTCGATGGACCATTACACGCTTCACATCTTTAAGGCGTGGTTCCTCGAATGGGAGGCATCCTGTATGGTCCCCTCTAGGGTTTTGATGGACCGGTCCCACCTATGGGGTCGACTGAGGAGGTTTGGGATCCCATGGACTTGGATCCCCCTGATAGTGAGATCTCCAACCTAATGACCGAAGAGACCGATCTTTCCGAGGATAGCGAGTAGGTAAATGCGCTATTTCCTTTTTGACGAGCCCATCCCTCATTTGTACAGAGATAGGTTAGCCATGCTGGGGTTCTTTTTGAGTAGGCGCCTTAGCTTATTGCCTATAGTTAGGCATGTATATATTTGTTGTTATTCATGCTAACCCTTATTGACACCCAAATTTTTGCCGACCCCTTTTAAATACCCATTTATTTGTGAAAATATACATATATATAAAATATATTAATTTATAGAAAAAATGAAAATTTTAGATAAAAAAATTTTGATAAAAAAATCGAAAATTCAAAAAAAAAAAAAAAAAAGTTCGGGTGGGCTGGCTCAGCCCAGCCCACCGTATTTCTCTTCTGCACTCAAAACACACATATGCACGTACGTGCACAGGGGTAGAGAGGAGCGACGGGCAACGAGACGGCTCCAGCGCAAGTGACGTTGGCAACGTGACGCCAGCAGAGGGAACCTCCTGTTGCGCTGTCGCATGGAGACTGGCCGGAGTGCTAACAGAAAAGATTCCTTGGCTGCCGACGAGAAGGGCGAGCAGGAAAGGGGCGTGAAGGGGGACGATTTTCAGGGGGGCAGCAGAAGAAAACAACAAGAAAAGGGGCAGAAAGGCAGGGTGACGATTTTCTGGGTAGAGCTTGCGACCGAGAGAGAGGAGGGGCAGAGGCCAAGCGACCGAGAGAAAAAAGCAGAGGAAAAGGAAGCAGAAGGAAAACGGAGGAGTGGGGGGTTCTGTTTGTTTTTTTGGAGGGCTGAACAGAAGACAAAACAGGAGGCCGGTTATGCTGGTTTTAAAAAAAAAAAAAAAGAGAGAAGAGAGGAAGCTGGTTTTGAAAAAAGAAACGGAGAGGAGATAACGAAGGAAGCCGCAGGTTGGGATCAGGAGGATTTTCGGGTTTTCTGGGTTGAAAACGAAAAAAGGGGCGAGCAAGAAAACCAGAAAAGCAGCAGCAGCAAAGCAACAGCAGGAAGTCAACAGAAGCAAAGCAGCAGCAGCATAGCAGAAAGAGCAGCAGGAGGGATGGAGAAAACAGGGCGAGCGTCTGACAAGAGGGGGGTTAGGTCGGCAAAGCCGACTGAGAAGAAAAACAGGAAGTTCACGGGGGAAAAGAGGAAAAGAAAACCAGATCTGGGAGAACAAAAACGAAAGAAAAGGGAGAGGAGGCTGTTTTCGGACAGGGGGAGAGAGGAAAACGATGGCCTGAGCTGGGGGTTTTTTTTTTTTCTGGCGGTTTTTGGAGAGGAAGACGAGAAAGATGGCAAGGGACTGAGAGGGACGAAGGCAGAAAAAAAAAAAGGGCAGAAGGGCACAGAACCAGAAACGAAAAAAAAAAAAAAAAAACGAGGAGAGAAGAGAGAACTGGAGAGTGAAAACCAGAGAGAAAAAAGGCAGTAAAACGGAGAAAGAAAAGCAGAGGCAAAAGTCGGAGGTCCGGCGACGCTTGTACCTGAACCTCAGTCGACGGCGCCGCATTTCTCCCTCTTCGACGCGCGTTTCCAGGTCAGCCTCGCCTTCGTCTTCCTTGGTCTCAGAACTGTTCCGTCCCGAGGATCTTGGCTCGGAGGCGTTGCGAGGCGACCGGACGAAGTCCATTATATTTAAAGCTCGCTTTCTTTCGCCGTCTTCGAGCCGGGTAGGGCCACCTCCGGCAGACGAGCTCACGCTCATTTTTTTTCCTCTGTCGGACGTTATATTCCTCCCGTTTTGGTTCAACCGAGACTTGCAATATATGTTCTATGTTTATGCTCATGTTTGAACGCGTACAACCCGTCTCTGGATTAGTTTCTTGCCCACATCTAGTATGACCGATCCTTACCCGAAGCCGTGTCTCATATGATGCGTTGTTCCTCTCTGTTGTCGACGCACTCCATATGTTCGATAAAATGTCCCAGAGAGTACCGAGGATAGATCCGTGTTTAAACTCAGGATTGACGTGCCCCCACTAATATGCCTAATGAACCGTGCTTTTTTTGTTTATTTTCATGGTTTTTTTACGTGATTTTCGCTAAATAGTCGCATATCACCGAGGGGGAAGGGCGAAGTTTGCCGAAATTCCAAAAAAAAAAAAAGAGAAAAATGGGCGTCGCCGGAGGTTGGGGCCGACGACGGTCAACTTCGGTTGGAGGGATGACCGGTAGGTGGTGGTGTGGACGTCGTTCCGGCGGAGGGGTGGCAGACGCGTCGGCGGCGGCGTGACGAAGTTGCAGGCGTTCGGGGGAGAAGACGTCCTCGGGGAAGAAGAAGACGACCAAAAAAAAAAACAAAACGAAAAGTCAAAAGGGGCAGGGGGCTGGGCTGAGCTTTTTCCGAATGGGCCTAGGCTGGGATTTAGGCCTGATTTTTGTAAATAGGTAAAATGGGCCGTTTTAATTTCTTTTATAAATGGGCCATTTCAAAAGAATTTTTGACCGGGCCGTTCGGCCCATCCGGTTTCATTAGCCCAGCCCAGGTCGGTTTAGTAGGGCCGGGTCTCCTGACCCGGTCCGAATCACTTTTATAAAAAAAAGAAATAAAAAAATCAGAAATTCAGAATTCAAAAACAAAATTAAAAATCTTAAAAATCTTAAAAATTTCGAAAATCCATAAAAATTAATTTTTTTTAAATTCAGAAAATTTTTGAAAGTTGTCTTTTTTAAAAAATAAATTTGAAAAAAATAAAAAATCGAATATTTCCAAAATTTAAAAAAAATTTAAAAAAATTAGAAAATTCCAAAAAACACTAATAAATGTTTTTTAAAAAAAATCAGAAAATTCAAAAATCTTGAAAGCTTGTTTTGTTTAATTTCGGAAAATTCGAAAATATTAAAAAATATTAAACATATAAAAAGTATAAAAATTTCATAAAAATTCAAAAAAATCAGAAAATTACAAAAATTCCTAAAAAAGAAAACATCCAAAATTGAATAAGCCTTTAAGGCTCTACAATAGTTTTTTTCTTGGTTTACGTTATTAGGATCATTCCTATGCCTTGATTTGTCGCGACTTTATCTTTTTATCTTAGAACGGTTATGACAGACCTTAGAATTCTTGAATATATTGCCATGATCTCATTAATACACGATTAAATTAGGTATCGAAAGGGCGTTAGTCGTGTGACTAACGTAATCAAGTCCCCGATCCTAGATTCTCTAGTTGCGTAAAAAGTGAGATGCACTCCCATGTCTCTCGGATTTACAGCGGCAATGATAGACTAGTGACGACTATTTGTTTAAAATTTTTTATGAATATCCAATGTTGCGCGAGGTATGGGCTTGGGAGAGCTTGAGTTAATTAAGGATCGTCGGCCCGAAATTAACAATACCCCTAAACCTATTTAATTTTTTTTTTTAGGTCGCAACAACCCTACAGATAAATAAAATTGTGTTTTTGTCTTTCTTCTGTTGTATTTGCTACTATCCCTGTTGATTCTTGATTGGGGAGTTTTACTCGCTTTTGCATGTGCTTAATTATAAGATAAAATGAGTTGGTCGATGACAGTACTTGAGACGTCATATAGTTAAACCTTAAGTGAATTGGGGTTGTTGCGAGCTCAAGGATCGAGACGTGACATCCTTGGCATAGAAGTAAAGCAAAGTGTGGGTGAAATTTTTATTTTCCAAAAAGGTTATGCAGAAAGCATGCTCAACAAATTCAACATGATGAGCTATACACCAGTCAATACATCAATGCAACACAGAGCCAAGCTTCCAAAGTTTGATAATGGTGTTAATGTTAATTCAATGTATTGTAGAGGCTTGATGTGAAGCTTGAGATATTGGACATGTACTAGATCAGACATTATGTACAATATTGGAATTGTGAGTCAATATATGGAGAAACCAAAGTCAACTCATCATTAAGTTGCAAAAAGGATACTTTGCTACGTCTAAGGTATTGTTGCTCATGGCTTACATTATTATTAGTCTCAATTTTTTCATCTTAGAGCCTATTCAGACAATATTATGGTTTCACCTTAACCCGTTAGGAATCAATGAACCCGAACCTGGGCGTTGAAAGACTGAATGTGAGCATGACATTCAAATGAGTCAATGTGCACTAAAAGACTCTCATGCAAATTTTTACTTACTAGCCAATTCGACAAGGACACTTCGAAGGCATAAATTGTAAAACTTGGTGAGACCAATGACACTTTTTCTAAAAGCTTAAGTTATATGTGTGGTTTACTAGCTAAATATTATAATATTTCACCTCACATATAGGCTAGACTTTTGCCTCATATTAAAACATGGCAAATATATAATTAGGAATACGAATAACGGGCATGAAAAAAATTTATACTCAAGATCTCATACTGTGACTTTATAAGACAACTGTGATACGATACTAAAGTATTCTAACATAAATAACTCAACCGCATGGTCAATGTGACGATGGTGTATCTTTGCTGTATATGCTTTAACCAGGTACCTTCCTCAACATCCTCTTGAAGCAACTGGAAGGAGCTTTTTCTGGGGAGGGAGATTCGATAGGGGCGGCAGGATCTTCAGAAAGCTCCTCATTGCGCAACTGGTGATTGTCGGTCTTGTGAGCCACGAGGAGCCACACATGAGTGATGAGCTCACCTCCTTTTCTCAGTAGCTTCTCATGGTGATACACACGGCACTTGAATGCTGCATAACACAGCATCTCCACCCAGATGCTGCTGATGAGCTCCCACTTGTTGTCCATCGTCCGCAGGTCCGCCACGAGCTTCTGCACCTTCAACAACACGTTCCAGTCACGAGTGATCCACGTCAGGTTATTCCGTTCCACAGGGCCTGGGACATCTCTATCCGGCGACGATAGTGTGCTAATTAGTTCTTTAAGGTCTTTGTCCCCCAAGAAAGGCCTCAGTGTGCAACGGGCATACTCCAGCATGATGTCAGCAGTGGCGAGGGACAACGTGTGAGGACGAAGAATGAGGAGGTATATCATGTAATCCGATAGGAGTTTGCTTCCTGTACAAGCATTGGAGTTTTCACTGTCCAATTTGTGCAGGATTTCGGTCGCAATATGCCAGATAATGATGCTCTTATCGAATTCTGTCGCAATGCTATCACTCAGTCCTTTTTCTCTTGGATGCCGTGAGCCTCGAGCGTCCACTCGCCTCTTTTTGTGAAGGGCTGGAGGTCTCTTTTCTTGTCTAGCTCCGTATCTTTTGAACCACCAGCGCCTTGAGGGACGAGGGCATGGCCGGGCGGGCGTGTAACCACCTGATGATCTCCATTCTCTCCAACCAAAGAAGTAGCGTGGCAATAGGCTTCTGACATTCTTTGTTTAGTTGTTGGTCTAACAAGTTGAGCTGCCCTACCGACCTCGACCATCTTTTCTGCTTCATGCACCGATTGGCTAGAAATGGGAGGAGCCTTCGGACTAGCGGCATCTCATCTTTCATACTCATCTTCGCCACTGCCCAATCCGAAAATGGTAGCATCAAGATTTGATAAAGCTCGAGAGTTGTGACTGCCATCAGTAACGCATAGGTACAGGTGATGTACGTATCGATCAAGAAGGTGTTCTTGAAGATCATGGCGAATCTACACAAGGCAGACACCAAGCAGAAGAAGCTGGTAAAGCGGCCTATGAGGCCCCATTTTGTGTACAGAATGGGCGCTTTAGTGTAGAGTGCATCATACATGAAGTTCAGCTCGATCTCGGTCACAGTGAAAGCACGGCCGGCAGGGTAATCTTTGATGGACATTGATTCGTGGGATATGAACTGAGGGTGGTACAGCCAATTGATGAGATGGGGCTTCAAACAGTGGAACCGATGGTAGGCCTTCAAGATGTCCTTTGCGTGCGCGAACTTTTCATCCATAGGGAACTCTCCGAACGCTTGCTTAATGCCGACTGCTTTGGACATGTCCTCTGCGGTCACGCTCAAGTTCTCATCGGACACGGCTTGGAGAGCCCAGACCCACTCCACTGACTTTATGATTGCGACCATGAGCAAGGGGATGTACAGGGTCCAGACGGGGGACGAGCTGTCCCAACAGCGATAGAGAATCCCACCCACGACGCACACCGTAACCCCGACTTTCAGCATCTGTCTCAATCCCAGCCGGTTATCTTCCACTGCATAGGCCGTCATGCCGTCTGCGTACCCGAGATGCATCAGAAGCAACGGGGCCAATAGCCCCTGCAACATGACATCGTAACCTGGATTTTCAGGATCATCGATGCGGATCACGGTAAGTTTGCCCAGTGCGATTGTTGCAAAGTAAGAAAGGAGCAAATATGTGGCCCAGATGATGAAATAAGCTGGAATCCACGTCATATATTTCCGACGGTTGCCTAATATTGCAAGAACAATCTTGCAGGCAAGGCTTAAGGCGACCGAGGACTGAATTCCCCACGCCGCCCACAGGAGCTTAGCGGAGGAAATCCAACTAATCAAACTCATGGCAGCTTCCTTCAAGTGTGCTCACTAGACATCAATGCAAATGCAAAGTGAGCAAAATTTCCACATTGCTTCCGAAGAGTGATTACAAAGAGCTTGCACCAAGCTGCAAAAATGCACATTGTTGATCCTACATTTGGTCTTTATTGGGTACATCATATGTCTCAAGTTCTTTTTGTGTTTCACCCGATATTGACATTCACTGTCAGGTGTCAAAAGTACACCCAAGAACTAGAAAGGAGGATCTACAATGCAATAAAAATTCTTCTTTTTTTCTTAATTTTAAATTAATTTAGTTCATTGAAAGTCCAGGCAAAGAGAATACATAGGTAGATGTTTTTGTTTTATTGTTCTTTTAAGAATGCTTGTTTACATTTAAGAAAATATAAAAAGCATGAATTTTTTTTTGCCCTTCAAAATTTTAAAAAAATTACTAAAAAATTAAAAGTGATTCTACGTATTAATAATTGAATGTTGTGAAAGTGTTAGAGTTTGTTAATTTGAAAAAAAAAAAGAAGACAATATCCGAGCGCCGCAAAATCTTGGATTAATAAAAAGTAAAAAGTAAAACCAATTCAAAAAGTGGAATCATGTTTACCCACTTGCCCATCTCTCTCCATGTTCATCTCCCATTCCTTTCCTAGAGGCTTTGAATCTATATTCTTTTTGCAACCCTTGAATTTTCTCCGTTTTTTTTTTTTTTTTTTTTTACTCCTTTGATTTGTTATTTAATTTTATTTATGATGTGTTCATCTGGATGTTCACTCTTTATGAAAATGGCACTCTTCTCGCATCGTGGGATGTGAAGAAGCTCTGAGTACAAATCTATGCCGTTAAGCAGTCCACCTTCTCATGAGTCTTCCTTAATTTTTCAGAATAATAAACTGCCTATAATCCAAATATAATTTGTTTATTTAGAGGAATTTCTGTACTACAAGCATTTCATTAAATCGAATAAGATTTACGGTGACTAATAACTTGAGGAAAGAATGATCTATTCCAAGTTATATCTTCCAATTGCATACAAAAAATAATGAAATTTGTTTTATTGTAAGCTTTGCTTTGTTGAAGCTACTGAAAAACATCGACTATCTTCCGTGGGCTTGGCCATGTGAAATTATTGGTGATGGGTTTTATCATCGTAGACTCTTGGTTTACTAATGGCAAAATAAAAAAAAAAAAAAATCAGAAATAGGGATTTCATTGTATTTTCTTGTATATTGCAAAGATTCTACCTCAAATTTTTAGTTACCAAATGTTTTTTCAGTAATTAAATTCTGACGCTAAGGAATGATTAAGAATTTCATTTTCCGGCAAAAGGACATTTTTCACATGTTGAGTTTTATTCATCTTTTTTTGGATTTTCAATATGGATCATTTGGGAATCGAAGAAAGAAAAAATAAAAACAAGTGCTAAATTCCTCGTAAGGCAATCATGAAAGCACCGAAATTGGGAAAATATATTTAAGTAAGAAAATATAGAGAATTATCCGCAGAAAAGAAAAAAAGTTTCCATTGGGACATGTATCTATAATGGACCCCGTGTCACTTCCTCATTAGGCAATTGTGACTATTCACATAATTTTTCTTATTTTAGTTAAAGCATAGATAAATTATTTCCTAAGTGATAGGATAAGAAAAGTGATTATTTATTCAGTCTGAGTACTTCTATTTAAAAAGTGGAGTGCGGTGATAAAAACATCCCCACATGAGTTTAATAGTCAAGAAAAATTCAAAAGATGATAAAATTTATCATATTCTATTTTGGTGTATTCTCAAGACATTATAAAGTTGGATATGAGAGGAATATAGGACGGACAAAATTATTTAATGGCGGAGTGGGATAAAAGTAGATAAGAGTTCTAATAACCATAATATAAAAGTTATTTTTCTTGAATAAAAATTTTCCTTAATTAATAAAATTATAATATAACAATTTAAAATAACATAAAAATAACAACAATTTATTTTTTATTTATATATTCGAATTTATTTTTATCCTATAATATAAAATTAATATATAAATATATAGTATTTATACTTATTACATATTTTAGGTATATTATTATAATTTACTATTTAATAAAAAAAATTTATTAGAGAATGATGGAAGGGGGAAAAAGAGAGAGGAAAATAGAATAAAAAGATAAGTAAATAAAAATGAAGTAGGTAGGAGTGCCAAGAAATTTTTTTACAATCTACATTTGTACAATTTTTAGATCATTTACATCGATATGATGTTTATACCAAATAATGAACATAATAGAATGTGAATATATCTGATTTTGTTATTACGATTCATCAAACAATAGATAAGATATAATAAAATTCTTAGATTTTATGTCATATCCTATTCAGTCCTATCTTAACTAGAAATTCAAACGGTCAAATGTAATCCAATTTGCTTACACTCCACTCTTCTACTATAACTATTTATTATTCTCCAAATTTACTTGGACCCAATTTTGTAGCTTAAAAGAGTTGATTTGCTTTTTAGGTAAAACTTTGATTTTTCAATTTTGAACAAATGATGAATTATTCAACTATTCGAATAATTTCATTTTTGGAATTTTCCTTTATTCAGTCCCCACGTTCTATTGAGGTTCTCTAATGGTGAATTCTCCACAACTTTGGATGTGGCTTTTAAGTTTTTTCTGCCTTTATCTTTCAAACAGTAGCTTTTCAAAACTAATTTTTAAATATAAAGAAAGAGTAGGAAAAAGGTGGAGAGGAGGGGTTATGAGAGTATTTAGTAGGGGTGTGCCAGTTTGAGAATAAGCACCGCCCTTGAACCTATGATCTCAAGTTTTTGAAATTTGAAACCTACTTTATAAGCTCTTTAAATCACATTGGAACCTTTAACTTGTGGGTCCCACAGTCTCTAGGGTACCCTCTATTGCCTTGTAATTTTTGTTGAACAAAAACTGTAGGCGGTTTTAGTTATTAGAGCATTGAACCTTCAACGTAGAACATTATTGGATTACATGTTAAAAATATATGTTCATGTCTAATGGGAACATGATCCTAAAACATCAAACTTAAAAAAATTAAGAAAAATATTAGCTTCCACCTGTTATATTATTGCGAAGGTATCATCCATACACAGCCAAGCTTGTCACACACTCGCGCGCTCATATACTCATAGAGTCAGGTAATTGTTTTTCGAATGGAGTTGGAGAGAAAGAGAGAGAGTTGAATCAATTAAACTTTTCGCATATCAGAATGTAAAATCCTTCATAAGGAAAAACAAGTCATAAATTATTATTCACACATTTATATATCAAAATTTTTAAAAAGGGTACCCCGTAAAGGATACATGGCGTAGGGTACAAGGTGGTACGACCGAACCTTGGAAACCTACCTTATACTCACTTGTTCCAAAATTTTGGAATTGAACATACCCCATGCGAGTTGTAATTTCCCAACTTGAACCGACCAAGCCATGCTATTTCCTCAAGGTCCGCAGGTTCCTCAGGGTGTCCTACCCAGTATTTACTCTTGAAAGAAACTCCTCCTGACTTTGGTCTTGACTTCGTGAAGTAAGGCTATTTTCTTTTCAAATTTTGGGAGTTCTATTACTTTTGATCTTCATTTACTTCTCAATTGCCTTCTACTATATGCCCCACAATACAATACGGTAATAGATTATATGACCTTAGGCTCTCAGGTTGGATTTTCAAAAATTTGAGTAGAAGCAGTTTCATGACTTCAAAGATAATTTCTATAATCCTACCACATTTCACTTAAATCCCATTCACATAGGAAAGATTGCATTCAATAGCATGTTTGTTATACTTTTCCTAAAATAGCAATCTTTATAAGTTGAAGGAACAAAACAGTCATAATTTCTCCTAGTAGTTCTTTCACCAGTTGGAAAATGAACATGGAGAGTTAACATAAACATGTGCTATAACTTGTATAGAGAATGGTTAAATGTACTGACCAATGATTTAAAGTACGATAATCACTTGCTGAAGCATCCAAAGCGCGGAGCATATAAAGATCTTTCCCTATAAGTAATATGGGTTAGTAAGCACGACAAGCAAATGCAAGAAAGATGTGCAATGCAACACAAGACTAGTACCACAAAGCCGAGGGTTGATGAATTTTACAAGTGTGATTCAGAAGACGATGACAACGACATCTGAAAAATCGGAGAACTGAAGCAGAGGAAAGCAACGGAGATAAGGAACAAGTACTAGAAATAGGCGGTTTCCTCTCTTAGCTATCAGAGCACTTGTGTGTTATCACATAACAGCAACTAACTATTTGTTAGAGCCTCCGTTATTAAGTAAGAAAAAGATATGCGAAGGAATAAAAAAGGACAAAAGAAGAACGGAATAAAATACGACATGGGAATTGATTATTTACTTGCAACTTTCGTCTGAGGCTCTTTTTCTTTTGTTTGGCCTAATCGGTACATAACCGTGTCAGAAGCTTCATCTTCAAGGTCGCGCGCGATTCTCCTTCTATCCTGCACTTTTAGCTCCTGGATTAGGTAAATGATAGGCTACTCCAAAGTAACTATAGAATCACCCGAACCGGACCAAATTAGCCTATTCTAGACAGTTCTCAAAAGGTATTAGTCCGGTTTCCGGTTCCATGAAATTGGGTGTACGAACAATAAGAATGCCATAACTTTTGTGAGGTACTCATTCAAGTACCGTAACTTCTTTTTTTCGTTTATTTAAGTATTTCAAATTTGAAAAATCGATAATTTAAGTGTCATTTGGCGATCTACTTTCTTGGAAAATCCAATGTGTGCGTTAGTCATTCTACGTGGCTTCACTGCCGGCATTGACACGATAATTTTTTGATATATATATTTTTATCAAAATTTTAAATTATTTTATTTTTATTTTTTTCTGAATGTTTTGAATTTTTTTTGAATTTTCTTCTTTTTTAATTAATCCTCGTCGATCACGAAACCTTCACTTGAATTAGGTGAAGGCTGCCTCGCCCTTAGCCATGAAGGCCCTAGGCGAGGCCATCACACCAAACTTGTCGGCCGCAAATGAGGTTGCACGAGGCCATCGCCGGATCTGGTTGAGGTGGCCTTGCCCACAACCACCCAAAGCTAGTGAGGGCATTAGCCTTGCCTGCAGTTGGTGGGGTCGCGATGCCCTCACCCATGGCCTTCGTAGCCACCCTAGGCAATAACCAAGGGTGAGGCAGCCATCACCCAAATTGGGCAAGGGTTTTGTTGCCAGCAAGGATTGTCGGTGACCCTCATTGGCCTATAAGGAGGGGAAAGCAAAAGAAAACAAAACCATAAGTTCAAAAAAATTACAAAAACCCAATAGGATGATTTATCAAAATTTGCACTCAAATGATTAATTTTATTCCGATGTGACACTTAAATGAGTGAAAAAAATTATAGTATTCAAGTAAGCACTGTACAAAACTTATAACATTCCTACTATTCTTCTCCACGTAAAATTGGAAGCAATGCCGGGCGGTTTGGTTCCCTAGAAACTTGACCGCTCGAACTGATTAATTCATTTTTTATTTTCTAAAATTTGTAAAGACCAGCACTAATGTCCATGTGTGAAAATCTAATCACCTCTCACATGCCACCTCCTCTCGGCTCTCAGTCTCCCATGTGGATCTTTCCTTCTTATGCTTGAGTTGCTCCTTTTAGCTCGACTCTCGGACGTTGGACGGTGCTACCTTCACAGGTCCAAGCCCTAATTGGTCCTTGCCTTGACAAGTCTCTGCCTTGGTTTTGATGGAACGATGAGTTATTATCTCGCTCTTTCCAAGTCCAAGCATTACTTTATATAAGTAATATTCAAGTACAAGTTCATTTTACCCTAGCTCCATTTACATGATACAAAAGGCTCGGGTTTTCTATCTCCACCATAGGTCATAGTATCATTCTCTACATCTGCTATATTGACAATTAACACCTCCAAGATTATGGGTAGCCACATCTACAAACTTGTAAAGGTAAAGGGGTGAATTTTGAAAACTCAATAAGTAAAACTCCTATTCTCGACTAGTAAGACATCTCACCACTGAGAACTAGCTAGAACAACTCATGTAAACAGTGTCGATGGCAGAATTATTGCAATTAAATATTATGCCATGACTATTTGCAAGATCATTAACATCAATGTGTTTGACAATTGCATAAACTCAGGCGAACAAAGAAATGAATAACCGGCACTTGTGCAAGTTTCATTTATCATCGTCCTGGCTCAACTAGGCCATTTCGATTCAACCGAGGCTTCCAATTTCATGCCGAGCTTCCTAGCTCAACAAGGGAATCCCGTTAGCATGGGGGCATCTCGGGGACTAGCTTCCCCGAGGCATTCGGGCTCAAGCCCAAGCATCCTGTTAATGTGGGGGGGCATCTTATTCTTATTAACGAGGCATCCCGTTGGCATGGGAGCATCGTTGACACTTCAAGTGCGATAGTTCTTATCTTTCTTTAGTGATCACACATAAGACATCAACCAAGCAAGTTCTTTTGTTCTTTCTTTGGCCGACTCTTACATAACTCGACGGCATGCTCATTCAAGAGTATATATCATGAACGTCAATATCATACTAGTAATATGTTGGACACGATTCTTGGTTCATGACTTGAATTGAATGCCTAGACCAATCCCCATATCAAGCAAGACTGGAAACCTGCATGTCTTAATATCACACCAAGACCTTGTGGGTTTGAGCAATCTTTGTACTAAGGAGACTAGGATTCGATATGTCTCAATGTTGATTCAAGGCCTCATAGCCTTGAATGATCCTCGTGCGGCACAAGACTTGAGCTCGGCATATCTTAATATCGATTCCAAAGTCTCTTGGCTTAGGTTATCGCATCTTGACGTCAATTCCACCAAATGAGCCTCACCTATCCTCTCAGGCATGAACACATACAAACACATATCCAAAGTATGTGTAAGGACTTAATTTTGTAATATGCTGTGAATGATCCTAGGTTTGAGACTTGGCCCAATCGCAAAATATCGAGAGAACCCGCATCAATTCTAGACATGAGCTCGGTATGCCTCAATACTGGTCAATGCCTTATGGCTTTAGGCAACCTTAACTTGTGTTGAACACAATCAATGAACCATGGCTTCATTCCAATTGTGCAAAACTCAAACGCACGATTAGAATCACAACATACACAATCTATATGCATATAACCACTCATCTACCCACAGCTTACAAATGAGCACCACCTAGCCTTGATGACTGAAATGGAAACACTAGGGAAAAGTAGGAAACTTTACTTACTTGGAAAACTTCAAGAAACCAAAAAACTTTGCTTCGTGAGGGGCAGAGATTGCACGGTCAAAGGAGAGAAGAAAATGTGTCCAAAGAAGAGTGAGAAGGAAGGTGAGCAAAATGGTGAGGAAGAAGGGGAGCTCTCCTATTTATAGCTCACAATCTCATTATTGCCCCTCCAAATGGACCAATCATAATTCAAGGGTGGTACACCTACTTTGTTTAGTAAGTAAGGCTATTTCTTGCGAGGTGGCATGCCTAATTATATAAGTGGCAGTCTAAGGCTCAAATGAGTTCACTAGAAGTTCGCTTATTCTTTCTTTATTAGGCCATCTAAGCTTGCCTTATTAAATATCATTCAAGGCTTCTTGAGGAGGTGGTACCTACATAGACCAAGGTGGTGTCTTTGCTTGTAGGCTTTTAATATAAGTCTCTAGAATCCAAATATAATTGGTCCACTTGTGCGCCAACTCACTGTCTTGGTGTCTAAGTAAAATCTCAAGTCATCATAACCAAATCTTCAAATGGGACACCTCATAGGATGACTCACCATGATCATTTAATAAGAATTCTCTAGAATTCTCTATTTTGTCCATTTCTTCATGCAAATGTCTAATCCAAGAAAGTACTTGTTTGAGTTGCTTCTGTGGCCAAGAGAGGAATCATAGGATACACCCTGAATAACCGATTCTTACGTGCTCGAGATTCGAGTCATCGTGTCCCTTGTGAGCCAAAACCGCTCTCTAGGGTGGGTGCTTAGTTAGTTAGGAGGGTCGATCCCAAGGTTGGCTCAATGGTTGGCCCTTGAGTTGGCACGATCAATCCACTTAGGTTCAGGATTGGCCCTCAAGCTAGTCATCGAGCCTGTCCTTGGGTTATCCATGGCCTAGCACTCAGCCAAGGTACTCATGGGTCCTAGACTTAGTGATGGAATTGCTAGATCTATCTCGAGACTTATTTCGATCGATCCCACGATCTATCGCATGGGTCCATGGTCGGTTGTAATCAATCCACAATCGAACATCACCAATTTATGATTTGCTTTCGATCACTAAGAACCTGATTGCATTAAGTCAAGTCAAATTGTCCATGTATCGGAGCATGACCGGGTGGAATCACCCGTGATCGGGCATTTGTTGTTAGGATCGATCCATAACTGTCCACCAATCCGTGATGATCCATAATCATTTCGTTAATAATTCTCATAATCCAAAAGTCATCTTGTAAATAGATAATCTGATCCACTTGTATGGTTGGTGGCTAATTCACGGCCAATCTGTTGACCAGTTCATGGTCGGTTGATCAGTCAAACTATGACCGATCCTTGATTCCTTATCAATTGAACCAATCGATTCTATGACCAATGGTTCATGGTTGATTCACTCCAAACCTTATGGCCATTCCTCACGAAGTTGAAATCGAAAATGTTACACTAAACATGCAACCACATATTGATGGCAAATCGATAGCAAACCATGCTTTACCTTAACTATAAACATGATTAGATATTTCAACCCTATACTAAACAACATGCCGTCGAATAAACTCACATGCATTCTTACCTCGCATTGGCACGCACCCTACACGATACAATTTTACGCATGCCATAATCAATGCAAACAAGCATATTCATAATCAAAACACATAATATACTTTACATGCACAATGCATTCATGCATGTTCCAATTATTAGGACCCATCAAGTCCCAAGGTTGGCTATGTTCCCACATGACTGGGCATTGTCTCGCCCCATTGAGCACGGCAACATCCCACATTGCGATGTCCTAAATTTCGACCCTATTTTGGAATTATATAAAATGGTTATATTAATCAATGACATGTTAGTTACAATTACTCTGAACTAATCATTCACGAGTTAATTAATTATTCGAGAATGCAATTAGGAATTGATACACATACGACCAATGAATTCAAATAAGGATAGATCGCTTGAGTATAAGAATCAAAGAGGGAAAATGCCACTGTCATGCCCTGGCCCTCAAGCACACGACAACCCCTATTCTCTTGCAATCATTTGATTATGACATCCCAAGACACGTCACCAACCCTCCTTTTTCTATCTTGCTATTAAACGCATGCAAAAATGATTTACAACCACCTAGTCAATTATAAAAGCAGGGATAGCAGGAAAACTCTACCAGAAACACATTTAAAAGTGTCACTTTTTTTGTCTATTGATTAACCTTAAGAAGTTTACATATAGAAACCCTTACAATAGGCATCTTCCTATTGGACCAACAAAACCAACGGGACCGGGCCGAAACCACACCAATTGTCGATTCTCCATATTATGGAATTGAAAATGGTTAAACAACTGTGGGTGAGATAAAATCTCAGTAAGTTAACAACCTAAATCTCATTTAGGAAGCTAACTTATTTCGAGTGTAACCTAAGCATACAGTTTATTACCGATAATAGATCAATAGCAAAACAACCATTGCTTTGCCTTAACTATCTATATGAGTAGGTCCTCGACCCAATAAAAACTCGTAAAATCCTTGAATAATCGGCAGGCATTCTTCCCTTGTCATGGTGCATGATATCATGCACCATGACATAAGCAATATAGTAAGCATTAAACAAGATGAGAGCACGTCTAATGATTTCCATGCACGTGGCATTCATGCAAGCATTCTCACCTTCCTGTGGCACACAACATGTCACATGTGAGGCCACGCCTGCAACCATCATGCAGCAAATGTATTCAATCATCTAGGGCACATTAATTATTAACACCTTGCTCAAAGCATCCATACGTGTCCAGATTAATGTGACCACCCAAGGTGAAACCCTAAATTTATCGGGGGGTATGATCATGGCCATTTAAGGAACACCTTGAAATCCATCAAGTATCCACAAAATAATTTAATTATAATTAATTATTCCCATAAATAATTAATTATAATAAATAATGCTAATTAAAAATAACTAATGAATTATCACTAAACATGATTAAACCTAATTAATCCTCACTAATCATGGTTAATTTAACTAACTAACCTTAAATCAAGATTAGTAAAATAATTAAATACTAAACAAGATTAGTAATATAATTTACTACTAATCAAAATTAACTATATTTAATCAACCCCTAATTAAGGTTAATTATAGTTAGTTAACTACTAATCAAGGTTAACACAAAACATGCTTAATTAGTGCTAAACCAATCCTAACCAAGATTAGTCTAAAACTAATCCACCTCTAATCAAGTTTAACACCCTAATCAAGGATTAGGAGGCTAACTCACTGATTTGCGATTCTGACAACATAGGTGCAACAGCGACGGTGTGGACAACGCATGGCTACATTCAAAACAGCGAGGGTGCCGAAGAAAAATGGGTCTTGCGGTGGGGTGTCCACGGTAGTTTCAGTGAGGCTCACGGTGGACGGTAAAGCGGCAGTGACAACTTTGCATGGACGGCAATGGTGGCATGGTGGCGTGGACGGCATGGTGGCGTAGATGATGGTGGCGGTGAGTTGGTGTGAGAGGTGAAAATAGATGAGTGATTGAGGGATGAAGGGTGAGCGACTTCAGTGGGGAAAAATGACAATTAGAAGAGAAAACGTAAGGAAGGGAAGGAGGGAGAGAGAGGGGAAAACGTGGGGAGGTGCTGTTCGGGGAGAGGAGAGAGAGAAATAAAATAAAACTTTCTTGACAAGTTTCTCTTGCTAACTTCTCCTCCAAGCCAAGACTTTCTAGAAGGGGCAAAATAGTAATCTCACAAAGTATAGTATCAAATACTATACTCGTATATGGGCCATAATTTTATACAAATTTGAATAAATTTGGATTGGACTCAAATTAATGGAAATGGGCTTGAATAGGCTTGGCCTATTTGGAGTGGGCTTGGTTGGGCCTAAGTGATCGAATTCAATGTGTGTGTGAGGCCCAATGGGCCTTCATCTGACCCGATTCCTTTTGTTGCTTCAATTCTTGGTCCATCAATCCCTTTTCCAAATTTTCAGGCTTACTAACAAATAGGTGGTTCAATGAGGCAACATCCAATAATTTAATCTTAAAGTCCTTGAAAGTTTGATACCCCAAATCGGATTGAAATTCATGATTAGATTCAATCAAATGCGACTTTAGTATGACTTAAACTATCGGACGTGTAACATCCTGAATTTCGATCCATTCCAGGATAGATGAAATGGTTAATTTATCAATGCACTATTAGTTGCGTTTACTCTGAGTTAGCACCTCACGAGTTAACTAACTGTTCGGCAAGGCAATTAAGGATCGGTACGCGTATGACTAGTGAATTTAATCAGGGATAGGCCGCTTGACCATAAGGATCAAAGAGGAATAATACTACATTGTTGCAGGCCAATTAGCGAACGGAAATAAATCGAGTCGGCAAAAATACGAGATCGGATTGCGGTGATTCAGCACGACTTTGATATTAATTGCGACAACGTTAAACCGATTTCCTTTTGGCCCTGTACTCAGTGTGAGCAATTAACCTCTCGTGATTACATGACAATCGAGGATCACCCTGATTTGAATATGCACGATCGTGGATTGAAAAGCTATCAACCACGGGTCAAACGCGCGAGAACCCCTAAACGCCGCCCGAAAGTTAGGTCGTACTAAAGTCGCGATTGATTGATTTTAACCACGAATTTCAATCCGGTATCGGGTATCGAATTTTTAGGGATGTCGAGACTAAAATATTGGTCGTGTCTCATTGATTCTCGAATTTTTCAGGAAGCCCGAATTATTGGAAAAGGATTCAGCAGGCCGAGTTTTGGAGCCAAATATTTGGGAATTTGTGCTTCAGGGGTAAAAAGACCAAAATACCCCTTTCTAGATGTTTGTTTAGATTTTTGTTTTATCTTCTTTTATTTTCTTTTTCTTTTCTTTTCTCCCCCTTCTTATCCGCACGTTTTCTCTCTCTCTCTCTCTCTCTCTCTCTCTCTCTCTCTCTCTCTCTCTCCCTTTTCTCTCTCTTCCCCTTCACGTTTCCCCCTTGTCGACAGCACCCCCTCCCCCACTTGCTCATCTTATCTCTCTTTCTCCCTTTGACTAGTCTTCTCCCTTATCTCTTTCTCCTTTCTCTCCCACTTGTCGACACCCATTTACTTCTCTCTCTCTCTCTCTCTCTCTCTCTCTCTCTCTCTCTCTCTACGGGCGGCTTCCCTCGCACGCTCGCCCCCTTGCAGCTCCTTCTTCCTTTCGTCTTCTTATTCTCTTCCAGCCGAAGCTGGTTTGCTGCCGCCGGCGCTGGCAACCACCACCCATCACCGCCACAGCTCCACCGTTACGCCAGCTTGCCGCCCAGTCACCGGTGAGCCGCCGTCCGCCGGCCTTGAGCCAAACCGGCCTCGCCCAGCCTCTATCTTCATCTCTTTCTCTTACATTCGATTTCTTTGCTTTGTTCCGGTTCTGGTCGTGCCGCCGCCGCAACGCTGCCGCTTGCCGCACACCGGAGTCGCCGCGAGCTGCCCGAACCGCTGCTGCCACCCATGAAACCAGCTGTCACCTCCATCTTTCCCTTCTCCTTTCAGTTCGGGTCTGGGGTCGGGATGACCGCCCTTGCTGTCCAGCCGTCGTCCGCCACCGTCTGGCCGCCTTGGACCCCCGCTAGGTGCCGTCCGAGAGCCACCCCACTAGTTGCCACCTTCGCCGTGCCCTCTCTCTCCTTCTCGGCCCCTTTGGCCGTGACTGAGAAGCGGCCAGCAGCCTCGCCGCGCACGCGCGCCGCCGCCACCGCCACGAGCCCGCCGGAGGACCGTTCTCGAGACCCTCCGCCGCACCGGAGCCACCCCACCGCCTTGTTTCCCCGAAACCGGTTGCACCGCCTCCCTTTTCCCTCTCCGGCTTCTGTTTTACCTTCGCCGGAGCCGTTCGCCTGGTCGCCGGAGCTGCTGGCCACCGTCTGGAATCTCTGGGCCGCCCACCAGTCAGCCCCATGCCGCCACAGCCACCGGTTCCTCCGTTCCTCAGCTTGTCGCCGCGTGGACAGCCCGCCTCGGCCGAGACCCCGTCCCGGGCCGCCTCGTCCCGACGCGCCGGAAGTTCCCGGGCGTTCCCCTCGCCGCCGTCGTTGCGCTCGTGTCATCGGAATCGCTAAACCGTGAGTCGATTTCCTAATCCTTATTTAGGGGTTAATCTTGCTTAGGAATAGTTTGATTAGTTTAATTATCGATTAGTGTTTTGGATGATGATTATTAGTGTTTTAATACTATTTGATTAAGCTTTGCTTAGTGTTAATCATGATTAGTATTAATAAATATTATTATTATTTTTGGGATAAATAATAATTATTTATTATTTTCGGAATTATTAATTAATTAAATTAAATTATAATTTCGAATTATTAATAGTAATATTGTTATTACTATTCATTGCTGAAAATTAATTATTTTTGGAGAAAATAATTAATTGTGATTATTTATTGAAAATGGTTTTAATTGAGTAATTTTGGGGGAAAATTACTATGGTCTATTTTTCCAAAGTCAATAGTATTTATATACTATTTTATTAAATGACATTAGTTTATTGAAGAAGGGTTTTACTAAATGGAATTATTTGGGTTGGATAATTAATTATGGGATTGAAAAATAATTATAAGTATTTTGTGGGACTTGAATTATTTTATCGGAAAAATCGACTATAGTATTATATGTTTCTTAAATGAGTATCTTTGAATATAATTATATTTTATACTTATTTGGGATAATTGAATATTGTTGGAAATAGTTGATTGGTGTCGTCATGAGGACACGTATTTATTTATTATTAAATATACGTGATTATTTGGAAAAGTGTACAAGTATCGTGAGGTTGATTGGTTGGAATTGATTGACAGACTGTGACTTGAATTGTTGGTTGTTCCCAAGAGTTAGGGAATGTGTATGATTGAATGCTGATTGGAAATTGAATTTTGGAAATTGTCGAGTGAGATCGCATGATATATTGTGTGGGTTATTTGAAATGGTATGTCGCATGAGCATGAGTGATATTTTATTCACGACAGAGCAAAGATATAAATGGATTGCTTGATGATGTGTTGCATGATCACATTAAATGAGAGAACCCGGCGTTGCCAGAAGACCGCCAATCCCTATAGGGTTGTGCCGTGGCCAGTGGGTCGCCTGATTTCGGTCGGATGCCTAATAGGGATGGGTTCTATGTGGGACTGTGGTATGGGGGCAGGTCCCGGGCCTCTGTTAGTTGCGGGGCTGCGATAGTGGGCGGGTCCTATGCTCCTTCGGGAATGCCGTCTTGGGAGTGAGCTCTTGACGTCACCGTGCCTCGAGGTAAAGAGGACGAAGCTGGTTTAGCCAGGAACCGCTAACCATAAGGTTGTGCCGTGGCCCAGGAGGAGGGGTCGTAATAATCGGAGCATATGTGTGGGTGTGAAACATGAGAAAGTTATGTGAGATGCTCTGATTATTCGTATGCTCTTGATGTTGTGATGATTGAAATGACAGTTTCTGCAGGTTGCGTGTGCCAAGGCAAGGTAGGGTCGCCCTCGTGTTTGCATCTCGCTATTGAACCGTCGTCCCGATAATGCCGCTTGAGGTGTGGTATGTGTTGTTTGCCGGAACTAGGTTGCATGGTTAGATTGCTCTCAAGGCGAGTGAAGTTCCTAACCGGGGCTTAGGACTTTGACTTGCTGAGTTTATCTCAACCCGTCGTGGTTAACATTTTTCAGGTCCATAGGATGGAGGATCGACGCGTGTTTCGACTTGTGGCCGTTTTTTAAGGAAGTAGATTAACCCTGGCTTGTTGGTTTCATTGGCTCGTTAGGAAGATGCCCGTGGTAAGGGCTTGTACTTGTAAACTTCCTAGGGTTAGTCAGTAGATAAATAAAGTAATACTTTTGGATGTGTTCTTGTTGGGTTTTCCTGCTATCCCTGTTTTTGTAATTGACCGGGGATTATGTTTCGCTTCCGCATGCGTTTAATTACAAGATAAAAATAACGGTCGGCGACGGATCCTGGGGAGTCGCAAATCAAATGACCGCAAGAGAACAGGGGTTGCCGCGTGCTCGAGGGTCGGGGCGTGACAGGACAACTTTTTAGGAGCTTTCATGCATTTGACTCGTGGTCGATATCTTTTCAATCCACATTTGTACCTCTTCGAATCATGGACGGTTTTTGGTTGTCATGTAATCATAAGGGATCTAGTGCTTACCCTAAGTACAAAACCAAAAAGGAAATTAGTTTAATGTCCTATGCAGCTTGTATCAAAGCTGTGTAGAATCACTCGTCATCTGATATCGTACTTCTATCGAATCGATTTATTTCCGTTCATTTACTAGCTTGTAATAGTGTAGTATCGTCCCTCTTTTATTTTTATGGTTGAGCGGTCTATCCCTAATTCAATATACCGGTCGTACTCATATCGATCCTTAATTGCCTTTTCTAATAATTCAATTAACTGATGAGTGGCTAGCTTAGAGTAAATGTGACTAACAGTGCATTAATAAAGTAACTATTTCATCTATCCTAAAATAGGTTAAAACTCAGGACATCAAGCCACCATGTTACAAGCCAATTAGTGAATGAAAATAAATCGATTTGACAAAGACACGGAGTCGGATTATAGGTGATTCTGCACGATTTCGATACTAATTACGAACGATGTTAAACTGGTTTCTTTTTAACTTTGTACTCAAGATGACAAATTGATTCCTTGTGATTACATGACCACCGAGGGTAGCCTCTAGTTTTGAAATTTAGCATAAATGTGGATTGAAAAGCTATCAACCATGAGTCTAACACATAAAAACTCTAAAAGCCGCTCGATAGTTTAAGCCGTACTAAAGTCGCATTTATTTGAATTTAACAACAAATTTCAATTCACTTTTACATATGGAATTTTTAAGGAATACAAGAATGATATAACAAACGTTGCCTTATTAATCCTTAGGTTTAGTAAGCCACAAAAAAAATTGGAAAAATGAATTCAAGTCAAGAAACTGGGCCCACAAGAGGGCCGGCCCAAGCCGAAGGCCCAATGGGTCATGCACCCACATTGGGCGGCCCAACATGGGCCTATTCAAGCCCATCCTCTTCATATTTTTAGTCCATAGTCTTTGCTTCTAAAAGAAATATATGTGTGGTCCTAAGCTCCAAAGAAACGCTTGGCCCTAGATTAAACTTGAAGCTCAAGCTTGAGGACCCAACTTGACTCTCAAGGTTCATTCTCTCTCCTCTTCCCCCAATCAATCACCACTCTCTCCCTTTATCTTTGTTTTTCCCTTTCTTCTTCATTTTCTCCTTTTTCCCTTGTTTGCCATCGATCGCTGCCACTATCGAAGTTGTTGCCATCGCTCACTGGAACCACCGTCACCTTGCCAATCGCCGGTCACTGTTGAGCCATACGTCATTGCCATCAGCCACCCGTCTCGCCCAACCAGCCATTCGCCCCCTCCTTTGTCTACCCAAAACAACCACACCAAAAGCTGTTTTGCCGGCCTTTCAGCCACCATCTGCCACCCTCACTATCCTCAAGCTAGCCACTTGTTGTCCTTGTCGTCGCCGACATCCCCATGTCCCCAAACCGCCTAATCTATGAGTTAATTTCTAATACTTCACTTAGGGGTTAATCTTGCTTTAATGGCAATTCAATTAGTATTAAACTTTATTAGTGTCTAATGAGGATTTTTTATGCTTAAATATGGTTTATATGCTCTAATCTTGATTAGGGAGAGCTAATGATAGTTTCATTATGCTTAAAGCTAATTAAATTAGCTAATAGATAATTAGAATTATTTTACTATGGATAATTCTGTTTAATATTGCATTAATACTAATTAACCCAATCCTAAGCAAGTTTAGGCACTAACTAAGGGATTAGGGGCTAAACTCACCCGTCAAGCGGGCCGGCAACACGAACGCGGCGGTGGTGACAAATCCGACACCCAGGGACCTCACCCATAATGATCTAAGGCGATCCCGGGCTCAACACAACAACAACAAACTTGGATTCTCCATTGAACCTCTGAAAACAGCACTACATAGAAGGAAAGTGGTTGAATGGAGCTAATTGGAGCTCCAGCGACTGGCGGCACCCAGGGGTCGAGGGGGAATTACTGGTGGCTGGTATGGGCGGTGGTTGGATCGGAAAGGAAGAAAAACAGTTGAAAAGACGAAACAAAGCTGTTGCAGGCAAATGAAAGATAAAGAAATGGCACGAGTGATGGTTATGCTATATGATCACATAAAGGATACCCAACCGTGCCAGAAGACCGCTAACCTTCGGGTTATGTTGTGGCCTTTGAGGTTGCCCGATTCTTATTTGATGCTTGGTGAGTGATCGGTTGCCATGTCGTGATTAAGGCCAAACTGAAGCTCCTTTTTGAAATGCTGTCTAGGCAGGAGTTCCAAACGATGTTGTGCCCAATAGAGTGGGGCCATGCCCGGTTAGACCGGTAAATTAGCAATTTGTGTGTTGATAATG